>NIVC01000260.1:287500-360000 GCA_002269645.1 Macrostomum lignano
ATTTATACAACAACCTATATAATTCCTTGAGCAGTTTGAGATCCAGTCAAGCAGAGCCTAACAGCTCTCTCAGTCCCTGCTTACTAATTCAACCGCCCCCATGCCCCCTTCTTGTCCTGAGACGGAGAACAATCCACAGCACACGCCTGTGCTCCACCCTGCAATGCATATTCTCTCAGCGCTCAGCAACCTTGTGCATACTATACATGCTATACAAAGCATTTTTCTCGATCGATGACTCATTCAAGCTAGCTATGTTAATCTGCACTGCCTAAGCACACCTTTTCCCAGCGAGAATTTAGGGCCGGCTAGAGATTGTAGGCGTACATTGTATACGGTGTACACGCATCGAGGTACAGCACTTGTACAGTTGTGCTCACTCATTATAGTGTGTTTTTGGGCAAGACAGACAGGTGAGACAGGTGAGACCTCTCTGCTCCGCAGGAACCATAGCTACTCATGTGCATGTATTGCTTTTCCTCTCCTTATCTGTCCTGTCTGCCCCCCCCTTCTGGTCTCACCTCTCTCTCTCTCCTCTCTCTCTCTCTCTCTCTCTCTCTCTCTCTCTCTCTCTCTCTCTCTCTCTCTCTCTTTCTCTCTCTCTTACCTTCCTCGATTTGCAACAATACTTTTTGTTACCATAGTAATCAAGTGCTGAGCTAATGCCTATCTAGGCTTTAGTTAGTGTTGAAACAGCATTTTGTCTGGCTTCATTTTGCATTGATCTAGTGTATACATGTAGTGGATACATTTTCTTCTAGTTTTACATTTGCTTGCTAAACTTAAGCCTTACGCTTTTGGGGCATTAAAATTTATATACTATACTACTTTTACTGTAGTTGCATGCCGCTGCGTGCCGTATTGTAGCCTTATACCTTTGCATCCTCTCTACTCTCTCCTCTCTGCTCTCTCCTCTACTCTCTCCTCTCTGCTCTCTCCTCTCTGCTCTCTCCTCTCTACAGCTGTCTCCAAAATTTGTTCGATTCAAGAGACCCAACACTGCTGTTTTCGGTGATGTATCTGAGGTGCACAGTATCTTGGTCAAGAAGCAACTTCGTGACAACCGCCGGAAACTGCGCCATTTGCAAGCACAAGTCCAGGATATGAAGACGATGCTGAAATCACATCCCGGAGTTGTCTCCTATGCTGCTCTCTGGCACTTGGTGACCAAGAAGACCAAAGGAAAACTGCGAGCGGATGAGCTGAGATTGGGAAAAAACGCTTCTTGGCTTACGGAGCGACAAGAAGATTAATACTCGAGGAGTCCAGGCCGTCACTAGCCTCTCTAGCTACAAACCTTCTATCCCGGAACTAAATACTCTGCAGCATGGCCTACGTAACCCAACGCTACCTAGACGCCTCAACAACTTCAAGATTGCTGCTGAAATCGAGTCGGGGTCGAGTAGGTGCCTCCAATCGAAAGACCTGCTGGGAAAAACGTGCTGGCACCTGATAGCTTTAGGCACCACTTGATTGCTGAATTTGATCGTTTTCTCTGTAAAGCTCAGGGGTTATGTTAACTCGATTAGAAATAGACTTTTTCACCAAACGATGAGCAAACTGAAGAAAAATGATAGTATAAAAGTTGTTGGTTATGACAAAGGCTACGGTGTTGCCATTATGGATAGTACTGATTACGTTGACAAGCTTGAAAAGATCGCGCATGATGGTCAGAAGTTCCATTGCCTTGGGACGGTTGATGAGGTCACGTTGATGCATCCTGTGCTTGAAAGCGAGAGATCTCTGCAAACGTTCCTTATAACGAATGTTAAGCCTCACGTTAGTCCTGATACTTTTAAGCGGGTTACTCCTAGTTAGAGCCAACCGGGTCGGTCAGCTCTACGGTTTGTGCAAAGTCCACAGGTGTGGATTCCGCTTAGTATGAACTTGCTAGGTTCCTTGATTCTCTTATCAAGCCCGTCATCCCTCATGTATTTAGTGCTTCCTCTAGTCGTGAATTTCTTGAATGCCTTACCAAAATCACTACCGGTTCTGCTGACAGACGTTTTCAGTTTTGATGTCGTGTCTCTGTTCACCAATATCCCGCTGAAGTTTGCGATTGATTTGGCTACTGACCTGGTTTACGAGCGCCCTGATCATCCGCCTTTTCCGAAGACCGTCTTTAAAAAGATGCTCGGGTTTGCCACCTCTAGTATCTTTCTGTTCGGGGATAGGTACTACAAGCAAATTGATGGTTGTGCCATGGGCAGCCCTCTTGCCCCCACCCTGGCTAATCTTTGCATGGCCCATTGGGAAAAAAGACTGGATGGCCCTGCCGTGTGCGCCTCGGTTCTACAAACGCTACGTTGATGACACTTTCGCCATCTTTGAGAATGATAAGAAAAAGGAAGAATTTTTCCATGCTATCAATCATACCCATCCTAACATCAAATTCACGACCGAAGGTGAAAGAACTAAACTCCCATTTCTTGACATGGAGATTGATATCATGCAATGACCTGATCGAAACTAAAGTCTCTAGGAAGCCCAGCTTCACCGGCCTTATACTGAGATTCGATGCCCTCTGCCCATGGCAATGGAAGAATGGCCTGATTCGCTGCTTTCTGCATAGAGCTTTTCTGATCTGTGGCTCGTCATCGTCATCGGCCTGTGCTCTATTGAGTTCAAGAAAAAAGTGGAAAAACTATTCAAAAAAGCCTCAACGTGCAGCTTAGGATCACGTTCCGCACGGAGAAGGTGTCCCAGTATGTCTGCAACTTGAAGTCCCGTGTGCCTCGGCCTCTCAATGCAGGTGTCGTTTCTGCACCGTGTGTTAGAACTTGTTTCAATTGAAAACTACGTACATTAATTTATATTGTGTATTCAACTTATTACAGGTATATTTATTCAACTGTTTATTAAATTTTTAATTTCATTACTGCCCTGACGATGACCTACAAGGGTCGAAATGCATTGGCAATTGAATTAAAGTAAATAAAAACGAGTCTATGTTTGTTCTCTCATTCATTTTATTCCTATTTATTAAGCGAGCTACTCTACCAGAATTCTCTCCTCTCTACTCTCTCCTCTCTACTCTCTTACTCTCTCCTCTCTCCTCTCCCTCTCTACTCTCTTCACTCTGCTCTCTCCTCTCTACTCTCTCCTCTCTTCCCTCTCCTCTATTCCCTCTCATATCTCCCTCTCTCCTCTTTTCTCTCATATCTCCCTCTCTCCTCTTTTCTCTCATATTTCCCCTCTCCTCTCTCCTCTCATATCTCCCTCTCTCCTCTTTCCTTTATTTTCTCAATATTTCTTCAACCTGTCCCCATCCTCACACAATAATTCTTAGGCCCCTTGATGATTAATCAGGGCATCTTGTTCCCCGGTCACCTGGATCCCGCCCGGCCTTGCATTACACAGTGTAATAAATTAACTGGGCGGATTTCCAGTCCAGTCGCTGGGGCTGTTGCCCCCTTTCCACCCGTTACCAGCGTTAGAGTTAATTGCTTCCGGATTAGTCAGTTATCAATGACTGGTATTAACGAGCCAAGTCCCTTGTATAACTTATCTGCGAGCGTATAGGCAGTATGGGAAGTCATCAGATCCGTATCATAAATGCCACATTAACCAAAATCTCTAACGCTGGAACGATATTAAAATTATTAATATACAACTCGTAATGATAGTTTTATGCGCAGCAACAACCATGTTTGCTTGCGGAAATTGTGTCTGATAACTTCCTGTACATTCTCTTTATAAACTACCTCTTCATCGCTCTACATGTCCCAACCACTCTCTCTCTCTCTCCCACTCCCTCTCTCTTTCCTTCTCTACATCTCATTCTATTCCTCTCCCTCTCTACCTACTCACAATGACAGTCCCCTTTTCAACTTATCCTCCCTCTTCCGGTCTCACTCTCACCCTTAATTCCATCTCCCCTATCCCTTCCACTCCTCTACCTCCCAATCTCTATGGTTTTACATGCAGCAAAGTCTCAACCTCTACTCCAGTCTCCAACTGCAAGCAAGTGCAATTTATGCGCTGAAAGCAGAAATCCTCGCACCACTTGTGCATGCTACCTGTAAACTGCGACACTCTATAAATAAAAAAACACTTTGCTACATCAATATTATAACAAAGAAAACTTTCCCCCAAACAGCTGCACAGAATGGCTACAGTCTGTCTGCAATGAAGAGTAACCACACGGTGCAAACTTACACATTATTAACGCCAGAAATCCAACCCATTAAACAACGTTTCGCTACATTTCAATGAAAAAGTCACCAATTTTCTTCGGTTGCGGAAATGCCGCAAGCTTCGATGGAATGCTCTAATAAGTTTCATTTGATTTATAATACTGGGATACCGGAATTGTCGGTTTCCGCGTTTAACTAGTGCCTTTCAGGTGGCGCCGGTCAGGTAGCGCCGGTCAGGTGGCGCCGGTCAGGTGGCGCCGATCAGGTGGCGCCGGTCAGGTAGCGACGGTCAGGTAGCGCCGGTCAGGTAGCGCCGATCAGGTGGCGCCGGTCAGGTAGCGACGGTCAGGTAGCGCCGATCAGGTGGCGCCGATCAGGTATCACCGGTCAGTTAGCGCCAGTCAGGTAGCGCCGGTCAGGTATCACCGGTCAGGTATCACCGGTCAGGTAGCGCCGGTCAGGTAGCGCCGGTCAGGTAGCGACGGTCAGATATCACCGGTCAGGTAGCGCCGGTCAGGTAGCGCCGGTCAGGTGGCGCCGGTCAGGTAGCGCTAATCTCAGCAAACTATCTGTTGTACGGTACAAATTAGTAAAAAATCAAAAACGATTTATAAGGCAATCAGAAATAATTTTATAATAAGTAATTAGAATTATAGTACAAACAATTATATTATATCCAGTTTACTTTTCATTGATACGCTCGTAGACATGGGATACAAAGATTACTAAGAATTAAAACTATAAACGGCATAAACTTGACTCATTTCGCACTCAAATATTTAAGTAATTTCAAGCAATACATGTACTTTGTTTGTGCACAAGTTTTTCGTTAAAATCTAGCAAAAGTCATGGGTTAACCACTTAAGCCGTTGCTATAGCAACAGATTTTCACAAATATATGTACAAGGCATTGCCTCGGTAATGGCCCAACGTGTGTTAACAACAAACAAGTAACATCGAGAAAAAGTTACTAGAAAGAAGGCATTACATGGTAGAAAGCAAAGCTGCACATGTTTAAATAGTAATGAACGCAACAGCATGGCATCTAAAGTTACTGTAATAGAAAATGCCGCTAAGACATCTGTGCTAAGTGGTTCTGCTACAAGCAACTCGTGGACAAAATCACAGTCAAGCTCCACCCGCTTTAGTCTATCAGCAATTCTGATGGTTTTCCATCACACCTGACTGCAGAGGCCGTCCACATGGTCAGCGAGGTCGGCCACAGGTGGCGGCGGCAGCGAGCTGTAGGAGCCGCGGTAGGCGTGGTCGGCGGTCATCTTAGCGGCTGCCTGCCTGCTTAAACTGCTGTACGGACTCTTGCTGAGCAGGATGTCCGGTTGAGCTTCTGGCTGCTGCAGCTGCAGCTCCGGCGCCTCATGGTGCGTGTACAGCGCCGAGGTGCCGTAGGGATCGAAGTCGCCGACACCGCCTCCGAGTCGACCGTAGATGTCGCCGTGGTTGCCGTGGCCGACGAGCTCTTGCAGCTCCTGACGGGTGTAATAGTCCCTCTCTGGCACCATCTGCTGCTGCTGGTGGGCCGGCAGCGGCGGAGTCTGTTGGGTGAACAGCGAGCCGAACATCTGGTAGTCATCGTAGTTGCTCTGACGGCTCGGAGCTCTGTGCTGCTGCTGCTGCTGCTGCTGCTGCTGCTTGGGAAGCTTGTTCACTCGGGCGTAGGGGTCGTCAATCGAGGACATCTGGATGCCCTGCGGAACCCGGCTCGAGTCGATGCCGCTGTCGGACGATGAAGCGTTGGGCGAGCCCGGGATGGCCTCGTGCATCTGCAGCGTGTCCTTGAAGGTCACGCGGTTGCCACCTTGCAGAGTCGAGGCTGCTGGACCGCCAGCGCCGCTGCCAAGGCCGCCGCGACGCGAGGCGGTCGACGCGCTGCGCTGAAGGCTGCCGCCGCAGACGCCGCTGAACTGGGAGGCGCTGCTCTGGGTTGAACTGCGCCTCATCTGCTGGTACTTGACCAGCCCGCTGTGTTGCTGCCGCTCCAGCGTGCCGCCGCCGGCGTTGCTGCCACCCAGACCGACAGTGTAGGAGTTCTCGCTAGCAATGTCCACCTGCTCGGAGATTGTGGGAATCATTGAGATCGCCTCGCCATTGCCGCGGGACTGCAGGTACATGTACTGGCTGCTGCCGCCTCGCTTCATGCTGCCAAAATCGGAATTGGATCTCTGGCGCTGCTGGTGCTGCGGCTGGTGAATCTTCCCGGGAAACTCCAGCTCCAGCCGAATGTTGAACTTCCAGTTGGCCTTGAAGCCCAGCAGGAACCAGACGCTGACCCACAGGCTGAGGTAAATTCCACCGGAGACAACGGCTGCCAGCATGGCGGGCTGCTGGTGGACCCGATAAAGGCCCACCCAGTCCCAGAGCACGGGCGCTTTGCACAGCACGGCGACAACCATCAGCAGGATTCCAGCCAGGTGCGGCGCGTAGTTCAGCCAGCATGGCGTCTCGTCGTTGCAGCTGCTGATCGATCGATCGCTGACGCTCGAGGAGGCTTCGAGCTGTAGGTAGTTCCGGTACTTGCGCAGGTTTGACAGCATCTGGGCGTAGCCAAACTCGAAGAAGGCGATGTTAGCTACTAGGAGAAGCAGATCGCCGATCGAGTGCAGGGCGATGATAGCCGGCGGCAGCAGGTTCACCTGGGTGACCACGTCATTGGACATCGAAGCTTTAAACAGCACCGAGGTCGCCTCGTAGGACAGCACAATGTGGAGGCCGCAGACGCAGAGGATGACGCTGAACATGAAGGCGAATGCGCGGTTGGAGAACCAGAAAGTGGACGGATAGCGGACCAGGAGAATGGCCAAGGCCAGCATCAGGTTGAACACCTCCGGGCAGACTGAGTTGGTTGCCGAGGCTTTCGGGTGATAAATGAAGTCCAGATTGGTGCGCCAGATCTCATCTGCAAATATTGTGTGCATAATATGCATTATATAATATTACTGTATGTGCTACTATCAGTTAGTCATGCTTTTCATTACGGTTCAGTGGCCTCGTGGGAGCTGTAAAATACTCCAGGGTGAAGGGCTGTGGGACGTTGGGGCTGGCTTTGTCGGCAAGAGCCAAAGAAGTCTTTGTTGCTAACGCGCCGCAATGCGCAGCCGGGGGAGGGATCATAAAACCGAAGCGTATCCCCCTCTGTTGAGGAATTCCAGAATCAATCAAAGGCATGTATGCAGGTTAGACTGAGACAGGGCCTGCAGCTAGCGTTGCTAATATTTCCAAGATGATGGTAGCTGCCGTCCAGGCACCAACAGGCCATGCATCAAAGCAAGATTTGTGGTCGCTGGGTTCCCGCTGACACACACACCACACGCATACACAGCAGTCTCGACAGGGCAGGCGGTGAGGGCAGTGTTTGCAAATGGCATTTTTTCCAGCTTGCTGTTGGGATATGACTCAGTTTAATCCGATCCCAGCTATAAGGCCGCAACAGAGACCTCCCATAGATAGCAGTGAGTCAGTAGGCGGGATTAGGGAGCATTGCTAGAGTCCTCCAAACCAATCAACACAATAAGCAGTTAAACTCTACAAACTTCTGAATGAGAAGCGCAGGGTGCATGCTGGGTGGGGTTTAAGTCTGTTGCAATAAAAACCACCTGCAGTGTTTTTTCAGCCGTGTTTTGTCTTTTAACTTAGGGGCTGAGGGGAGCCACAGTTCCAGGACAAGCTGAAGACTGCATTGCAATAATTGGACGAGATTTATCAAGGGCTGGTGATGCTTCGGGAAAACTTTGCAAATTTTTGTTTTTGTTTTTCTTTTTTTGTGTTTGTGTTGCGTCTTGTGCGATGCACACGGCCTACCGCGGTGTCTTCGCAGGCTTCCCTTTCAGCAGTTGAGGTGCGCAAATTCGTGCTGCGGTCGGTGCCTTCTTTGTCGTCAAGACTTTAGAGCATTGCGGGACCGCTTGAACCCATGGACAGTTCAAAATAGGACTCTCTGAACTAGAAAATTTCATTTCATTCATGGCTGCTCCGGTCTCTTTAGTGCGCATGTGCTTCTCAACCGGATTTGTCTATGGTTAAACCCCATTTTAGCTGCATGTTGAGCCACAGGGGAAGGGAGAAGCTACCTTCTTGTATCTGGCGCGGATTATAAGGCAGAGACCGAAATGCAAGAAGATAAACTATAGACAGAGATTACGTAATCAGCGGGAACGGCCCCCGAGAGTCTGTTCTGCGCACGAACGAGAGGAGGAGGACAAGAAAGAATTTTGCATTGCCGTGTCGCGCTGCCTGCTAACCCCCATGCCTGGCAAGATAAGGATCTTTAATTATGGCCTGCTTGATCTGCCTCAACTGTGCCCTGCCTGCCTCCTGCCCAACTAGAGAGCCGCCAACAGGAAGAAAATATAGAGCTCTATGATTTTTGGAGTTCAATCTCTTATTATTTTTCTTTCAAGTAAAAGGATCAGACAGACAGACAGGCAGACAGGCAGACAGACAGACAGGCAGACAGACAGACAGACAGACAGACACACAGACAGACAGACAGACAGACAGACAGACAGACAGACAGGCAGACAGACAGACAGACAGACAGACAGACAGACAGACACACAGACACACAGACACACAGACAGGCAGGCAGGCAGACAGGCAGGCAGGCAGGCAGACAGACAGACAGACAGACAGACAGACAGACAGACAGACAGACAGACAGACAGACAGACAGACAGACAGACAGACAGACAGACAGACAGACAGACAGACAGACAGACAGACAGACAGGCAGACACAGGCGCAGGCAACTCACCGCTAGGCCGTTTCGCATGGTGAATCTCGGCAGCCTCCAGCACAGGCATGGGAATGAGCAGGCAGAAGGCCGTCAGCACGTGCAGCAGGCAGGTGTAGGGCATGAAGTGCCGCCTCAGGCGGCTCATGCAGGTGCCAACGGTGGCCTGGGCACCCGCGCCGCTGCTGGTCTCGGCGATGGCCACCCGCAGGCAGTCGCGGTCCCGACCGATCTGCACCCCATCCTCAGCGTAGTTGGCGGTCTTGGCCAGCGCTGCGTAGAGAAAGAACGGCAGCAGAAAGACGGTGAGAATCATCATGGCCAGGTAGAAATTCATGGGGCTCATGTCCCACTGCTCACGCAGGGCTTTGGCCCTGAATGAGGCGTAGCGCTGGAACGCAGAGTAGAGCAGGAAGGCGTTCAAGGCCAGGACAAGGATGGCGTACCAGATGCGCCACATCTTGTCGAATTTCGCTCTAGTCTTAGCCATGGCTTGATAAATTTCAGATTTCTGCCAACAAAGCTTGCTGCTTTTAGAAGGTTTGAATTTTATAACTGATTTTCCTTTAGCTCTTAGCAAATAGCTTCTGAACACTGGGGGAGGGGGGCTTTATATATATTCTGATATAAGCTTGTGCATTTCTTTTTTTAGAACCAATCCATGCTAAGTCACCGCTGTGGCCCATTCCCTTTCCCAGCTGTGGGTGGGCGGTCAGAGCAGGAGCATTGGACAATGGGGGTGGCGGTGAGTCATCGCGCTCTCTCCCTCCAGCACCCCCCAATCTCTCCTATCTCGTCGTCCAAAGGCCTCAGTTTGCCCAGGTAAGGCAGGACAGGAATTTTAGGGCGACAAATGTTACTAAAAATAGTAACAAGGAAGAGGCAGGAATAATTTCCGAGTGGTTTGCGCTAATCAGACTACTCCGCTGATGGCTTCAAGTAGAAAGGAAAGCGAAATCTGTCGAAGAAGAAAATCCAGTTGAATTTCCAGATACTAAAGAATCTAGATAGACTAGAAATGTCCCTAGTAATTCAATTGCGAAGAAGTAGAGAACCTATTCTGTTTTCAATAGTTTGTCTACACAGTGTCACTTAAATTTAATCTGGCAGCTAAAATATCTTCTTCTTCCTCGAGATTTGCGGCCTCAGAAGCATATGGGGTTAAGAATGAGCAACAAGAATGTAACTCAATGTACACAAGTGAACGCAAGACGGAAAAAAACTTAGCCTAGGGGGGCAGGCCCAATCTGGCTCTGCCAATGAAAGAGCAGTAAGGAGAGAGGTCAAAGTCAGACGGACAAAACTCAGCCTAAGGGGCAGGCCCAATCTGGCTCAGCCAATGAAAGAGCAGTAAGGAGAGAGGTTAAAGTCAGGCATAAGCGGGCCTGCAGAGGAAAGCCGAGCTACGTACAATTGTACATGTCCTGTGCCTAAAAACCATTAAAATAGCACGGCTCGGCTCCTTGGTTTTTATGAATCTAGTTTATCATCGCTGTTACACATACATGTATTGTAACACAGTTAGCTAAGAATCATAAAACAGATTCATAAAACCAATGAGCTGAGCCGTGCCATTTTAATGGTTTTTAGGCACAGGAAAAATGACAACTCAAGTCTTGAGTAGTATTTGATATATAGTTTCTCATTGAATTGGTCTGCCAGAGGCGATTGTTGCAGCTTCACGAAGTGTAAATCTCTAACTTAAAAAATTAATATAAAGGCAATAAACGCTAATTTTGCTACTGAAAATAGAGTAGAGGAGCGAAATTATAATTAAAGTAAACTTGGACTAAGCAAAATTTCAGGAAATGGTTTACATCAGGACAGAAATTACAGGCCCGTATAAGAAATTGCGATTTCCCACGATAGCGAATGGTGTATAGAGCGATACAAGAAATTTATATTTTAAATAGTCAAGCAAACCTACACATGGATATCATTAGATTCCTGCCACAACTGCGAAATTTGTCTTGTTTCGAATTCAATTACGTGGTAGCTTCTACACGTTCTACTGCTATCCAAACACTTTTGAATACTCTGGATAGGAAGTGCGCCTATTTATACTGATAACTTAGGTCATAATGCAATTTATGTTGCAGAAATTTTGATGCATAATTTGATGTTGTAATCTATCTACAGACGGTGGAATTTTTTAAGATAGGGAATTGCCATTCTAGAGGGATAGAAGAATTGTCCATTATAGGGTATTGCCATTCCATAGCGGAATTCTCCCTAATAGGTAATCGCCATTCCATAGGGTAATTATCCAACATAGGGAATCGCCATTCCATAGGGGAATTATCCAAGATAGGGAATCGCCATTTCATAGGGGAATTATCCAACATAGGGAATCGCCATTCCATAGGGGAATTATCCAACATAGGGAATCGCCATTCCATAGGGGAATTATCCAACATAGGTAATCGCCATTCCATAGGGGAATTATCCAAGATAGGGAATCACCATTTCATAGGGGAATTATCCAACATAGGGAATCGCCATTCCAAAGGGAAATTATCTACCATAGGGAATTGCCATCCCACAGAATCCTTCGCAGTCAGATAGGCTAAATATCATACAAGGCGATTTTCAGCTCAAATGACCGTTCAAAATCATATACACCTGCAATTAACCATCAAAAGCAAAAGGTAACTTTTTCAAAGAAATACCCCAGCTTGTGCAAGGTTCATTTTAGATAAATAATTTTTCTGTCTTTTATAATTTATATTTAATTGAGTACTAAGGAGGGGCTGATAGGTTTAAAAGCATTTTTTGCATCCTACATTCAAAATGTGGTGCAAATATAATGTACATATATGCGATTGATAAAAGATAAACAAAGTTAAAATTAGACAGACAGTTGTCCAAGACAATAGCTAATTCAAAGGGAAATAAGGCTGTATGTGATGAAAAGGTAAGAAAGAAAAATTTAATTAAAAATTTCGAAAAGGTTTAAATTATACTTACAATTGGTTTGTTAATCTTTGAAAATAAATAACTATTAAATAGTAGGGTGCAAATTGCCTTTACCGATGAAATTGACAACTCTAAACTATTGAGATGAACTTTAAAAAAAAGCTTGACTTGGCATCAGCTCATTTGGTCTCACTCTGGGGGTTGCAGCCCAGTGATTAGAGCGTCGGACTTGCGACTGAAAGGTCGGAGGTTCGATTCTCGACCCACTTAACTCTGCATTGCTTCAGTTCACCCAGCTGTAAAATGGGTGCCAGCATTAGCTGGGGTCATTGAGGGTGTGTGGCGACCCCCCAGTCCTTGAACTGAACAGCCGTAAGCAGCCTTCAGATGCGCCGCGCAATAGCTGCGGCTGCAGAGCTGCCGGTTGCACATCTGGCCATTGGGAAAGGTGTAATGACAAACTAATTTAGTCTGCAAAATATAAAACCCGGTTGCTTCTGACCTAAATTTCAAGGCAAAATTTCAGTTTTATAAAAAGCAAATAATGTTCATAAATTTCACGACCACCTACGTTCTTGTTACGCATTTGCGCTCCAAAGTCTGGACATCTGATATGGGTGGATCAAGTTAAAAAGCTCCTTTGAGAAACTCAGAATTCAGTCACAGAATCCGCCATCGTGCGAGTGCACCTCGTAGGCTCTGCGCCAGATGATGGACAGGCACACAGTGGAGTGGAACCTGTAGAATATGTTGATGGGCTGCCCGATGTGAACCAGAATATTCAGTGCGGCCGGTGACACATTGTCCAACTGATACGAGAACATCAGCTCCTCGACTTTGCGCACCTCGAAAGTCTCCATGACCCACATGGACAGGTTGACGCCCAGCAGGGCCATCACGTGACTGCGTCCGGGCTTCGCCACGGCGGTGGGAAACGCATCGGCTCTGCGTCGAAGACCGTCGAGTAGGCAGAGCGTCTGCAGCGCCAGCTGGAGACTGCAGCTGGCCTGCGTGATGAGCTCGGCAACCAGGTAGGCTGGCGGGAACTTATCCGAGTGATCCACGAACACGGACGCCAGCGTGACCTGGTAGACCAGGGCGCCGAACAGGGCGAACGTGAGCAGCTTGTCGTCGAAAGTATGCCGCTCGCATTTGGTCAATGCGAGGCGCTTCAGACGCTGGTAGACCATCAGGCACAGGACGCTGCCAGCCATGCTGAGCAGAATGTCCTGGCTGAGATAGGCGGCGCTGGCTGTCCAGCCGTCCAGGAACAGGTAGACAGCCACCGTGATCACTACGGTGACGGCTAGAGAGGCCAGGCAGAGCGCCAGGCCACGCCGCGATTTGGCGAAGCGTCGACGGAAGAACTCAGCGACTGCACCGGCACTCGCGGAGCCTCCGTTGCCGCCGTCTTCGACCTCGGCGCCCTCGACGGCTTGCTGAGGATGAAGCGGCGCGAAGCTGCGATGGTCGCCAACGCAGGCCATGAGGTGCAGCACCATGGGAGCGCAGAGTAGGCAGTACTCGATCACGGCGGGCATGAGGAAAGGCTGCGCGGATTCCAGCAGACTCGAGGCGGCAGCGGCGGCAGAGTGCTCGCTGCAGGAATTCGACTCGTTCCGAGAATGATGCGGCTTTTCCTCGAACTTTTCTTTGATCTCGCCGATGGCCGAGCTGGCCCAGATGCAAATGTTAGCGGTGAACAGGTGGGCCAGGGCCATCCGGTTCTGAGCTTTTCGTAGCAGAAACACGGCTCGATGATGGCGCAAGATGAACACCGCCTGAAAGGTTGTGAAGACCGCTTCGAGCAGGCTCATGAGGATTGCGGCGGTCCGAGAGCCGCAGGAGTGCACGGCGGCCAGCACGGCTGCGGTGCATCGCATCAGGTTCAGCGCCACGGCCCCGGCCAAGAAGACAACCAGGCCGATGCGCAGGTAGATCACCTCCTGCGACGATGCAGCCGCCACCTGCCTGGCGTGCCAAGCCAGGTAGACAACAGCCGCCGTGCCCAGGGCGTAGAGTAAGGCAAAGAAGATCTCGTGGAATTGGGCGTGGGTGGGCGAGCTGCTGCTAACGGCGAAGTAGACAGTGGTGGCAACTCCGATAGACACGGCGGCGATCGTGTAAACGGTGCTGACGAGCTGCCAGAGGAGACGGTACTCGCGGTTCATTTCGGCTGCTGTGTGGGGCTGCGGTGAAATGGAGGAAATTAATTGATTTATTTTCCTGAGTAGGATTAATACGAAACAGTCGGTTACCAAGAAACAATGCATAGCAAATAATCCTCGTAGTACCTGCGAGTCTCCCCTCTAACCAGAATCCAATATAGTAAATTGGTGTCTGCTATAGTGCATGTGGGTAGAACTATAAAGCGACTTCCGACATTTGGTTGCGGCAAATTATCACGATTATAGTTTTTCGGCCCCATTTAATTGGGACTTGGACAGCGGCTTGTCGTGCTGTTCACAGCCAAGAGGGCCAACCCCCCAAGGTGCAGAGAGTGGTACACGCCTGACAGAGAGAAAGTCAAAGGGCCGCTGTACACTCTGTGTGAGTGTGTGTACATGCATGTTCTCTTGCATGTGCTCAGAAGCCAGCGGAATGGGCGAAATTGCTTCAGCTGTCACATCTCTCCTGCAGTTGTTTTATTATTACTACTATTGATACTGCACCCAAACCAAGAGCCGGACGAGTGTAAGAGTCCACGAAAGCACCCGGGCTATACTTTAAGGTTAGGAATACTTTAAGCATGCAGCTTGTGCCATATCTCAAGACACGACGGCGGAAACAGAGGCATGGATTTTATGGCGGGGACAAAGCCAAGAATTCTGCATATTGAACATGTACACAACTAAATTCCTGCATGATGTACATTATAGTTTCAGAATGCGTGCTGTCAGCAATTATTTTGGCGCCGCAGACACCCCTTTTAGCGCAGCAGGCACCATTTTAGCGCCGTAGGCCACCATTTTAGCGCCACAGGCACCATTTTAGCGCCGCAGGCACCATTTTAGCGCCGTAGGCACCATTTTAGCGCCATAGGCACCCATTTTAGCGCCACAGGCACCACTTTAGCGCTCCATTTTAGCGCCGTAGGCACCATTTTAGCGCCGCAGGCACCATTTTTGCGCCTCAGGCACTCATTTTAGCGCCGCAGGCACCCATTTTAGCGCCGCAGGCACCATTTTAGTGCCGTAGGCACCATTTTAGCGCCGTAGGCACCATTTTAGCGCCGTAGGCACCATTTTAGCGCCGCAGGTACTCATTTTAGCGCCGCAGGCACTCATTTTAGCGCCGCAGGCACTCATTTTAGCGCCGTAGGCACCATTTTAGCGCCGCAGGCACTCATTTTAGCGCCGCAGGCACCCATTTTAGCGCCGCAGGCACCATTTTAGCGCCGTAGGCCACCATTTTAGCGCCACAGGCACCATTTTAGCGCCGCAGGCACTCATTTTAGCGCCGTAGGCACCATTTTAGCGCCATAGGCACCCATTTTAGCGCCGCAGGCACCACTTTAGCGCACCATTTTAGCGCCGTAGGCACCATTTTAGCGCCGCAGACACCATTTTAGCGCCGTAGGCCACCATTTTAGCGCCACAGGCACCATTTTAGCGCCGCAGGCACTCATTTTAGCGCCGCAGGCACCCATTTTAGCGCCGCAGGCACCATTTTAGCGCCGCAGGCACTCATTTTAGCGCCGCAGGCACTCATTTTAGCGCCGCAGGCACCATTTTAGCGCCGTAGGCCACCATTTTAGCGCCACAGGCACCATTTTAGCGCCGCAGGCACTCATTTTAGCGCCGTAGGCACCATTTTAGCGCCATAGGCACCCATTTTAGCGCCGCAGGCACCACTTTAGCGCACCATTTTAGCGCCGTAGGCACCATTTTAGCGCCGCAGACACCATTTTAGCGCCGTAGGCCACCATTTTAGCGCCACAGGCACCATTTTAGCGCCGCAGGCACTCATTTTAGCGCCGCAGGCACCCATTTTAGCGCCGCAGGCACCATTTTAGCGCCGCAGGCACTCATTTTAGCGCCGCAGGCACTCATTTTAGCGCCGTAGGCACCATTTTAGCGCCATAGGCACCCATTTTAGCGCCGCAGGCACCACTTTAGCGCACCATTTTAGCGCCGTAGGCACCATTTTAGCGCCGCAGACACTCCTTTTAGCGCCGCAGGCACTCATTTTAGCGCCGCAGGCACCCATTTTAGCGCCGCAGGCACCATTTTAGCGCCGTAGGCACCATTTTAGCGCCGTAGGCCACCATTTTAGCGCCACAGGCACCATTTTAGCGCCGTAGGCACCATTTTAGCGCCGCAGGCACCATTTTAGCGCCGTAGGCACCATTTTAGCGCCGCAGGCACTCATTTTAGCGCCGCAGGCACTCATTTTAGCGCCGCAGGCACTCATTTTAGCGCCGCAGGCACTCATTTTAGCGCCGCAGGCACTCATTTTAGCGCCGTAGGCACCATTTTAGCGCCATAGGCACCCATTTTAGCGCCGCAGGCACTCATTTTAGCGCCGCAGGCACCATTTTAGCGCCGCAGGCACTCATTTTAGCGCCGCAGGCACCATTTTAGCGCCGCAGGCACCATTTTAGCGCCGCAGGCACTCATTTTAGCGCCGCAGACACCATATTTTTTTGCCCTGTAGCAAAATTATTGATTTCCATAACAGGTCAACAAAGCGTTGGCATCTCCTTCCCATAGCTCTTACTGGCCTTCGCCTATGTGAGAAGTGCATGCCTGAGTACGAGTAAGAAAGATGATTCTTCACGCGCTCTGAGGTCACAGAAATGTGAATGTCTTATGAATCGGGGGTCACAGCTCCCTGAGAGCTCAACTATGAACTATAGCTCCAATGAGTCACGAATTAAAAAGGCCAGTTCCGTTCTGAAACCTCCCGTCTACCCATTATGAGGACTTTCTGGGAAATTCTCTCAGGCAGCCAGATGTTATCGACCTTGACTGGAAGTTTATTTTTTACTGATATTCACCTTGGATTTCGATGGGGCGGAAAATTTATGAACGCAAAGAATAACAAAGCAGAAGCATCTAAAGCCAGACTGCTGTGGGGGTGAGCAATTTCTGCTGCTAGACAGTACTGAATCGCTGAAGAATTTATTGAACAAAACTGCATCTCTTAGAAATAAATTTCCAAGCCGCAACCAAAACAAAATGCAAAAAACGATTTTGCACTTTTAAGCCACACAGCTCCAGCAGGAAGGAGCACTGCCACAGGGGGACAGAGATATTCCGAACGCTGTGTATCAGCTAGAGGCCAAGCGTTGATGCTTGCAAGTGTGTAGTAATAAATAAATTAGGGCAAGCATATGGGCTGCCTAGATGGTTGTTCCATTGGCTAAAGTGTCAGAGAACGATCCGCCCTTCCCATGTTGAATTACTGTATGAAATTGTTATTGGCATGGCTAATTGCACTATTATGAAACACAACACTTGGACTGGATTTTCTAATTACAGGGGTTGGCACAACGTTTTTTTACCTGAATGGGCCTGAGATGAGATGAGAGAAAAGTGGGTTGGAGTCTGACGAGCCTTGATCGCTGATTAGTGATAAATTAAACAGGCCAACTGCACGAGAGTAACACACTGCAAGCACTTACTGTATCACCAGATGTCCGCTGGTTCACAGTGGCTAAACAAAAAGTAATTAATGCCTCAGGCTGGGTCCTCGAGCTCTCCATCCAGTGCAGTCGGTGCAGATATAAATGCAAAAATGCACGGGGGAAGGGGCAGGAGGGAACTGGGTTAGACTTTGGCATCCAAAAGTGCACTAAACTGTGCTTTCCCTATTGGCTAAGCTCGGAAAAAGCTAATTGGACGATTTTAATCTAATTCAAGTTGGTAGAGCAGAGACATGTGTCGCTTAATGAGCTTCTCAGATTTTTTACGGAATTAATATATCGATAATCGACACAAGCCGATTTGGCGGCCAACCAAGGTAAGTCGCAAAAATTCCCACCCGAATAAATACCAAAGTAGTACTAAGTAGATGACGAGGCATTTTGCCTTAATAAGACAGTTATAGTTACTCCTGCCGTTTACCCAAAGTTGCGTTAGTTTTGCTTTAGGACTTCTTTTACATGTACGAGCGTAAGTCGCATTTTTGGCCAAAAACTACGTCGCATTTTTGTTAAAACTAAGTCGCACGGCCGACCAAATTTTGGAGGTTGCGCATGTATGACACAAGCATTAGAATACGTTTTCTAGGCAGCAAATCCACAGATTTCTTTGTCCAAGCAAAATAAACCCGATGGAAACGGTACCTACAGAGTCTGAGACGAGTCTGAGACGTTTCTATAATGACTCTGGGGCCGTAGAGTCGAATCTGAGACCTGCCAGAGTCGCTGTAGAATCACCTGAGTTGCGCCTAAAGCGCATTTGCATCATTTTATGAATTTGAATCGCATTTTACATTTTGTCTACTTGAACTTTAGAAGGTTATTAAACCGCTAACACCACCACTCATTAAACGACTTTCTCGTGACTCAAACGATTCTGCAACTCGCGTGATGCGCTCGTGACTCAACAGTCGCCTCTCCGTCGCATTGCAGTTGTTTGAGTCGTTAAAAAGTCACGAGAGTCGCCTTAGATTCGCTATAGTCACGAGTGAGTTGTTGGCAATAACTCTAACGATTATTGGCACGGTACAACGTTTCTAACGGGAAAGACTTAGATGCAGTATAGATTATTCTAGATCGTAGATTATTCTGTGACCCAATATGCAATAAGTACTGTAAATATTGAACCACTTAATCCAGAAAAATCAAACTGACTCCAAGAACTGATTTGCTTTGCACCGAACAGAACGGCTACTACAGATGGAGTGCCAGCACTATGTAAGCACCAACTTATATTATTATATTTACTTAGACACAAACGTCAGCTGTAACAGATTTAATAGGCCACAACCATGTCAAACCATTGCACAGACGCGAAATCAGTGCAGTGGCCTTGACTCCCAACGGATCCAAGTTAGTTGTTGAGAAGCTGGAAAAGGAGGTAAAATGGACAATTTTACTTATTTTAGAACCGTTTGTCACTTTCCGTATACAAAATAAAAGCTACGAGCTAGGTGAGAGAGTATTTGAACTCACGTCGCGGATTCTGTCGATGTTCTGCTGCAGGCGGTCCCTCAGAGGTCCCTCGGGCAGCCTCTCCAGAGCCTGCTCAAGACGCTCGAGAATACGCTCAAGAAATTCGACGCGGTCAGACTCGCCGAAGTTGAAAGCGGCGTCCTGCAGGTCGGTCAGCTTGCGGCGCAGGTACTCCAGAGCCTTGTTCAGGTAGGCGCGCAGCCTCGAGTCCTCGGGCAGCTTGGCGATGGCGTCCTCCAGACGGGCGATGGCCCGCTCTAGCATCTCGATGGCCTTCTCGCGCCAGTCGGACACGGATAGGCTGCTGCTCTCCAGACGCTCCTTCAGGCGGTCGATGCGCTCGCGCACCTCAGACTGGATGGGCTCCGGCAGCCGGCTGACCAGCCTCTCGAGCAGGTCGGAGTTCAGGAACCTGAGCAGGGCTTCGTTGCCCTCCTCCTTGTACTTGTTGATGAGACGGCGGATCCTGTCAAGCAGCTCGCGGACCCTGTCGGTCACCACGATGGCGTCTTCTTCGGGGCGCAGGGAGTTCAGAAGCTGCCATGGGTTGAGGTGGTTCGGAACTTTTGGATTTGGATAGCAGACGATGCTGTGTAGGTCTAGCAGTAATGGGGTGTGAATCACACGACAACCCCTGGCCAATTTTCATGCACAAGCCTCAGCTGAATGTGGCCGAGCACAGAGTCTAACCAAGGTACTTTAGCGCGATTGAGACGCGTTAACAGCAGAGCTACTCCGAGCCCTTCACATCAGGCAACTTTGCGACTCATACTAGCCTATCTTTAGCTTAGGTTTAGCTCATCGTGTACGCAAAATTTAATCTAGGGAGAGCTGCTAATCTGGGGGTGAGTATTAAAAATCTGGATGAGTGGTGCTAATCTAAGTGTGGGAGTAGTACTAATCTGGGTGGGAGTGGTGCTAATCAGGATGGGAGTGGTGCAAATCTGATGGTAGTCGTGTCAGATTTATCGCGGAATGATTGCAAATTTAGTATTTCTTGGAGATGAGTGACATTTGCCCTGGGACTGTGCAAAACTGCCTATATACAAGCGCTAAACTGCTAGGGAGCCACCCGGTTGGGGGGAAATGGCTAGTCCCATATACTAAAAGTGATTTTGTCCGTAGGTAGATGTGATTGATTTTAGGAAATAGGACTGAACCGCTTTTCCCGAGACTTGCACCGTTAGATAATTAAGAAAATATCTGGTGACGGAACACGTGTCGTGGCTAAGAATTTGCTCGTCAGATAGCTCGTACCAGTATAATCAATCTTGGTAATCTGAAATCCACTAAATCCACTATACCAAAAATAAAATCTAAGTTTGAATCCCAACGCATAAAAATAGCAATTTGAAGCATATAAACAATTACAAAATCGTTGACTAGTAAATGAGTGAGTAACATTTAAGGCTAAAAAACAGTTAGGAAACTGTACGAGCGTAATTAGTAAAACCGATGAGGCAATAAGGATGCGATAAGATTATAATGTAAGAAGCAAAGAGATCATACTAACAGACAAAAATAACTATGGCAGGCTACAAAAAGAGGAAGAAACATTAACTATAAACTCACATCGCGGATCCTGTCGATGTTCTGCTGCAGACGGTCCCTCAGAGGTCCCTCGGGCAGCCTCTCCAGAGCCTGCTCAAGACGCTCGAGAAGACCCTCAAGAAATTCGACGCGGTCGGACTCGCCGAAGTTGAAAGCGGCGTCCTGCAGGTCGGTCAGCTTGCGGCGCAGGTACCCCAGAGCCTTGCTCAGGTAGGCGCGCAGCCTCGAGTCCTCGGGCAGCTTGGCGATGGCGTCCTCCAGACGGGCGATGGCCCGCTCCAGCATCTCGATGGCCTTCTCGCGCCAGTCGGACACGGATAGGCTGCTGCTCTCCAGACGCTCCTTCAGGCGGTCGATGCGCTCGCGCACCTCAGACTGGATGGGCTCCGGCAGCCGGCTGACCAGCCTCTCGAGCAGGTCGGAGTTCAGGAACCTGAGCAGGGCTTCGTTGCCCTCCTCCTTGTACTTGTTGATGAGACGGCGGATCCTGTCGAGCAGCTCGCGGACCCTGTCGGTCACCACGATGGCGTCTTCTTCGGGGCGCAGGGAGTTCAGCAGCTGCCATGGGTTGAGGTGGTTCGGAGCTATGTACATGTCTGTGGTTCAGCAACTGCATGGCATGTATCCATGCATGTATATCGATTTTCTAGGGTTTACAGATTAAGGTGTGTCTGTGTGGTCGTGCTTTGTTTTTTTTCAAAATACGAGTATTAGCTAGCTTGCGACCCAACGATGTTTTGACGAATGTAGAGCTCTGTTTTTATTGCGTGAACAGGGCCGGTCATGCAAGGCCTCAAGAAAAGTTTTGGTCGTCTAAGAGATGAGACTTATAATCAGCTTGGCTACAGAATGCTGTGCGCAATGTTGCTATGTGGTGGCAACGCAATTCTCGGGAGCTGTTTGTGACTCCTAAAGGTGGACTTTGAGCTGCTCCGTGCAGTGAATTCACTAGACAAGAAGTTTGGAACCGCAATACGCATCAGAACAGACCATCTTGGTTATCTATTGTCTAAAAGGAGCCTCGGTACCTCAGTTTTGATGCTATAATTTCCACCAATGATTCCAGACATCCAAGCATGAAAATCCATGCGCACATGATGGCTTCGGTAACCTAACGACTGCGTGCGCGAATCCAAAGGAAACAGGGCTTTTTCAGAAAAACACCTAAACAGACAAAAAGGAGTACGATTTGAACAATAGGCCACTCACATCGCGGATCCTGTCGATGTTCTGCTGCAGGCGGTCCCTCAGAGGTCCCTCGGGCAGCCTCTCCAGAGCCTGCTCAAGACGCTCGAGAAGACCCTCAAGAAAGTCGACGCGGTCGGACTCGCCGAAGTTGAAAGCGGCGTCCTGCAGGTCGGTCAGCTTGCGGCGCAGGTACTCCAGAGCCTTGTTCAGGTAGGGACGCAGCCTCGAGTCCTCGGGCAGCTTGGCGATGGCGTCCTCCAGACGGGCGATGGCCCGCTCCAGCATCTCGATGGCCTTCTCGCGCCAGTCGGACACATCAAGCTCCTGGGCTGGCAGAGCCTTGGCGTCGGTGAAAGCGATGGGAGCCGCGACAGCGGCTACGGCGATCAGCACCCACAGTAGCTTCATGGTTCTGCAAGTCGCGGTTTCGGTTTGAAAGCAATTCGTATAATCAATACAAAAGCTGACAGAATTGCAGCAATGCACGAGCTTATTGATGAGACTTACCGTTAAGCGTAGTCTTGTATACCGTAATCAATGACAGAAATATCAACAAAGCGGCTGCTGACTAATTTATAGTAATAGTCACAGCAACACGTGCTGATCGAGCGCTTGCCATTGAATCTTATCGGTCCAATGGGGTCATGCAACGTCAGCCGTGTAACCCCGTCAGCTTGCCAATTGTCAATACCAGACTGAAAATTCGTTTCTACAAAGTTTCGCACCCTGCTATGACCAGTTTAAGGCGGTTTCTCATTCTCACACACTGTCACTTCGTGACAAAACTTGCTGACTACATGGGCTGATTTTATAACGTGATTTTTTCTGCTTTTTTGTTGACTGTTGAACAGCGATATGGGCGCTTGTATGCGTGGGTGCAGACAAAGAAAACAATTTCAATATTTCCCGAGCGCATGAGCCTGTCTTTGATAGATGCGTAGCACGCAGTAAAGAAAAGACTCGAACTCTACCACTACGAGATCTACGAACTAGTCCAATGAGGAATATCACGAGTATTCCAACTGGCAGAACTTAGAGTCTATAGATTCAATTAAGTATAGATTATAGATTATAAGATTATAAGATCATAGATTCAATTAAGTATTTCCATGTCTTATAAGGGTAAAGACTGCTTTTGAGAAATTAAATGAGCCCTTAATCAAGTAAAATGGTCGTAAAAGAGAGACAAGAGCAAAAGACAGACCAGCTCAGTGGGTAAACGCGTCCGACTTTCCGTGTGTGTCGACATCAAATTGACGGCCAAAAACCTCAGGGCACAGGGCGTGTACATATCAGTCTTAATTTGTAAAGTTCCAGAAAGGCTCACATACAATACTATTAAAATATCTTAGATGGTATCACTTGCAGACGATAGACAGCATAGTTCGATAATACAAGGAGCGTATCAAATTAATCTTTTATCTTTAGCGCAGCTGTTGCCAGTGTCTGTAACAGTAGGAATACATTTTCCGTCCGTCGAACTGCCAAGAGTAGAAATTCCCTAGGGACAATTTTTTGTTGCACACCTCGAAAAATAAATAAGTCGCTAGCCCTCCATACAGTCGAGATATTCAACGATTCTGCCAGATCAGATTTTTCCAAAAGCTCCAGTGTATTCAATGCACCCCCGTGCACCAATCAGCACTGCGCCTCACTGCGGCCTTGCGAAGCCTCCAAATTTCATCAGCACGTCGACCACACGTGTCTATGTATCTGGTCACTGGCCTTCTTCACCTAGACGGAGCTTCGGGACCTTCAACAGATAGCACCGAGTGACTATGGACACTCTATTGCGAATTTCTCTGATCAAGCCTCATCAGTGGGCAAACCTCAAATGCTGGACATCCTCAGCTACGAGGGGTGTCCGGAAATAAAGTTCCGACGCTTTTGATCCCAGAGCAAAAACAGCAGCAGCTGCAAGCACAACTTTTGGTGTCATTTTAAAGCGGCACGTCTCTTCTTTACAATCAATTCAGTCGCGTGTACTTTGGTTATTTCATTCAAAAGTTGTGTTTAAAGCCATCGAAAAGCCACTGATAGTCGTACACTCATTGCACACTCATGATGGTGTCGATGATCAGAAAAAACCAAAATACTTGACTAAGCAAAATTTCGCAAGGTGCAAAACAGCGAGATTTGCTTACAAGTGACGGAGTGTATAAAATACTCAACACAGAAGGGGTGGGCGGTAAGAGGGATGCACTGTACATTAGAGCCGTTTCGTGAACGCTGATATACTACTGCTGGTATATGACACCAAAATTTGTGCTTGCAGCTGCTACTGTTTTTGCTCTGGGATCAAAAGCGTCGGAACCTTCCGGACACCCCTCGTAGTTTCTCAAGCATTCGGTCGTTATCCAGACGCTGTCGGCACCTTCAACTCAAAAGACGGCACGAAGCGACTATGGACACGGTCCGGAGGGCTGGCGACTTGATTCGTGTTTCAGAAGATGCGCAGAAAAAAATTATCTAAGGGAACCTCCCCCTCCTGGTAGTTCTATTGTTAATACGAGCGTAGACTGTAAAAAAAGAAAAAAAATTCAAATTTGTTGGATATTTCCTTGCATTTTTGCAACAAATTGACAAGCAGCAATGCAATGCAAGTAAATTTTATTTTAGAATACAATCAGTTTGAATAGTTACACAATAAAAATGCTACAGAACAAGCAGGTTAACTAAGCAGTGAGTTTTTGCTAACTGTTATTACATTCCATTAGCTACGAGTTCCGGATTTAGTTCAAGCATCCTTAGGCCTATCGGACAGCTGTCGCCGGTCCAAAATATGATTCTCTGGCAGTTCAAACAGTCTTGGAACCTCATCTAGCTCCTGTTTAGAATACTCGTCCAAGCGTTTAGGCACAGGTAGCACCTGTTCAATGACGCCAGTAATGTTGTTTAGCAGGTTCTTGTTGACGGTGTCCAAGCCGTCCGGATGCAAGAACGCCCTGGCCAGAGCGATAGGCCGCTCCCTGAGTTTGCTAGGCATCGTAGCTCGAATCTCGGACTTCATAACCAGAGTCGGATCTCGGCAGTGCATCTCGCGCATAGTCTCCTCACGTCTAAACGAAGGAAACCGAGTATGCTGTGTGTACAGCAGCCTGTCCCAGAACCGGCTGTTGTCTTTAGCGGCAATGTGTCGAGTATTGATAACCACAACAAAATCGCCAACTTCAGTTAGATCCGGAGCGCTGATTGGTTTGTGCAGTCCGCGTAAATAGCGAGAGATTCGCTCGGCAGACAGCATTGGGCACTGCTTGTAGCAGTCGTATAACCAATATTGCCGGGCAAATGTGGCCCATTGAAGGGCTCGCCAGTGAGGATGTGCGGGCAGCTGAAAGTTCAGTCAGTTCGTAGTTTGTCTTTTAGATAATTTAATGAACTTTTTGGTTGGGCATTGCTAGCACTTCGGGTTTATTGTGCTGAACGCTTTTCGGAGTTGGGGCTTTTTAGGTTTGTCATCAGCCCCCCCCCCCTCCCTGAAGAGAGGAGACGAGAGGAGGAGAGAGACGAAAGGACAAGGGAAGGGAGAGAAGAGAAGGGAGTGGAGAGGAGGGGAGGGGGAGAGGAGGGAGTAGAGAGGTGGGAGAGGAAGAAGAAAACAAGAGGGTAGAGAATGGAGAAGAGAGAAGAGAGTGGAGAAGATTGGATAGAAAGGAGTGGAGAGGAGGGAGAGAAAGGAAAGGAGAGGAGAGGAGGGAGAGAAGGGAGTGGAGAGGAGGGAGAGAAAGGAAAGGAGAGGAGGGGAAATGACGGAGAGGAGAGGAGGGAAGAGAAGGGAGGGGAGAGAAGGGAGGCGAGAGGAGGGAGAGAAGGGAGTGGAGAGGAGGGAGAGGAAGAAGAAAACAGGAGGGTACAGAATGGAGAAGAGAGAAGAGAGAAAGGGGAGAGAAGGGGAGAAGGGAGGGCAGAGAAGGGAGGCGAGAGGAGGGAGTGGAGAGGAGGGAAGAGAAGGGAGGGGAGAGAAGGGGAGAAGGGAGGGGAGAGAAGAGGGGAGAGAAGGGGAGAGAAAGGAAGGGAGAGGAGGGGAGAGAAGGGAGGGGAGATGAGGGAGAGGAGAGGAGGGAAGAGAAGTGAGAGGAGAGAAGGGGAGAAGAGAGAAGAGAGAAGAGGGGAGAGAAGGGGAGAAGGGAGGGGAGAGAAGGGAAGAGAAGGGAGAAGAGAGAAGGGAAGGCAAGGGACTACTAGGTTGAGCAGGCCGGATTGCTATTGTGAAATTTTAAAGGACCCGAGGACCGGGTAGAGAGGCTTGGCAGATCCGCATGTGGCCGGCGGGCCGGATAGTAAGCTCAAAATAGCAGCCTGTTTCTGTATTTCTTTTTTTACTCAATCTAAGTTAGATCAAAACAGGTAAATTAAATAACAGACTAAGCAAAATTGCATATTCAATCAGCAACTGCAAAAATCACTTTATTAATTCTGAATAATATTCAATACAAAGAGGCAGATACGAATAAGGATTGCCAAGTTACAAAAAGCATTAATAACAAGGCATGCAATGATTTACAATCGAATACTTATTTATTAGACAAAATACCTGCAAATTGTTACGACATAAAAATTCAATACGCCACCCGCATAAGCAGGAAATCTCTATGGGCATGTACGGCATTTTTTGTACATGAATTCTATGGATTCTTCATGGCAAAGAATAATTGGCTATGCGCAACAAACAATAGATTTAGCGCCATCAGAGACACTAATTTGGCGCTATTGGACACTAATTTTAGCGCCACCATGGACACTAATTTTAGCGCCATTATGGACACTAAATTTAGCGCCATTATGGACACCAAATTTAGCGCCATCATGGACACTAATTTTAGCGCCACCATGGACACTAATTTTAGCGCCATTATGGACACTAATTTTAGCGCCATTATGGACACTAATTTTAGCGCCACAATGGACACTAATTTTAGCGCCATGATGGACACTAATTTTAGCGCCACCATGGACACTAATTTTAGCGCCATTATGGACACCAAATTTAGCGCCATCATGGACACTAATTTTAGCGCCACCATGGACACTAATTTTAGCGCCATTATGGACACTAATTTTAGCGCCATGATGGACACCAAATTTAGCGCCATGATGGACACTAATTTTAGCGCCATGATGGACACTAATTTTAGCGCCATTATGGACACCAAATTTAGCGCCATCGTGGACACTAATTTTAGTGCCACAATGGACACTAATTTTAGCGCCATGATGGACACTAATTTTAGCGCCATGATGAACACCAAATTTAGCGCCATCATGGACACTAATTTTAGCGCCACAATGGACACTAATTTTAGCGCCATGATGGACACTAATTTTAGCGCCATTATGGACACTAATTTTAGCGCCATGATGGACACCAAATTTAGCGCCATGATGGACACTAATTTTAGCGCCATGATGGACACTAATTTTAGCGCCATTATGTGTCCATCATGGCGCTAAATTTGGTGTCCATCATGGACACTAATTTTAGCACCGTCATGGACACTAATTTTAGCACCGTCATGGACACTAATTTTAGCGCCATCATGGACACTAATTTTAGCACCGTCATGGACACTAATTTTAGCACCGTCATGGACACTAATTTTAGCACCGTCATGGACACTAATTTTAGCACCGTCATGGACACTAATTTTAGCACCGTCATGGACACTAATTTTAGCACCGTCATGGACACTAATTTTAGCACCGTCATGGACACTAATTTTAGCACCGTCATGGACACTAATTTTAGCACCGTCATGGACACTAATTTTAGCGCCATCATGGACACTAATTTTAGCGCCATGATGGACACTAATTTTAGCACCGTCATGGACACTAATTTTAGCACCGTCATGGACACTAATTTTAGCGCCATCATGGACACTAATTTTAGCACCGTCATGGACACTAATTTTAGCACCGTCATGGACACTAATTTTAGCACCGTCATGGACACTAATTTTAGCACCGTCATGGACACTAATTTTAGCACCGTCATGGACACTAATTTTAGCACCGTCATGGACACTAATTTTAGCACCGTCATGGACACTAATTTTAGCACCGTCATGGACACTAATTTTAGCGCCATTATGGACACCAACGATAGATCTCAGATGGTGTATTCGTAAATACAACTATTGTTGGATAATTATACTGTATAAAATACAAACAATGCTTCAAGTAAACAGTTAGCTAAAGTTTTTTTTCGTATAAAATTATATTTATTACAAAATCAGAACTATAAATCGACTGATATATTGCTACTGATAGTAGTGCATGGAAAAATCACTGCGACAATAATTAGGAAAGACAAAATCGCATAGTTCAAAATCGCCACATAGGCATCATGATTATGCCGTATAAAAGTGGGTGGGACGGCACAGTGTCATTTTTTGTGACACCGCCTGTCACACTTGTGACCGTCAAGTTAATAATGTGACCCTGCAATCTGACCGTCGCAAACAACTTAGTATGAGTGACCATTTATTTGACAGTCACATTTGAGGGTCACATTGACGGTCTCATGAGTGACCATTTATTTGACGGTCACATCCAAGGGTCACATGCGATACAGTTGTTTGATGGTCAAAATGTGACCAACCCACTTTTATACGGGTAGTTATTATGGCACGCAGAATTTAAGGACACGGGAACCAACATTTGAAAATAAACTTCTTGACCCGAACTCAACGCTTCATAGCCTGAGTCCAGTCGTGAAGAGTATCAATCAGCTGAGGCATGAAAGCTGACAGACTGTCTTGGATCACTTTCACAATATGCTGAGTGGCCTCTTCGTCAGTGAGATGCAGACAGAATCGGTCAGTCAGCTTCTTCAGCGTCTTGTCCGGCTCCATAGCGATTTCTGGCACGCTGGAGTCCAGCATGAGAGAGAACAGATTAACAATGACGCTGGCGTGCCGGCGCAGACTTTTATAAGCGGTGTCGCAGTGCTTGAGGAAGGCAATAAACTCCTGACTATCCTGACCGCCCATCGCTGCCACCATGCCGTCTGTCAGCTTCATTGGCGGCGGCATCACTTTGGGATCGCGGCCAAGAATGAAGCCGAAATCAATGTGGAACAGGCGGCCATCTCTGGTCAGCATCAGGTTGTCCAGGTGCCTGTCGCCCACACCCAGCAGGTAGGTCACTATGCAGTAGCCGGCACAGGAGCGAACATAGTTCTCTAGGACTTCCGATTTGACACCGTAGGGACTGGCTGGGCTGCTGCCGCACTGGCGCAGGTAGTTCAGTACAGAGGTTTGCACCGAGCTCAGCGGCACCTGCGGGGGGAGGCAGGTAGGGATGGAGGTGTTACAGTTGACAACTTTATTGAAGACTGTTTCAGGAAATTAAAGTTGCGGGGCTGAGACAAAACACAGGGCGAGAAAACAGATGATCGGGTGAGTGATCGAGAGATTAGAAGAGAAGAGGGAGATTAGACGTGAAAGGGAGATCACAGGTGAGAGGGAGATTAGACGTGAAAGGGAGATCACAGGTGAGAGGGAGATCACAGGTGAGAGAGGGAGATCACAGGTGAGAGGGAGATCACAGGTGAGAGAGGGAGATCACAGGTGAGAGAGGGAGATCACAGGTGAGACAGGGAGATCACAGGTGAGAGAGGGAGATCACAGGTGAGAGAGGGAGATCACAGGTGAGAGGGAGATCACAGGTGAGGGGGAGGTTAGACGTGAAAGGGAGATCACAGGTGAGAAGATCACAGGTGAGAGAGGGAGATCACAGGTGAGAGGGAGATCACAGGTGAGAGAGGGAGATCACAGGTGAGAGGGAGATCACAGGTGAGAGAGGGAGATCACAGGTGAGAGAGGGAGATCACAGGTAGAGAGGGAGATCACAGGTGAGAGGGCCATACCGAATCGATGCACTGCACAAAGCCCTGCTCGCGGCCGGTGGCCAACACCCGATAAGGCGTGAGTCTGAGATCGACATTCTCCTGCCTGAGCAGCCGGTCCATCAGCTCAATCATCTGCATCACTAACTGATCTTGCCGAAGATCGTCGCCATATTTAAATATCGTAGTGTAAGCTTTAGCGCTTCTAGGAGGCGATTTCTGCTGTTGCTGCTGCTGAGGCGCCGGTTCCAATAGGAATTTAATCCTAGCCGGCATTCGAGAACTTTTAAACAGACCAGCGGAGCGGCTGTCCAAGCCTACGGCTCTGTAGGACGGATCCAGCATGAATTGGAATGGGAAAAATGTCTGCTTGGCCAGCTTAGCCTGGTGCTGCTGCTGCTGCTCAGCTACGGTTTTTCCAACGCTGGCGTTGGCGACGGCCGATGTCGGGGAAGCCGACGCTGAGTCCCGGCGGGCGTGAGCAGCGGCGCTAGGGAATTCCTCATCTAGTCGGACTCGAAGCAGTTCCTCTTTTTTTAATCGATCGCCCCGTTCGGAGTTCACCGCGGTTAGAATTGTTGCTAGGCGAGCGACAAAACGGTCTTGACGTTTCAGATCGAGCGCGAGGCTGCGCTGGTCCAGGTTGCCGTTTTTCAACCGCTGAAGCAGCCGGTTGCGTACCTGCCAGGTGGGGTGGGGTTTTAGAGATTGGAATGCGATTCTGAGGGATTAGAGAGCCGATTCTGAGGGATTAGAGAGCCGATTCTGAAAGATTAGAGAGGCGATTCTGAAAGATTAGAGAGGCGAATCCGGGGGATTAGTGAGGCGATTCCGAGGGATTAGAGAGGCGATTCCGGGGGATTAGAGAGCCGATTCTGAGAGATGAGAGACCCGATTCTGAGAGATGAGAGATCCGATTCTGAGAGATGAGAGATCCGATTCTGAGATATGAGAGATCCGATTCTGAGAGATGAGAGAGGCGATTCTGAGATATGAGAGAGGCGATTATGGGGGATTAGAGAGGCGATTCCGGGGGATTAGAGAGGCGATTCTGAGGGATTAGAGAGGCGATTCTGAAAGATTAGAGAGGAGATTCTGAGAGATGAGAGAGCCGATTCTGAGAGATGAGAGAGCCGATTCTGAGAGATGAGAGATCCGATTCTGAGTGATGAGAGATCCGATTCTGAGAGATGAGAGATCCGATTCTGAGATATGAGAGAGACGATTATGAGAGATGAGAGAGGCGATTCTGAGATATGAGAGAGGCGATTATGGGGGATTAGAGAGGCGATTCCGGGGGATTAGAGAGGCGATTCTGAGGGATTAGAGAGGCGATTCTGAGGGATTAGAGAGGCGATTGTGAAAGATTAGAGAGGCGATTCTGAGAGATTAGAGACCCGATTCTGAGATTAGAGATCCGATTCTGAGAGATGAGAGAGCCGATTCTGAGATTAGAGATCAGATTCTGAGAGATTAGAGACCCGATTCTGAGAGATGAGAGAGCCGATTCTGAGATTAGAGACATGAATCGGGGAAAATCAGTGGGTGATTCTCTATGCCGATGGGAGTAAGAGGGGCAAACTCTGATCTGAGGAGACAAAATAACAATTAAAAATTTGCACCTGTCCGAAGAACTTCTCTCCCTCGCCAGCGTCCTCAGCCTCCACAGTGAGGTACCAATAGAACAGCTGGGCCAGCCGGCCGCCCTGCCGCTTGCAGCAGTGGTCGATCAGGAAATTAGTCAGCGGCTCGTCCGAGGCGGCCCCGGCGTGTCGGCGATAACTAATCGGACCTTCGTCCTCGGCTAGGGCTTCGGTGAGCAGGTGCTCAACTGCCGAAGATGAAGAATTGCTTGTTGCAGATTTTTGAGATGTGGTTGCGTCGAATGTCTGCTGCTGCTGAGAAGAGATCGATGATGAGTCGGCAGAAGATGATTGCTCCTGCTGCTGCTGCTGTTGCTGCTTTCGCGAAGATGCAGGACCTCCGATAGGCGGCTGGGAGGCTGGCTGCTGGTATTCATATCGCAGCGCCTGCACCAGCTGCGGCAGGTAGAGCAACTGCGGACAGGTGGGTTATGAAATTGGGAGTGGGGTGTAAGGCACATGGAAACCTGAGTACTTCACTTCAGTCACGACCTCTGATTCGATTCCGTGAATGGAGAGTGCGATGGAGAGACGACTATTGAGTCACGAGCGCATCACGTGAGCTGTAGAATCGTAAAAGGAGTCCCCGAAATAGTCGTCCAAGACTCGCTGTGTTAGCGCGTAACTTCCTACTGACTCTCAAGTAGACTACAGCGACTCTGGCAGGTCTCAGATACAGACTCTACGGCCACAAGAGTCGTTTCAGAGTCGCAGACTCTTACCAGTTCGTCCATAGGCGACTTGGCCAGCCTGCTGACAGCGTAGTGCCGAACAGCCGGGTGCGGGAAATCCGGCGACAGCAGCTCCAAGGCCTCGGCCGAGTCCAGGGCCTGCCAGTGCCGAATCAGGCCCAGAGCCTGCTGAACCTCGGCCGGCCTGGTGAAATCTATGCAGCGTAGAAATTTGCCCAACGCTCGCTTATAGCGGCTGAGATAGTAGCGGTACTTCCACACCAGGTCGCGCTCCTCCATGCTGATCTCGCGGTGCGGCGGGTAAGCCATGATGGCGTGCAGGCAGTCGCGCTCGACAGCGTTCGGCTTTCGTTCGCGATCGAATGCGCCGCGCGAGACGCCGCGCTCGATGGCGTGATGCTTCTCCTCGGACAGATTGGCCGCGTTGATGTCCGGATCGGGGCACACGACCAGGTCTGCGGGCCCGGTCTGGAGAAGGTGGGTGAAGGTCTTCTTAAGGAAACTGCTGGCAAGACATAATCATAATAATTGGGTACACCTGACCCAATCGGGCCAGATGTGCAACCGACAGCTCAGCCGCAGCTATTGCGCGGCGCATCTGAAGGCTGCGTACGACTGCTCAGTCCAAGGACTGGGGGGGGGGGGTCGCCACACGCACCCTCAATTACCCCAGCTAATGCTGGCACCCATTTTACAGCCGAGTGAACTGAAGCAGAGTAGAGTCAAGTGTCTTGCTCAAGGACACAAACTGTTAAAGTGTCCTTGTTAAAGTAGGACGATTTCTTAGAAAACTGGTTACAACGGCACTTTTTCAAACTTAACTGTTTTAAGAGAAAACGGTTCTAGCTTCTGTGCTAGTAGCTCGTAGTATCTGTGAAACATGTATTCTAAGTTAATTTGAAATTGTGTGTAAATATTATTCTGGCATTTAAATTAAAAATTCATTTTGCACGAAACAACCCCCATCTGCAACTGGGCCCCGCCCTCTGTGTGAGTTGTTTAGTTCGCACATCGCATTTCAGACCAGCTTTAACACCCCATCTCTTTCTTCTATCGTCTATCAGACTGGGTAAACGATAAAACTCAATTAACACCGCAAATTGCGAGCCCGAGAGAAGAGTCATAAAACGCCTTAGCTTTTATTGTGAATGTACATTCTACACTGTACATTGGCCAAGGAGAGGCCTAAATGGTTGAACTGAAGAATTAAATTCAAACGGAGCGCCCATTGAAAGCATTAAAAAAAAGCATCGTTTTTCGAATATTTGACCCACTTCCTATTCGGATTTTTTTCTTCAAAAAAAAGTTATGCATGACCGCCGAAAAACAACAATTTTTTCAAAAAAATCGGCCAGACGGTCCTCAAAAAACAATTACTGACAGACAAACAGCGCAAAATTAGTATATAGACTAGCTATTAGCGCCCCCCCGTTGGGGACCCAACAAAGAATTGAGTACAATATTTTTAATAAACTACATGTAGCTTCTAACCTCAGCCTTGACAGCTCAGCAATTCTCAGTGCATAGATTAGCGGTTGTTAAACACACCTGAGGCAGCAGCCGATGCGCGTCTCGTTCAAAGTACACGACCGAGTGCTCCAACGAGTCCAGCAGAAACTTCTGAAATGTCACATTAAGAAACATCAGGCCGCCACGGCGCCGCTTCTCAGCCACTATCCGCACCTCCAAATCTTTCAAAGCCAGCTGGTCCTGCCAGTCAATTTTATTGATGCTGCCCTCCGAATAGCGTTTGCGAACTTTCAACAGGCGGGACAGCTCCGGGTAGCTGGTCTTGCCCACTTTGCCCGGCGTCACGCCCGGCTCGGCCACCTGTCCGGGCCACACAACCAGCTCGTACATGCCGCGGCGCATCTGGCCGCGCTTGCTGAACACAGATACACAGCTGCCGCCTATTGGTCGGCGCCTATGGGAGATTGCGGTAGCGATTAAGCTGCTGCTGTTGCTGGCTGTGCACTACTGTTAGTAGTAATATTTAGCTAAACTGGACTGAATAGGGTGTCTTGGCAATCTGGATAGCTAACGGCTGATACAGAAGGATCTGGGAGGGTGAGATCTAGGCCCAGGCCGAGGATCTGACCAACTGAGGATCTGACCAACTGAGAATCTGACCAACTGAGAATCTGACCAACTGAGGATATGACCAACTGAGAATCTGACCAACTGAGGATCTGACCAACTGAGAATCTGAACAACTGAGAATCTGACCAACTGAGGATCTGACCAACTGAGAATCTGACCAACTGAGGATCTGAACAACTGAGAATCTGAACAACTGAGGATCTGACCAACTGAGGATCTGACCAACTGAGGATCTGACCAACTGAGGATCTGACCAACTGAGAATCTGACCAACTGAGGATCTGACCAACTGAGAATCTGACCAACTGAGGATCTGAACAACTGAGGATCTGACCAACTGAGAATCTGACCAAATGAGGATCTGACCAACTGAGAATCTGACCAACTGAGGATCTGACCAACTGAGGATCTGACCAACTGAGGATCTGACCAACTGAGAATCTGACCAACTGAGAATCTGACCAACTGAGAATCTGACCAACTGAGAATCTGACCAACTGAGGATCTGACCAACTGAGAATCTGAACAACTGAGAATCTGACCAACTGAGAATCTGACCAACTGAGAATCTGACCAACTGAGGATCTGACCAACTGAGGATCTGAACAACTGAGAATCTGAACAACTGAGAATCTGACCAACTGAGAATCTGACCAACTGAGAATCTGACCAACTGAGAATCTGACCAACTGAGGATCTGACCAACTGAGAATCTGACCAACTGAGAATCTGACCAACTGAGAATCTGACCAACTGAGAATCTGAACAACTGAGAATCTGACCAACTGAGGATCTGACCAACTGAGAATCTGACCAACTGAGAATCTGACCAACTGAGAATCTGACCAACTGAGAATCTGAACAACTGAGAATCTGACCAACTGAGGATCTGACCAACTGAGAATCTGAACAACTGAGAATCTGACCAACTGAGGATCTGAACAACTGAGGATCTGACCAACTGAGAATCTGACCAACTGAGAATCTGACCAACTGAGAATCTGAACAACTGAGAATCTGACCAACTGAGGATCTGACCAACTGAGAATCTGAACAACTGAGAATCTGACCAACTGAGGATCTGAACAACTGAGGATCTGACCAACTGAGAATCTGACCAACTGAGAATCTGACCAACTGAGAATCTGACCAACTGAGAATCTGACCAACTGAGGATCTGACCAACTGAGAATCTGAACAACTGAGAATCTGACCAACTGAGGATCTGACCAACTGAGGATCTGACCAACTGAGAATCTGACCAACTGAGAATCTGACCAACTGAGGATCTGACCAACTGAGGATCTGAACAACTGAGAATCTGACCAACTGAGAATCTGACCAACTGAGGATCTGACCAACTGAGGATCTGACCAACTGAGAATCTGACCAACTGAGGATCTGACCAACTGAGAATCTGACCAGCACGACAGCTCACCTGCAAGTCCCGTAGACGTCCCAGATGGTGAGGCAGAGGCAGGCGTCCCTTGGCAGCGAGGCGATGGCGGCGGGCACTGCCAGCCATTCGTTCCAAGAGTAGGGGCCCCGCCTGTTGCCAGCCAGCTTGCCAACAACGGCTCGCTGAGTCTGCCGCGGCAAAGTCAGCCGGCGACCCTCCGAGTGCAGCTCTAGGGTGACGTAGGGCGAGTCGCCGTGAAAGTTCAGCAGGGCGTCCTCCAGAGCGGACTCTGGAGTAGCAGCCAAGCCGTTCGGCTGGCAGCCTTCCAGACAGCCGATTTTCAGTTTGAGATTGCATTTGTCCAGTTCGTGAGAATAGAGCACATGGAGTACTGTGTCCTGCTGTTGCTGCTGCTGCTGCTGCTGGTACTGATAGTAATACTCCAGGTCCATCCAAGCTCACTGACAAATTCAAGGGGTGGAGATTCTGGGTTAGAGATGCAAGTCAGCTCCATTAAGACTCAGTATCCTCGCTCTGAATTCCACCATTGCCCAGCATCCTGTCTGAGCTCCATCCTTACCCAGTATCCTCGCTCTGAATTCCACCATTGCCCAGCATCCTGTCTGAGCTCCATCCTTACCCAGTATCCTCGCTCTGAATTCCACCATTGCCCAGCATCCTGTCTGAGCTCCATCCTTACCCAGTATCCTCGCTCTGAATTCCACCATTGCCCAGCATCCTGTCTGAGCTCCATCCTTACCCAGTATCCTCGCTCTGAATTCCACCATTGCCCAGCATCCTGTCTGAGCTCCATCCTTACCCAGTATCCTCGCTCTGAATTCCACCATTACCCAGCATCCTGTCTGAGCTCCATCCTTACCCAGTATCCTCGCTCTGAATTCCACCATTGCCCAGCATCCTGTCTGAGCTCCATCCTGACCCAGTATCCTCGCTCTGAATTCCACCATTACCCAGCATCCTGTCTGAGCTCCATCCTTACCCAGTATCCTCGCTCTGAATTCCACCATTGCCCAGCATCCTGTCTGAGCTCCATCCTTACCCAGTATCCTCGCTCTGAATTCCACCATTGCCCAGCATCCTGTCTGAGCTCCATCCTTACCCAGTATCCTCGCTCTGAATTCCACCATTGCCCAGCATCCTGTCTGAGCTCCATCCTTACCCAGTATCCTCGCTCTGAATTCCACCATTGCCCAGCATCCTGTCTGAGCTCCATCGTGACTCAGCACCATCTCTACGAGCTCTTCATCACTCAGGATCTTCATGGATCTTCAGCTTCATGAGCCCCAGCATCCTCTATGAGCTACACCATTACCCAGAATCCTAACTGTAAGCAAAAGTAAAAAAGTCGATAAAGAAATGTTCTCCAATTAATGAGAACAAATATATCTGATTTATTACACAATATGCAGCAATAAATTCTACGCAAACAATGCAATAAGCTACTAAACTGAGAGTATACAGAGTACTACGGGTGTTATATTATAAATAAAAGCCTAACTTATCTTTACTAATTCAATGTCTTTAATTCCTACTGGACGTTGACAGCTAAGCAAGCTAAAGATTTAAAATTCTAGATCTAGGCAACTGGGGAGTCACTAAAAATTTAGAATTTACGAGCGGTTTATATGCACATCCATACGACAATCGGTCAGTGGATCCTGTCATTCACAGAAAACAACACACAACAATATTATCAACGATTAGCCTGTTGAACAACGGTCTGCAACACCTGTTCACTGGTAGCATTGCTCAAATCGAAGGCCTGCTCACGGCCGCGCTCGTAGCGAGCGTGCAGAGCCGCCGGGGCGTTGCTGCACTCGCGAATCAGGATTGGCAGGCCGGGGTTCGCGCTCTTCAACGCCACATAGTGATTGGCTATGAAATCTCTGACGCCTTGGCTAGCCGGGGAGCGCTGGCACAGGTGAATGCGCAATTCTTTCAGGTGACGGGCGAGCTTGACGGATGCAGCGGCTGACATAACTGGTTTTTATTAGCGATTGCATAAAGATGAGCAGTGCAGGTTGGATTAACTGTGTGCTATTGAGTAGCTAGCTGTGCTATTGGGTAGCTAGCTGTGCTATTGGGTAACTAGCTGTGCTATTGGGTAGCTAGCTATGCTATTGGGTAGCTAGCTATGCTATTGGGTAACTAGCTGTGCTATTGGGTAGCTAGCTGTGCTATTAAGTAGCTAGCTATGCTATTGGGTAGCTAGCTATGCTATTGGGTAGCTAACTGTGCTATTGGGTAGCTAGCTGTGCTATTAAGTAGCTAGCTATGCTATTGAGTAGCTAGCTATGCTACTGAGTAGCTAGCTGTGCTATTGGGTAGCTAGCTGTGCTATTAAGTAGCTAGCTATGCTATTGGGTAGCTAGCTATGCTATTGGGTAGCTAACTGTGCTATTGGGTAACTAGCTGTGCTATTGGGTGGCTTGCTGTGCTATTGGGTAGCTAGCTGTGCTATTGGGTAGCTAGTTGTGCTATTAGGTAACTAGCTGTGCTATTGGGTAGCTAGCTGTGTTATTGGGTAGCTAGCTGTGCTATAGGGTAGCTAGCTGTGCTATTGGGTAGCTAGCTATGCTACCCAATAGCTAGCATTTTAGTTAATATGGTAAATTAAAAGTTATGCTTATATACTAGGCCTTTGATAGCTTATATTGAGCTACAAAAAGAGTTGTATATCAAAGAAAATCTTTAATAGCATTGTATATAACTTTGTAATCAAACTTGGTAAGGATACAAGCTAATACAATTGAAATTTTATGCAGGTTACCCCTATTGGAATAAATGTTAAAAACCCACGGACGCGCGCTTTAGAAAAGAGTCAAACTATTTTACCGCGCTTTAGGATTATTAGAGATGTTCTGAAAGATCTGCAGTTTCGTCGAAATCAAAATTTGCTAACTTTCCAAAATCAAAATTGAAATTTCCCGAAATCATAATTCAGAAAAACAAAGTTTAGTATGATCAACACTCACTTTTTTACTTTCAATTTACTGCTTAAGCAAAAAGTAATACATGTATATGTAGTAGAAAGTAGTTTATTTTTAGCGACTTTTTAGACACTACCAAAATTTTCACTTCTAAATTTTATTTCGAAATTGAAATTCGCTCTAAAAAATTTCAAACTTTGGAAAATTGAAATTGAATTTTCGGAACATCTCTAAGCTTAATAAATTACGAGTGTATAAGCCCCTTCAACAGAGGTATTATACCCATTTCCATGTATATGTATTTGCTAGAGCAGCAGCCAGTAAGAAAGGGCAGCGCGCGCAGGCACTGCGTCTGTGGGCGCGCTGCGCTTTAGAAAAATTTCAAAAGTGCGCCGGACACCGTCCGCGGTTTTACAACTTTTTCCTATAGGGCAGGTTACTCTATGGTATATTTTTATACACAATTTACTTAACATTTATATTTTTATAACTGTAGTATTAATCAATGTTTATTTGACAACAAAACAGAAAATATTAATGAATTTTACTAATAATTTAAATTATATTTCTAGGCTTAGTAGTAGTAGTAGAATATAATAAGGGATTAAAGACAAAGTATAAACATTAACATAAAGCAATATACTATAAGCAAGCAATTAGACAAAAAACAAAGATAAAAAAGACAAAATAGAAGACAAAGCAAAAAATAATTAAAATGGATCAATATATATATGTTGATATATTATAACATTTTTAACTAATCAATATTAAATTAGGCCTAAATGCCAAGAGATAGACAAGATAGGATAATAATTAAAATTAAAAATTATAATTTTTGTTAAAATCAAGGCCTATAACAGAGCAGGCCTATTCATTATTCATTAAATTAATTATAGGCCTAATGCTTGTTATTAGGAAATAAACTGAGATCCATAGTCAGGAAGATGGCCTTTTTTCATGGAAAATTCTAGTACAAAAGGGCTGACACCTTCTGGCATAGACAAGGAAGACAAATCGGGCGCAGTACAGCACAAGACAAAAATAATTGGTACAATTTGGTGCAAGACAAAACTTTTGACGAGACAATATTTTCTTAGATAAAAAATTAGCATGTTATTTCTTTTTATTAGCACTTTTTGTTTGCTGTTATATTGATAAGGCCTAGCTTTTTAATTAATTTATGTTAACATTGCATTTTTTATCAAATAGATTCAAATGGCATCTACTAAAATATGAAAGCGGATAGGGAAGTGGATACAGAATGTTTGCTAAAATGTAGAAGATGGAATATTTTCTTAAATTATAAAAGCGGATATGGATGTTGTGGTGACTACGTTTAGCTTTCTGTGCAGAGTGGGGGATGGGAGGCTCTCTCTCTCTCTCTCTCTCTCTCATTGTACTTGCGCATGTGCATACTCTGGAGCGCAAACACGCCAGAGGTAGTGGCTGATTGGTCAGCCTAGTCAGGCAGGAAAATAAACTGGTATTTATTGAGAGAGCTAGGCTTGGCCAGCTCTAAGATTTTCCTCTCTGCAAGCCACACAGACTTTGTTATAGATGTTAATTTAAATAGCGCAGATAGCTGTCAGACAAACTCACAAGCAATAATTTTTTATCCCAAAAGTAACAAAAATTATGCCTATATTATTATGATTATAAGTATGACAAAATCATAGCTAGTACAAAAATGCTATTAGTATAAATTCCAAATTTAGAAAATATTGATTTTGAACTTGTTAGCTTATTAACAGTAGGCTATATGCATTTTTCTTCTTTTAATATATAATTTTCCTAGAATTCATACTGAGTAAGATTTTTGTAGCCATACTATTTTGTCATACTTGTAGTCATATTAATATAGGTGTGGTTTTTACTCTTTTGGGGTCATAAATCATTGCTTGTAAGCTTGTCTGATAGCCACCTATGCAATTTAAATTAATATCTACTATTTGCTTCCATAATTTAAGAAAATATTCTATCTTCCACATTTTAGCAAGCATTCTGCATCCACTTCCGCATTTTAATATATGCCATACAAGTTTAACAAAAAATACTGATTCATTGTAAAATACTCACTACTCAGCTGGAAAATTTGTAAATAGAAAATGGAAAATTTGAAAAAAAACATTTTTTTCAAAAAGTTGCGGTAAACAAAAACATTTTTTTATAAGATTTGTTCTGGTGCACAACACAATCAAACTTTTCAAATAAGATTCATTCTAGCGCTGGCACAAGCATGCCATGATCCTGACTTGACTATAGGATAAGATACCAAGTCTAAGAGCCAAATAGGGCTTACCAAAAAAATATAGGCCTATTAGAATGAATAAATAAGGGTCAAAATGATTGATTATTATATATGTACTATACACTTGAGCATATTTAAAATCTTCAAAATTAAATAGTCATTTAGGGCCTAACCCAAATTGTATCAAACTAAAATAAAAGTTTGCTTTAATTCTACTATTCAATCAACCTTAGAGTAGGTCTAATAAAAAAATAAAATTAACTATGATTAGTATTATTAAAATGTGTAGCCTTTACTATGATCTAACGTAGCTATAAACATATAATCAAAGTTTGCATATGGCACTCAACAATTTTGTATATTCATAAAAAATTCATAATAGTAATTAAACTTGTGATTTAGTATGTTCTTTGGTTTCAGGACTGACTTAATAGTATTGTGGCAGATTTTTTGCGTCAGGAGCATTTAAAAACGAGTTTTGAGGCATGGAGCAGAGGGCAGAAAGGTTTTCGGCAATTTTGGACTAAATTTAAGTCATGTAGGCTAGGGCGAATTTTTTGCACAGAACAGAAGTATGGCCCAAATTGGGTTAGATCCTAAAATGTCGTTGCATAAATTTTTTGTGTGTTTTTATATAATAGAAAGCTCGCAGTTTCTGAGCAAATGATCCATAATGTAATGTTTAGAAAATTATAATTCATCCATTACGACAATCGACAACTCAATTAAATTAAATCGCAAAAGTAATTCCTACGACTAATTTGAACTTGTCACTAAATTTCCGCGAAGTGCTTATCGATCAAAACAAGTTCGGACTACCGAGTGTCATAGGATCAGTAAATGGTAAGCCGTGATTTCTAAGATTTATAATTAAAAATGGCTACTTAATATCTTAGTAATATCGAAATCTTTGTTTGTCTGACGGATCAACTAAGCTGTTAAAACCGGTGTTAGTACGTTCTCTGTTCTTAATTTGGGAGCTACAGTCCAACAATAATTCCCGGTACAATCCTATAAAAGGTCACTAAGCAAGACCTTTACATGTGCACCTGTGAATTGTCGATATCTACATGTATGTTTACGTCAACGCGCAGATCTTGGCAAAGTCGATTTTCCATCCAATGTACATGTACATGTAAGGAGAGACAATTTGGATACTCCAGCATGAAGAATCAAACATGAAGTTTTGTCAAGATTACAATTACATGCAGGTTACAATTACATGGATGCGATAACATCCAGCGAAGCGTCGGTAAGCTCGATAACCAAAAACGGCGATGAAGCTATTATTTTTTAGTCTGGATAAAGAACCTCGCAATCAGGTCGTCCAAGTTCCGTTGTTACAGACGGAGACTTTACTCCTGCGCAGCGACACCGATTCGATGGTTAGAAAATCTTGTCGGGGTGCAGCACAGATACTATAGAATAACTGTGGAGTGCAGTCTGATTCAACCATCGTTAAGATCCTGCATGACCATACCTCAGGATAGGCAAGCTGTCCGCACGCTGAGTGCCCCATCAGCACAGCGTCGCTCAAAAGCAGGTCCGCATGGAGTTCGCGCGTCTCATGCTCGACTAATTCGATGACGGCGCCTCAAAATTAGTGGACAATAATACCCTCTTGACTTACTTGACTTAGCTGCAGGGGGCTCCGTGCGTCCGGAAACAGCGAGGAGGCATTTTCGCCCATTTTGCTAACCCCTGGCGACTACGGGCAGCTAGTGCTGCGGTGTCGCGCAGGGAGTTCCGGTGGTGCCGGTGTCCGCAGCGCGGTCCCCCTCCGGAGAGTCCAGGAGGTGGATTGTCGCTCGCCCGGTAGCCCTTAGGTACAATAATACCCTCAGGGGTGAAGACACCTGGATCTATTTCAACGACCCGGAGACTAGGGAGCACAGCCGTCAGAGGGTCACCAGTGACGAGGATGCGCCACCGAAGTTTCGCCGCCAGCGAAGCTTCGGGATCAAATGTGATGTCCGTCACTTTTCTCACCGCTGAAGCATCTTGCGGCCAGTACGTTGCTCGAGCAACGATCACCACAGTGACTGCTGGTACTGCAGGCACTTGATCAAGAGTAGCAAAAATCGAGAGATAAAGACACCTTCCTTCACGACGACAACGCACCTGCGCACGGATCAGAGTCGATGCAGCAATTTCTGCAGACAACGCAGCTTCAGCAGCTACCGCAGCCGGCTTTTTCGCCCGAATTCGTGCCTTGCGCCTTCTTCCTTTTTCCCAAGATGAAGAAGAATTTGAAAAGGAGTCGATTTGACTCGAGAGGAAGCTTGTGAATGCCTTGCAATCTGAGCTGGACTCGTTCCAAGAAGGTGATTAAGGGGTGCTTCAGCTGGTGGTTCCAGCGAATGCAAAGATATGCTTTGATCTGAATGAAGCTGATGTTGAGAAATTTGATTAGGTTCCTAATCACGGGGTATAAATTAAATTGCAGCTGAAAACAACAATGCGAAGTGCATTTTTCCGAGAACTTAATTAACACCCCTCTTAGCCCCATGGTCCAGCCCTGTCCCTCCAAGCGACATGTTGCGCCTTCCCGTGACTCCAGCTGTTCCTATCATTTGCACAAGCATCCTTATTCAGGTGCGAAAACTGTGAAAAATCGGCACCCCAAAAGCTCAATATCGCACTGCTTCGAACAAAATCACGAGATGCGAAGCATTAGTCAAAAAGCGAAATCAGATGTCGAATCCAAACGGAGACGATCGGCAGCACACAAAGAAGTCACCAGATCCGGTTAAAAAAAGAAAAGTAAAAAAATAAAATTCGGAAGAATCTTCCAAGGCTGTGAGTTTTATTGAAACGGTGAACATATCGTAAAAATTAATTATTTTCTTGAGAATTCTATCCAGCCATTAAATACCTGGGCAGAAACTAACGGCCCTCCAGCCGCCAAAGAAAAGTGAGGCCGCATTGCGCTCATAAGCCAATTGTTGCTTTGGCCCCCTCTCAGCTGCCCGTCACTCGCGACTGTCGCCTACCCCGCGCTCACAAAGGCCCAGCGCGGTGTCATAAAGTCAGCCATAACCCCGAGCGATGTCAGAGGGCTTCCGGGGCTCTCCTGCATTTAAGTAAGTCGATTTCTAGCCCCAGGAAAGTCAAGCAATCTGCGACTCTGCAACTGCCGAACTGCAACTTCTCTGACTCGAATATTCGATAAACCTCGCTCTACAAGCCGAAGCCATGCTGAGATTTCTGATGCTCCTCGCCGTTCTGATTCTGGTGAGCGCCACGCAACAGGCGGCTGCTGCTGATGAATGCAGCTGCCACCCGAATGGATTCTGGTGCAATGGAGGAGAGAAGTGCAACCGAGGCTTCTGCAATAGAGATAGCCAGGGCGGCTGCTATTTATGAGGAGCTGCAACCCTGCCTTCGGAATGAACTGGAATCACTGAGCTTTTGACTCTGAATAAATATGATAGCATTGCATCTTCTGACCAGCTCTTTGAGCAATGCTTGCATCCAATAAGCTGTGTTTGTACGGTCTTAATCATTTCAGTCAGTCAGTCAGTCAGTCAGTCAGTCAGTCAGTCAGTCAGTCAGTCAGTCAGTCAGTCAGTCAGTCAGTCAGTCAGTCAGTCAGTCAGTCAGTCAGTCAGTCAGTCAGTCAGTCAGTCAGTCAGTCAGTCAGTCAGTCAGTCAGTCAGTCAGTCAGTCAGTCAGTCAGTCAGTCAGTCAGTCAGTCAGTCAGTCAGTCAGTCAGTCAGTCAGTCAGTCAGTCAGTCAGTCAGTCAGTCAGTCAGTCAGTCAGTCAGTCAGTCAGTCAGTCAGTCAGTCAGTCAGTCAGTCAGTCAGTCAGTCAGTCAGTCAGTCAGTCAGTCAGTCAGTCAGTCAGTCAGTCAGTCAGTCAGTCAGTCAGTCAGTCAGTCAGTCAGTCAGTCAGTCAGTCAGTCAGTCAGTCAGTCAGTCAGTCAGTCAGTCAGTCAGTCAGTCAGTCAGTCAGTCAGTCAGTCAGTCAGTCAGTCAGTCAGTCAGTCAGTCAGTCAGTCAGTCAGTCAGTCAGTCAGTCAGTCAGTCAGTCAGTCAGTCAGTCAGTCAGTCAGTCACGAACCAAACTATTTTTTTTGCAATTGAAACGGTGCGGCTTGTAAGCCAATGTTAATAATTTATTATGAGAAATTTTAATTGTTTAGAAACTAGCGTTACTAATGAAATCAGGACTTAAGAGACTTAACAACAAAACAAAACTGGTTACTGATGTTGAAACTATTGCGCAATAGGAAGTCATAAAAACTTCGAGATTAACACAACGAAACGCATATTTGGCGCCAATTCAAACACATCAACCTGCCCAAATCAATTTAACACACTCAGTCAACGTCGCTTGTCATTCCATCCGTGGTGCCATTCGTAGTTCGCCGAATTTCTGTCGTAGACGTCGTAGCGATTGCCGTTGAGCAGCTCGTCCAGCAGCAGATCGACATAGTTCTCGTCGCTCATCAGCAAATCGACAAACCAGTCGTCCGGTCTCGGACGGCTGTTGCTGACCGGATGTTTGTAGGGCCTATTTGTGAGCGTTTTGTGTTTAAAAAGTTATTGTAAATTCCAACGGTTTGCTTAATGCAATTAGACTGTAGGTGGCAAAGCGGGTTCTTGTGTCATAGTCGTTTGTCATGACCGCAGATACTAAAATAACTAGATGGACCACTCAGGAGGCACTTGTACTTAGTAAAGCAGCTTTTTACTTGCATTTCAGTAGCAAAGAAGAATACATAAGCTATTTTATAAAAAATAAAGGCAGCTTAAATGACTTTGATAAGTTTAGAAGCCCAAAGCTTGCAGGCGTAAACAGCTTGCTAATTGGTTCAGCAATAATGTACATTGGCCAGTCCACTGAAATGTACATGGCAGCTTTAGGCAATAAAAATTGGGGCGGGCGGGGGGTTGTGTGGAAAGGCTCGGTTGGATGAGGGGTAAGAGCCTATAAATGAGCCTTGGCTTTAAAAAAGACATTAAAATGCTTCAGTTTAACTTACTACTGAACTGAAAGTAGCTTACACGCAAATGTGCTGAGTGGCCCATCTAGTCTAATTATTCTAGTATCTCAGTATCTGCAATTTTTTGCATCCTGAATTTGGACTCAGTTTTTTTCCCAGCTGGGTGTCATTTAATTCAGTTCTATGTTAAACTCATATTTCCTTTAAAATATCAATACTGGATACTGGGATTCTCAATATTTCAAGGCCTCTACTCTAAAAATTGTAAACTTTGATTAATTTGTAAACCTGAAGTCCGCAGATTTTCTGCAACTTCTATGGGTGAGAGCTAGACTGCTCAGCAGTCGAAAGGGTCGAGTAGAGTATCCAGATGGCACTGTGATTCTGACGCTTAAGAAAAAATCGAGGTAGCAAATATGAATTGTGTTTCAAATACCTGCGACTTTCGATGGGTCCCTCGTCGGCAATGATGCCATCTCCGGCGTAGTTTGAGCTCGCCAACTTCCCTCCTTCATAGTCTCGACTCCGCCTGTCGTTCTTAGCCTTGATGCCGTCATTGTTGTTGCTGCTGCTGTAGTCAGTTCTGCCGCTGTATGCACTGGACTTGGTTGCCAGGTCCTTTCCTGGCTTCTCATTGTAGTAAATCTCGATGGGTTGCTTCTTTCGATTGTATTCGTTCTCCAACTCTCTGTTGCTGACATCATTGTAACGTTTAATGCTGGGTCTTTGCTTAGCGTTGTTGTACTTGTTGTCAACTTCTCTGTTGTTGTACTTGTTGTCAACTTCTCTGTTGTTGTACTTGTTGTCAATTTCTCTGTTGTTGTTGTACTTGTTGTCAACTTCTAGGTTATTGTTGTACTTGTTGTCAACTTCTCGGTTGTTGTTGTACTTGTTGTCAACTTCTCTGTTGTTGTTGTACTTGTTGTCAACTTCTCTGTTGTTGTTGTACTTGTTGTCAACTTCTCGGTTGTTGTTGTACTTGTTGTCAACTTCTCTGTTGTTGTTGTACTTGTTGTCAACTTCTCTGTTGTTGTTGTACTTGTTGTCAACTTCTCTGTTGTTGTACTTGTTGTCAACTTCTCTGTTGTTGTTGTACTTGTTGTCAACTTCTCTGTTGTTGTTGTACTTGTTGTTAACTTCTCTGTTGTTGTTGTACTTGTTGTCAACTTCTCTGTTGTTGTTGTACTTGTTGTCAACTTCTCTGTTGTTGTACTTGTTGTCAACTTCTCTGTTTTTGTTGTACTTGTTGTCAACTTCTCTGTTGTTGTTGTACTTGTTGTCAACTTCTCTGTTGTTGTTGTACTTGTTGTCAACTTCTCTGTTGTTGTACTTGTTGTCAACTTCTCTGTTGTTGTTGTACTTGTTGTCAACTTCTCTGTTGTTGTTGTACTTGTTGTCAACTTCTCTGTTGTTGTTGATTTTGTATCTGTTGAGAGCTTCTCGGTTGCTGTTGTATTCATATCTGTCGTTAACTTCTCGGTTGTTGTTGTTGTTGTTGTTGTTGTTGTTGTTGTTGTTGTTGTTGTTGTTGTTGTTGTTGGTGGTGTATCTGTTGTCAGCTTCTCGGTGGTTTTTGTTGTTGTTGTTGTGGTCGAATTTATTGTCAACTTCTCGGTTGTTGTGGTTGTTGTGGTTGTTGTATTTTTTGTTGTCTTCTCGGTTGTTGTGGTTTTGGTTGTTGTATTTGTTGTCAGCTTCTCGGTTGTTGTGGTTGTTGTTGTTGTCGTTGGATTTGGTATCAACTTCTCGGTTGTTGTTGTTGTATTTGTTGTCAGCTTCTCGGTTGTTGTGTTTGTGGTTGTTGTATTTGTTGCCAACTTCAAGGTTGTCGCTGTACTTGTTATCTCTGCGGTTGTTGTGAATGTTGCTATTGGTGCTGCTTTGATATTGGGCATCTGAAGCTTCTTCGCCATTCGGCATTTTATTGTAGTTCTCTTTCTTCACTTTGTTGTTATTGCTAATCTCACTGTTGCCAACTCCAATCTTCCTTTCGTTCAAAATAGTTCTTTTCTGCTCCTGATGCTCGCTTCGACTCTCGCTTTTGTGCCGGCGTTCTTCTTGACGGTTGAAATGATGATGTTCGGCTAAGCTTCTGGATGCAACATCAACTGCCTCCGGACTCTTGGGTGGCGGTGGCGGTGGCGGTGGCGGTGGCGGAGGCCCACGCTCTGATCCTCCCAGCATCCAGGAGAGACCTTCAGCAGCGGGTGCCACAGACGCCAGTAGAACAATGGCAAATGCAAGTTTACAGAAAAGATGCATGATTTTTTAAAATGATAATAATAGACAAGAAGGTAGGCTCTTTTCATTAAAATTACCTGACTTTTAAGACACTTTCTTAGTCCGATCAAGCCAGAATACTTGTACATCGAATTGCATGGCTTTGTACGTAGTTGATTGAGTCATTCTATCTGTTCAGTGTAGATTTTTGCCAGCGAAGAATTAAAAAGGGGTGCTTGGTTTGATTGAAGGCGGCGCTTTCAGTGTACATCTAGCTGTACAGCCTCAAACCCTTACCCCGTAGGTCAGACAGGCTCGCGCAATGATTTCTACTCCCCTCTCCCCGAGGCGATCGCTGATTGGCTGGTGTGAAAAAGCCGACTTCGCACTCCTCTTGTTAGCTTGAAAGATAGGCTTTGAACGGAAACCAAAGTGGATTTAGGAACGTCATATCAGAAACGTTTTTGCGTTGCAAAACAAAACACCGTTGAGTATAATTCAGTATATTTATTATAACTTCATTGTACTAGAAATTTTCCTTGCAAAGTGATATAATAAAGCGGTAGTTTATTATCACAATAAGAACAGTTTTTTTGGATCTACTTTGCCCATTTTCCAACTCCGGGACGAATTCCGCGCGCATTGATGACTTCATCAACTACCGCTTGCTTCGTCTCGTTCCACTCCTTGGCTGACTCTTGGACTACGTACTCGCGTTCGACTTCCTCCTGAATTGAGTCAAAGGTTGACGGGTTTGTCATTTACTAGTACATTGTCTACGGTGCTAGACAATGTAGATGCACTGAGTATGATAATAAATCAAGTTTGCTGGTAATTAATAAACGAAACTAAACGAGATGCCATGGCTCAAGGGGAGTTGCTGAGATGCCATGGCTGAAGGGGAGTTGCTGAGAGTCATGGCTCAAGGGGAGTTGCTGAGAGTCATGGCTCAAGGGGAGTTGCTGAGATGGCATGGCTCAAGGGGAGTTGCTGAGATGCCTTGGCTCAAGGGGAGTTGCAGAGATGCCATGGCTCAAGGGGAGTTGCTGAGATGCCTTGGCTGAAAAGACAAGAAAATCAAGTTCGCAATGTTTTTGTAGTAGATCAAAAACTTCAGCGAGCACCCCAAACGCCCACCTGCGGCATTTTCCCAAGGCTGGCATCGGCCGACTGTCCAATCAGTAGCCGAGTGTCCGAGTCCAGCTCGGCCAGCTTGTCCGGCCGGAGTACAGCCATTCGGACAGTGTCCGTCTCTGCGATGAGAGTGCACGGCATGTCCTCCTGATCTAGCAGGGAGGCTTCCCCGAACGACTGCTTCGGCCCGATGCGACTCATGACGATGTGGGCGGTGCGCTGCACCTCCTGCCCATTTTTCAGAGTCTTGTTCGCGACCAGCTTGCGCAGGAGGAGGCAGGTACCCGATTGGATGTAGCCTAGAAGCGCAACGGGGGGAGGGGCGCAGGGTGAGTCATCAGTTTTCAAGCAATATTTGTTTCACTTGCTGTTTTCATGTAACTCACTGTTCATCCAAATGTCAATCCTTATGGATAACAATGTCACTATTCTTTTCAATTTCACTCTATATTCACCCCAATTTCACCCTTGCTTATTACCACTGTCACTCTGTGTGCTCATCCATACTGTCACTCTGTGTGCTCATTCCTACTGTCACTCTGTGAGCTCATCTATACTGTCACTCTGTGTGCTCATCCCTACTGTCACTCTGTGTGCTCATCCCTACTGTCACTCTATGTGCTCATCCCTACTGTCACTCTGTGTGCTCATCCCTACTGTCACTCTGTGTGCTCATCCCTACTGTCACTCTGTATGCTCATCCCTACTGTCACTCTGTGTGCTCATCCCTACAGTCATCTGTGTGCTCATCCCTACAGTCATCTGTGTGCTCATCCCTACAGTCATCTGTGTGCTCATCCCTACAGTCATCTGTGTGCTCATCCCTACTGTCACTCTGTGTGCTCATCCCTACTGTCACTCTGTGTGCTCATCCCTACTGTCACTCTGTGTGCTCATTCCTATTGTCACTCTGTGTGCTCATTCCTATTGTCACTCTGTGTGCTCATCTCTACTGTCACTCTGTGTGCTCATCAATACTGTCATCTGTGTGCTCCTACTGTCACTGTGTGTGCTCATCCCTACTGTCACTCTGTGTGCTCATCAATACTGTCACTCTGTGTGCTCATCAATACTGTCACTCTGTGTGCTCATCCCTACTGTCACTCTGTGTGCTCATCCCTACTGTCACTCTGTGTGCTCATCAATACTGTCACTCTGTGTGCTCATCAATACTGTCACTCTGTGTGCTCATCCCTACTGTCACTCTGTGTGCTCATCAATACTGTCACTCTGTGTGCTCATCAATACTGTCACTCTGTGTGCTCATCCCTACTGTCACTCTGTGTGCTCATCCCTACTGTCACTCTGTGTGCTCATCAATACTGTCACTCTGTGTGCTCATCAATACTGTCACTCTGTGTGCTCATCCCTACTGTCACTCTGTGTGCTCATCAATACTGTCACTCTGTGTGCTCATCAATACTGTCACTCTGTGTGCTCATCCCTACTGTCACTCTGTGTGCTCATCAATACTGTCACTCTGTGTGCTCATCGTTTCTGCCCAACTTACCAATAAAAGGTGCCTTGAAGCCTTCGCTGGCAATGACGCTATTGGCTGGCACGGTCAGCCAATCGACCAGCCGAACGACCTTCAGCAGCGGCTGTCGTGACCAGAGCGTGTAGCCCGGGTTCTCAAGCAGCAGGCCAACCTTCTCAGTCTCGTCCTTGTTCTCCAGCTGCTGTTTGAGTCGCTGATAATCGTAGGAAGAAATCTTTAAAAACTCGCTGCCATCGTCAGGGAGATACACTGAGAGAATCTTATCGCCGGAACGCGGCTGCTCCGTGTACTTTAGCGTGCCGAACATTTCGCCGACTTTGATCTGGGGTAGGGGGGGCGGTGAAAGAAAGATTGGAAAGATTTTGTCATTTGTAAAATTCTTAAAACGATAGAGAGATGCAGTGAGGGATAAAGGGAGGAAGGTAGGGATGAAGAGATGCAGGGAGGGATGGGAAGATAAAGGTAGGAATGGAGAGATGCAGGGAGGGATGAGAGATGCAGGGAGAAATGGAGAGATGCAGGGAGGGATGAAGAGATGCAGGGAGGGATGGAGAGATGCAGGGAGAAATGGAGAGATGCAGGGAGGGATGAAGAGATGCAGGGAGGGATGGAGAGATGCAGGGAATGATGGAGAGATGCAGGGAGGGATGGAGAGATGCAGGGAATGATGGAGAGATGCAGGGAGGGATGGAGAGATGCAGGGAATGATGGAGAGATGCAGGGAATGATGGAGAGATGCAGGGAGGGATGGAGAGATGCAGGGAATGATGGAGAGATGCAGGGAGGGATGGAGAGATGCAGGGAATGATGGAGAGATGCAGGGAGGGATGGAGAGATGCAGGGAGAAATGGAGAGATGCAGGGAATGATGGAGAGATGCAGGGAGGGATGGAGAGATGCAGGGAATGATGGAGAGATGCAGGGAATGATGGAGAGATGCAGGGAGGGATGGAGAGATGCAGGGAATGATGGAGAGATGCAGGGAGGGATGGAGAGATGCAGGGAATGATGGAGAGATGCAGGGAGGGATGGAGAGATGCAGGGAATGATGGAGAGATGCAGGGAGGGATGGAGAGATGCAGGGAATGATGGAGAGATGCAGGGAATGATGGAGAGATGCAGGGAGGGATGGAGAGATGCAGGGAATGATGGAGAGATGCAGGGAGGGATGAAGAGATGCAGGAAGGGATGAAGAGAAAAAGTGGAGTAAAACTCGATCTACTCACCACCTGCTGCTCATCCTTCTCCAGCGTCCGGCAGCGTTCAATAAAAGCGGCCTCGTCCGCATCGTCCATGCCGTGCATAGAAGGCTCGGTGAGCGCCACCGCGCAGCCGTGCAGCACCAGGAACAAAGACCCGTGCGCCAGCAGGGTGACGTCACCTTCCGGCCATCGTTCCAGTTTAACAACTGTAGCCAGCTCTTTCAGTAGACTGTCCGACACTTGACTGCTCAACGGTTCGATGTTGCGCATCAGCTGGTAGATTTTGTCGTTCTCCTCGGCGGTTCTCTCATACATTGGCTGTTTGAGCAGCCGGCGGAGGGCCTGCACCACCGCGTGCTTGGTGGGCTTGGCGGCCGCTGCTGCTGCGGTTGGTGGGGGGGGGTGCAGCAGGAGCTGGGCTTAGCCAGTTGCTAGGCAGTTAAAGTAGAAGGACGCGCACTAAAATCGCCAAATCATTGACAAAGCACGAATGTGTTCTGTCCGAGGTGCACTCAAAAGTTTATCAAGCTATTTTTATAGCTGACGGGCAAACTTCCCGCGAAATTTTGACTGTTCATTCAGTAAATTCATTCAGTTGAGTATTACTATTTCGATCTCGATTTTAACGTCATCTGACACCAGATTTGGCGCTCATCTGACACCCGATTTGGCGCTCATCTGACACCCGATTTGGCGCTCATCTGACACCCGATTTGGCGCTCATCTGACACCAGATTTGGCGCTCATCTGACACCCGATTTGGCGCTCATCTGACACCCGATTTGGCGCTCATCTGACACCCGATTTGACGCTCATCTGACACCCGATTTGGCGCTCATCTGACACCTGATTTGGCGCTCATCTGACACCCGATTTGGCGCTCATCTGACACCCGATTTGGCGCTCATCTGACACCCGATTTGACGCTCATCTGACACCCGATTTGGCGCTCATCTGACACCCGATTTGGCGCTCATCTGACACCTGATTTGGCGCTCATCTGACACCCGATTTGGCGCTCATCTGACACCCGATTTGGCGCTCATCTGACACCCGATTTGACGCTCATCTGACACCCGATTTGGCGCCATCTGATACCCGATTTGGCGCTCATCTGACACCCGATTTAGCGCTCACCTGATACCCGATTTGGCGCTCATCTGACACCCGATTTGGCGCCAAGCGACACATGAATTAGACATAATAAAGTCTACAATAATGGAAAACTTCCTTTTGGATAAATGCGCTTTGCCCTGCGAGAACTGACCTACAGTGGGAGTGTAACAACACAACACAATCGTGCCGATCAATCGCTCATGGAAGCTACTATAAGTAGAAACAGATGAACTTCCAATAACAATAGCAGCAATTAAGTAGGATTGTCACTTGCCAACTTTGCTATTGGCGTGGGCCCGCCTGGTGAACTCGCGAATGTCGTGCGGCTTGTACTCGATGGCCAGCAGGGAGCCTCCGCCGCCCGGCTGTTGCTGGGCGCAGCAGCTCCGGTCGGCTGGCAGCTCGGCGGCAGGCGGCTGAGTGATTCTCAAACTAGCCCGGTCGGAGAACCGCTTCTCGGTGTGCAACGGCGGCAGGCGGCTCGGGGCTGCCGAGTCGACGAAAACTCGGTGATAATTGCGCATCACTTCGGCGTGCGCATCGGCCGTGCTGCGCTTTTGCAAACTAAAACAAAAATGGGGTTGGGGTTATAAAAATACTAATCAAACTGAAATTCAATTAATAATTCCAGTGATTTCCCAACTTTAATACTTCAATGTTTAAATATTACTCTAGTGCAAATTCATGAATTTACTGTATGGAAGTTTTGAAATGCGTAAATACTATTTCAAACATTTTTAATGATCAATTTACAATGAATGTAAATTAAATAGGCCTATAAAAAGTGTAAAAAATATGTCTAATAAATTTTTCCAAATATTTTTTGCTTGTCTGCCTCCGTCCCAGGTATATATTCTTACTAAAAATAAAAATTTTTCCATCAAATTCATTCATATTATTAATAAATAGATCAAATGTTTGTAATGCAGCTGTAACCTGTAACTTAAATAAGTAATGTCAATATAAAAAAATCATTAAAGTCCATAAGTTTGAACGATCATACGACTTAAAAGCTTTTATATCAGAGTAAATTAGCCATAATCAAATGATAAAAATAAAGCATGGTTAAATTGATTGAATAGTTTTATTTCAACAAATAAACCAAGCAAAAAAATAGGTTCAGAGGGTTCAGTCAAAATTCTTAATCATCATTTGAATGTCCTACTTACACGTTTGAAAGTCCTTCAATACCAACGAGCTTCCGAAGGAAATCATAGTTAATTGGTTTTGTAGATTCATCCATGGCTTAAGTTTAAGTGATATTTATTAGGTTAGAATGTGTCTGCTGGCATCGTTAACAATAACAACATATTATGATAGCAGTGTTTCTGATCCTACCATGTAAAAATCGACACTCACTAACATGTTAAAAACCAATATTGTCTCGAATGATGCTTAAAAAACAATGTATCTATTCAACTTCAATATTTAAACATATTTTGGAATATTCGAGTAACTAAACACCTTAGTTGCGTTCTACTAGCTAGACATGCAATAATTTGTTATACTTTAGCAAAAATTACCGTGCAGAGAAAATTTCAAATGTGTTTTATAATATGTTTCAAACATGTCTTCACGATCAATTTATACCTAAGGGGATTTAGTGTATACATTATTAACATTATTCGAGCGACAGGTAGCATTACATACGAGAAGTTTTGTCTATATGCCTTTTTGAGAAAATACTATTTTTGATAAACTCTTAAAACGTAATTTGTTTCATAAATTCCAACATTAATTAATATCGGGAAGAGAACATCCAATATGTTACACTGCACTTTTCCACGAAGCACACCTTAAATAGCTTAGTAGTAGTATCTCTAACTTCACGAGACTGTATTTCGCTCTTTTTATTTGCAATTATGCTGGTTATATACCGGTAATCACAACTGAAGTGTGTCAATATTTCTTCTATACATGTGCAAATAATTTTATACAAGCCTGAAAAGTTACTGCTGAAAGCCTGAAATTGTATGGTCTGCTGCGCAGCCAATCACATTCAATATTTTTAACAAGCAACAATCTTATTAAATAGACAGAATTTATTTTACGCTACATGCCACTACTGTAAGCGCCGCTAAAATGGATTTTTACAACTACAATTTAGGCAATTTAGTGCTCAGTGTACTCCTAGCTGCAGTACTGATTATACTGCTCCCCGCTTCAGTTTGCCTAGCCGTTGGCCTCTGTTTCGCATGCAGAAATCGATCCAAGGTGTCGAACGTATCTGGCCGACTATCGCAGGATCAGTTCAGCGGGCAGACAGTCCTACTGACTGGCGCCAGCAGCGGGATCGGGGCCGAGTGCGCCTTCGCCTTCGAGTTCGCTAGTCGAGGCGCGACTGTGTACCTGCTAGTGAGGTGAGCATCGGCCACGCACAGCAGCTACATGGAATTTGTTTTCTTTCATGTTTCACCACTTTTTCAAACCCTAAAACCCGACGGTCCGTGCTTATGCACTTATGTCTTTGCCGTGATCTTCTGTCATCTAATTTGGCATCAATTTGGCGCTTATCTGACACCCGATTTGGCGCTCATCTGACACCCGATTTGAAGCTCATCTGACACCCGATTTGAAGCTCATCTGACACCCGATTTGAAGCTCATCTGACACCCGATTTGAAGCTCATCTGACACCCGATTTGAAGCTCATCTGACACCCGATTTAGCACCATCTGACACCCGATTTAGCACCATCTGACACCCGATTTGAAGCTCATCTGACACCCGATTTGGCGCTCATCTGACACCCGATTTGAAGCTCATCTGACACCCGATTTGAAGCTCATCTGACACCCGATTAGGCGCTCATCTGACACCATTAGGATCAACCCCCAAATTTGGCGTCATTCAGCGCGGTTTGTCAGTTATGGATTCTGTTTATAAAAGCTTTTATTATATAGTTCATAACTAATAGAAATTCGACAAACCAGAAAATGTTTCAAAACTCTCTATTCAAATTAACGTCCCAGATCGTTGGAACGAGGCGAGCAAGCAGTTAAAAAAATTCGCGACCGAACTAAAAATGGCCGCTTGCTACTCCGCCAGCTGGACATCGGCAACTTGGCTCGGGTGTCCGAGTTCTGCGACCAGTTCTGCTCGGTCGATTCGCCGGTCACCGTAGACGTGCTGGTCAACAATGCAGGCGTGTTCTCGCCTCCGTTCGGTCGGACAGCCGAAGACTTGGATCCGAGTTTGGCTAGCAACCATCTGGGCCATTATCTGCTCACCTGTCTGCTCCTGGCGCGTGGGCGTTTAGCGCCAGACTCCAGGCTAGTCTTGGTTACTGGCGCCATGTACAAAGACGGTTGTCGTGACGTAACCCAGTGGAATAGGACGATTAACGAGGCTGAGTATTGCGGAATACAGGTGAGATTTTTTCATGTACCCTAACCTTTCAAGGTAATGTACTTAGGGAAATTCTTACTACGCCTTCACTATTACATGCTCATAGAGATAAATATAGATTTAGTGTATACTGCAGCCTACCTGCACACTGGATCTGTAAAAACTTAGCAGAGAATAGATGGAGTGTACATTGTGTTTTATCAATAAAACTGGATCTGGAATTCCTTAGCTAAAAATAGATGTAGTGTACATTGTGTTTTATCAATAAAACCGGATCTGGAATTCCTTAGCTAAAAATAGATGTAGTGTACATTGTATTTTATCAATAAAATCGGATCTGGAATTCCTTAGCTAAAAATAGATGTAGTGTACATTGTATTTTATCAATAAAACTGGATCTGGAATTCCTTAGCTAAGAATAGATTGAGTGTACATTGTGTTTTATCAATTAAACTGGATCTGGAATTCCTCAGCTAAAAATAAATGGGCTGTACATTGTGTTTTATCGAGTAAACTGGATCTGGAATTCCTTAGGTAAAAATAGATTGAGTGTACATTGTGTTTTATCAATTAAACTGGAGCTGGAAATTGGAAAGTTTTCATTGCACATTGTTTGTTCGAACCAACTCAACACGATATTTAGAATCAATGAATAGATGCGATCAAAAGATTCTATTCATTCATTAATCTACTTCATTTATAAACTTTAATCTACAGATAAGTTGCAATACTGTTTCCATTTTAGGAAAAACTTTTCGACACTCCTGGGAATCAACTTTAGACTGCACTTTCATTTTGCAATTGCGCATTTGTTTCTTCAAAAATGTGAATCAAAGCCCGGGCTTTTACTTTGCTTTTGTGACAGTTTGAAATGACTGCCTTTTTGCCAAGTTTCCCACGGGATAAAAATATCTTTTTATTTTTTCTTTGCGTTTGAGTCGAATAGTTTAATATTCCTTTGAATGTTTGAACGCAAAAAAATTACTTAAAAAATGGAGTCTTTTTGGAAAATTGGGAATTGAGAAAAAAATTCATTTACTAAAGGCGAAATGCGCCGTACGGACAGACAGATATAGTGAAATATGAGAGACAGACAGACAGACAGCCCAGTTACAGGACAAAACTGGATGCATGTGATCTTTTTAAATAAGTGAATAACAAGGCGTATTTCGTTCAATGTTCCTGCATATGCACTGGATATTAAAAGAAAAACAGAAAAGATAAACAGCCAGACAGACAGACGGATAGACAGACAGACAGACAGACAGACAGACAGACAGACAGACAGACAGACAGACAGACAGACAGACAGACAGACAGACAGACAGACAGACAGACAGACAGACAGACAGACAGACAGACAGACAGACAGACAGACAGACAGACAGACAGACCCCCCGCCCGCAGGCCTACCGCAACTCCAAACTGGCCATCTGCCTGTTCGGCCTGGCGCTGCACCGGCAGCTGCAGGCGGCGGACAGCCGGGCCAAGGTGTTCCTGGTGCACCCTGGCGTTGTCGGCACCAACATCAGCCGGCACCTGCTGCTCAGCCTGCCCGAAACTCTGCGAACTTTCGTCCTCAAAGTGGCGGAATCGCTGATGCTGTCCAGCAGCGAAGGCTGTCAGGGCATTCTGGCCTGCGCAGCGGATCTGAACGGCAGCCTGCCGAGCGGCAGCTACTTTCACAACTGCCGCAGGGAGGCCTGGCACCCGGATGTGCTGAGCGACAGCCTGGTGAATGCCGGATGTCGGGCTAGCGCTCAGCTGGTCCGAAATTGCCTGAAATCCGACGCGATAGCCCGGGAACTGCGGGCTGCCGGTCTGGATGGAGAGCGGCAAGGATGAATGCGGAACCGACATTTCAGCTGCTGTTGGGTGCGCTTGGGGATTCGCTGCTGTATCTGCCAGTTTGTTTCTCTGCTTTTCTCCACTCTACCAAATCTACTCTACCACCCGATCTACTCTACCACTCGATCTTAGTCTACTAGCCGATCTACTCTACTACCTGACCTACTCTACCACCTGATCTACTTTAACACCTTATCTACTCTACCACCCGATCTACTCTACCACCCGATCTACTCTACCACCCGATCTACTCTACCACCTGATCTACTCTACCACTCGATCTTAGTCTACTACCCGATCTACTCTACCACCCGATCTACTCTACCACCCGATCTACTCTACCACCCGATCTACTCTACCACCTGATCTACTTTTACACCCGATCTACTCTACCACCTGATCTACTTTAACACCCGATCTACTCTACCACCTGATCTACTTTAACACCCGATCTACTCTACCACTCGATCTTAGTCTACTACCCGATCTACTCTATCACCTGACCTACTCTACCACCCGATCTACTCTATCATCCCAATTTACCTAATTTTTCGATACAATGTGCTCAAAAGTTTACATCAATAAAATTTATTTTTACAATACTTTTAACATTAAAATAACGGGAACGAGAACTACTTTCAAGTATTTAATATAGTACTTCAATCCTAAGCTATTTAAATTTATCTGCATTCGTTTCAATTCATCAGATTATAAATGATTTTGCGAAATATACTACTCACTACCAAATTAAGTAGAAAGATGCTGTTAACCGTCATATTTAAATTAACAATAAAAATAATGGTACGCAAATTGCAGCCATTAAAGTCTGCTTAGCTGGGTGGTCAAGTGTTTTTTTAAATCTCTTTTGTCTTTATTTTTTTTCCGCGATTCAGCACCATCAGGAGCAATTCCCACGGGTTCGCAAATATTTAGCTATTACCAGAACAACAGCGAGCTGACCCAAATTAGCCCAGCTCTGGGTGCTAGTTTTGGGTCATGCGCCCCACTGTGAAGCTGGAGTAGGTATTTTATTTTACACTGTTCTCAAGCTGGGGGCTGTCGTGAGCTCTTCGTGAAGAGACCTTAATCTAGCGCTGCCCATTGTCTGGCTATAGGGGTCAGTCAGTGCAAACCCATTTGGCCAGCACTGGTTTGCACTAGTGCTGCATCTGGGGCAGACCTGTCCGTTTATGCTCTGCCTAGACTAATACTATCTACCTGTCCATCTACCTGTCCATCTATCTGTCTATCTACCTGTCCATCTACCTGTCCATCTACCTGTCTATCTACCTGTCTATCTACCCCTGTCCATCTACCTGTCTATCTACCTGTCCATCTACCTGTCTATCTACCTGTCTATCTACCTGTCTATCTACCTGTCCATCTACCTGTCTATCTACCTGTCTATCTACCCCTGTCCATCTACCTGTCTATCGACCTGTCTATGTACCTGTCCATCTACCTGTCTATCGACCTGTCTATCGACCTGTCTATCGACCTGTCTATCGACCTGTCTATCGACCTGTCTATCGACCTGTCTATCGACCTGTCTATCGACCTGTCTATCGACCTGTCTATCGACCTGTCTATCGACCTGTCTATCGACCTGTCTATCGACCTGTCTATCGACCTGTCTATCGACCTGTCTATCGACCTGTCTATCGACCTGTCTATCGACCTGTCTATCGACCTGTCTATCGACCTGTCTATCGACCTGTCTATCGACCTGTCTATCGACCTGTCTATCGACCTGTCTATCGACCTGTCTATCGACCTGTCTATCGACCTGTCTATCGACCTGTCTATCGACCTGTCTATCGACCTGTCTATCGACCTGTCTATCGACCTGTCTATCGACCTGTCTATCGACCTGTCTATCGACCTGTCTATCGACCTGTCTATCGACCTGTCTATCGACCTGTCTATCGACCTGTCTATCGACCTGTCTATCGACCTGTCTATCGACCTGTCTATCGACCTGTCTATCGACCTGTCTATCGACCTGTCTATCGACCTGTCTATCGACCTGTCTATCGACCTGTCTATTGACCTGTCTATCGACCTGTCCATATCTACCTGTATAGCTACCTGTCTATCGACCTGTCTATCTACCTGTCCATATCTACCTGTATAGCTACCCGTCTATCTACCCTGTCTATATTTATCTGTCTATCTATCTGTCTATCTACCTGTCTATCCACTTGTCAATCTACCTAAATATCCACCTGTCTATCTAGTTTCCAATCCACTCTTTGTATCTACTTGTCTATATACATGTACCAATGTGTCTAACAATTGTCTTTACCATTGTATTCCTGCCACATAGAGAGCATACTATGTGAGAGGAAGCACTAATTCCATGGTAGCTAGTAGATAAATGTTTCTGAAACCGCGAAATTCTCTCTTTCTCGCCCTGTGGGGTATTCCGTCTCTGGCAGAATCTCGGCTGCCTGCACCCCTGCCTATGCTGCACTGTACACCATTGTTTTTTTTCTGTCTTGTCCTACCAACAGAAATTTGCTTTTTCTCTCTCTGCTTCTCTGCATATTTAAAGACATGCTGCGGCATTTGGTAGTTATAATACGAGTAGATTATGCGCGTGGCGAGCAAAGAGTCTGCGGACTGAACCTGCACCGCACTTCGATTCCAATTCGATCTATTAAAAGTAAGTAAGGGCGACAAATAAGTAGATAGATAGATAGATAGATAGATAGGTAGATAGATAGATAGATAGATAGATAGATAGGTAGATAGATAGATAGATAGATAGACAGATAGATAAATAGATAGATAGATAGATAGATAGATAGATAGATAGATAGATAGATAGATAGATAGATAGATAGATAGATAGATAGATAGATAGAAAGATAGATAGATAGATAGACAGGCAGATAGATAGATAGATAGATAGATAGATAGATAGATAGATAGATAGATAGATAGATAGATAGATAGATAGATAGATAGATAGATAGATAGATAGATAGATAGATAGATAGATAGATAGATAGATAGATAGACAGATAGATAGATAGATAGATAGATAGATAGATAGATAGATAGATAGATAGATAGATAGATAGATAGATAGATAGATAGATAGATAGATAGATAGATAGATAGATAGATAGATAGATAGATAGATAGATAGATAGATAGATAGATAGATAGATAGATAGATAGATAGATAGATAGATAGATAGACAGATAGATAGATAGATAGACTTATCACCTATTTACTCACCAGGCAACAGGCCATGCTGAGGATCGGCTTGCTACCACAGTGGCTTCTAGTAGCAGCAATGAGTGCTGTTCTGCTGCAGCCAATGGGCTCCGAGGCCCAAGCAGCAGCCCCTCGGCACACGGTCAACCTGACCAACGGCTCCAGCATCCAAGGCTTCACCAGCACAGTCCGCAGCCGAACGGTGTGGAGCTACCTGGGCATTCCCTACGCCAAGCCGCCCGTGGGAGCGCTGCGCTTCAAGCCCTCGGTGCCGCTGGACTCACCTATTGGCAACAGCAGCATGCCATACGATGCCTCGAAGAAACCGCAGACCTGCTACTACTGGCCCCTGCTTCCGCAGGAGTTCGAAAAGACGGTGAGTCTTTGATGTTTTTTGATCGATTTGGTTTTGTTTTTTAATGACTTGGTTTTGTTCGCAACAGGGGATATCATTTACAAGGAATTTGAATGTATTTGAGTAACGCGGGTCTACATCTTTTGAGTGCTAGCCAACGAGTTGAAGTGTGTGTTCCGGACACCTTCTGCCCGGAACACACAGTGCCACATTTCTAGCGACACATTTCTAGCGACACATTTCTAGCGACAAATTTCTAGCGACACATTTCTAGCGACACATTTCTAGCGATATCTTTCTAGCGACACATTTCTAGCGACACATTTCTAGCGACACATTTCTAGCGACACATTTCTAGCGACACATTTCTAGTGCCACATTTCTAGCGACACATTTCTAGCGACACATTTCTAGCGACACATTTCTAGCGACACATTTCTAGCGACATCTTTCTAGCGACACATTTCTAGCGACACATTTCTAGCGACACATTTCTAGCGACACATTTCTAACGACGCATTGTGACCAATTCCTTGGTGATATAAAAAGTCAGGGGGCCACTGTGTTTTCATCTGTGCAACTTTGTTTCACAAAAACGATTTGAAGGCTTATGAATTAAACTAATAAAGCAATAAAACGGATTGCTATTTTTGTGTATAAAATTGTGCTGTATTTTCTATTTAAAGCCGTGTAGAGTTTTCTTGGAAAGTTTTCTAAGAAACAGATAGTGCGCGTCTGTCTACGTCCCGGCGGACTGTCCTGCTAAGACGCAATAAACTTCATAAACTATTCGACTGCAGCAACAACTCTCTCTCTCCCGCGCAGAACCCGGCCCTGATGATGTGGTGGAACAACACCGAGATGTCCGAGGACTGCCTCTACCTAAACGTCTGGTCGCCAACTTCTGACTCCGCTGCTGGCAAGGCCGTCATGGTGTGGATCTACGGTGGCGGCTTCTTCGGCGGCTCGTCCTCGCTCGAAGTCTACGACGGCGCGGTGCTGGCGGCGACTGGCGACGTTGTTGTCGCCTCGATGCAGTACCGGACTGGAGCGCTCGGCTTCATGTTCTTGGACGACACCGAGGCACCGGGGAATGCGGGACTGTACGACCAGTACAGAGCGATTCAGTGGATTCACGAAAATATTCGGTGAGTGAAGTAACTGTAGTGTATTTTTTGGGTTGCATGGCCTAACTCAGTGAGTAGCTGCTCCAATTCAGTCATGGATCGTTATCGCTTCACTTCAAAATCCTTTGGCTTGTTCTCCGTCTACTGGTTTGCAACTTACTACTGAATTGCGCTAAGTAGTAGCTACCGATTTTCCCAAGTTTACGGGTACTATCATATCTGACTTGTTTCAATGCCAACAGTGCCTTCGGCGGAGACAACAGCCAGATCACGCTGTTCGGCGAGTCAGCCGGTGCCGTGTCAGTCAGCTACCACCTGCTGTCGCCCTACACTCAGGGCTACTTCAGGCGAGCCATACTTAACAGTGGCAGTGCCATCGCCTGGTGGGCCAGCGAGGACCGATCGACTGGATGGAGCAAATCCCTGGCGCTGGCCGACCTGGCCAAATGCCGTCCGGACTACACGAGAGACGGAATCAAAATTGCCAACTGCCTGCGCCAGGTAACGCCCGAGCTGCTGCAACAGCATACCTGGAACGCCATGAGCAACGTGTTTAAGGCGAGGAAGCAGAGCTACTCTCGCTACTATCAGCAGAATCTGAGGCGATATCAGGAATCCGGCAACAGCGCAGCCATTGCCAATTTAGAGACGGCGCTGTTTTTCGACGTGCCGTTCAAACCAGTCTTTGGCTCGGATTTCCTGCCGAAAGTGCCGGTAGAGCAGCTGAGAGACTCGAAAATGAACAATGATGTCAAGAAGGCGGACTTGTTGTTGGGTAAGCGTTAAATTCTATGCTTTTGAGATAGTTGCTGTTAGCTTCCCGATTTAGGCACTTAATTAAGCTTTACCTTAAGTCTCGAGCCTCTTCTCTCGGAAGCTTCTTATTACATGTAGCTCTTAGTAGCGTCGGTAGTGCTGCCACCAGTTCCTTCAGGTCTCGGCCTTCGGTGAGGTGAGCTTCCCGTCGGAACGAAATAAACAAGTCAACGAACTCAGCACAGCGTGCAGATTAATGAACAAGGCCAGCATATCACGCCGGGCTCAGGGGGTGGCTGGGAAAGCAGTGTTAGCCTCTCTTAGGCTTTGGCGTCTAAGTTTAGTCAGGCCAATTAGCTCGTACAGATAGTTTAAGCGGGCAACTGAACGAAGTCTGGAAAACTAGACTAAAGAAGAACAACAATAACAAAAATCTTTGACTGAACCAAGGGTGAGGGGCACGTATTTATAGGCAGGAAATCCCCGCTGCGCTAGTGTGCACCGGACCTCGTGACTCTGTTCTATTTTTAGAACTGACGTCACCCTCCGCCTTAGAGAAGGCAGGGTCTGCGGGTAAAGTGCACTGGGCCGCATGACTCAGTATCTATTTTTAGAAACATGAGTCACCTGTTACCTTAGAGAAGGCAAGGGCCCCGAAGCACGTGATTTCTCCCGTTAACACGGGCCAACGAGTGCAGTAAGCATGTTTACTGCACTTTAGGACTTCGAGAAAACAAGACTTGTCAGGTGACTTGCTCACATGACAAGGGAAACAGGCCGCCAGCGTGACCTCAGGACAGGAACGAAACGCAGAGCAGGCCACAGCAGAGAAGCTCGTGGCTGCAAGCAAAAGCGCAGAGAAGAGGCGGGGGCGACAGTGAACAGGCAGCAAAAGGGGAGGAAGGCTGCCCAGCGGCAGACAGCAACCCAGGGCGAGGGCGAGGGCGAGGGAAGCTGCTGACAATAGTGCGACGCCTAACACCAAACTAGCGGATCACTAAACTTTTTAGGATCCGAAAATATAGTCTTTGTAATTGATCCGACTACACTCGCATCATTTATCAAACATATTTCAATCGTTCTTCAGGTGTAGTCAAGGATGAAGGCACATTCTGGATAATGTACGCTCTAGGCGGCATATTCATGCACAAAAACGGCAACTGGAATATTCCATTCTGGTGGGGCCAACCCCTCGACCAGCAGCTGAACAGGGACTACGATTTTCTGGTGCAAAACCGTACCGGTCTGGACATGGACAAAGACCCGTACAACCTGGTTGCTAGGTACTTCATCGTCAATAATACTCACCTGGACAGCTTAGTCACGGAGGCGGTCTCCTTCGAGTACCAGGTGCCGTCGAAGCTCTTTGGTCGGACTTCGTGGACAGCGAAAGAAACGCTGGACGCTCTCGACGATTTGACCAGCGACAGGAGTTTTAAGTGTCCCACCGTCGACTTCGCCGAAATGTACGCCCAGATGTTGGGTATGAATGGGTCGAACTCGATTTGGATGTACTCATTTGAGCAGAGAAGCCAGATGCTTCCGCTGCCTGAATGGACGGGAGTTCTGCACGGTTATGAGCTGGACTACGTGTTCGGGACACCGTTTAATCAGCGATTCGGCCCGGAGTTTTACAATTTTACAACATCAGAGTCGCAGCTAAGCGACGATGTGATGAAATTCTGGACTAACTTTGCCAGGACTGGGTGAGTTTGATGCGAAGTTTTTGCCAATTTCTTCATCGAGGTTTATCGGAGTATCTGCTTCGGGTGTCTGGGATGATCACAGCGTCCCAGACCACTGATTCTTGACTGTACAGCGATCCGACGTCTATCCAATGTCTATCTGGCTTGTTCATCTAGAGGCTAGAGGCTCATCTAGAGGCTTGTTCATCTAGAGTTTAGAGGCTCATCTAGAGTCTAGAGGCTCATCTAGAGGCTTGTTCATCTAGAGTTTAGAGGCTCATCTAGAGTCTAGAGGCTCATCTAGAGGCTTGTTCATCTAAAGGCTAGAGGCTCATCTAGAATTCTACCCGAGTCCAATCCTCAAAATTTGAACAGCAACCCTAACCAGTTCAACTCGAGCAGCCTGAGTGGAGAGGCTTGGCCGGCCTACAACCTATCCGACCGCTCATACATCGTGCTCAAATCGAGGCTCTCAACAGCTTCATCGTTCCGAATTGGTCAAAATTTGCGCAAACGGCAGTGCGACTTTCTGCGCTACCAGGTGCCAAATATTGTGCGACAAATTGGTGCAAGATGTGAGTCTGGGACTTGAGTGGAGAGAAAAGGAGAGGAGAGGAGAGATGGAAGAGAAAGAACTTCACAATATAACTCTGTCTCGCTCAAGGTTTGTGTCTCTTCTCAGCTTTCTTATCTCTTGTCTCCTATCTCTTCTCTCCCCTTTCCTCTCCACCCTATCTGTCCTCTCTCCTCTATCTCTCTCATCTTCTCTTCTCATCTCTTCTCTCTTATCTCTTCTCTCATCCCGTCTCTTGTCCCTTTCATCCCCCTCTCATCTCTCATCTCCTCTCTTTCAATTTATTTACCATAGACAATCTTGATCAAGCTGCGCAGTTGCTTTTTGCTCATTTGTCTATGGCCCAAAACCAAGTGACGAAACCATTTATCTTGCTGTTTATGTTTAGGTTTAGCCAGGTGCATAAAAATCCATGCAGGTTTATGCCTGAGAAACTACTGTTTTAAATAATATCCACCTACCCTACAATCAGATGATTGTTCGTCAGATAGGCGCAGCGAGCCGACCATGGGACCAGCCAGCTCTGCTAATGCACTGCAGGGCAAACTTGCCTTCATCATCCTGGTTGCTGGATTGGTTCAACTGTCTCTGCTTTAACCAGCTAGATATGCATGCAGACAAATTAACGTTGATTTTTGTTATAAGTGTGCTAACAAAAAAGTTAACGTCAAGTAATCGGTTGGAAATTATTTTTTCAATATCGAACACTGATAATATTATTAATTCTTTTTTAATCCTTTGCTACTGTTTTTAAAGCATTCTAGCTTTTCGCAGAACCTTATTTTTGTTATATTTTTTGTCTATAATTTCATTTTCCATATTTTGTTACAATTTATTACAAATAATCTCAAAAATACATGCAGCTGATTAAATTTAACGTTTTTTTCTTTTTTATATTCTAACCTTTTCAACAAATTTAGCTACTTTAATTGAATAAAACCATTTTTGAAGACTTGAGCTTAAATTTCTTGAACTTTTATTATTAACATTATCGGCATTAGTATAACAAAATAAAACATCTAAGCTGCCTTACTAATAGTTATTCAGATGTTACTTATGCTATTTATTATTAAGCTTTTTATAATGACGATAAGAATACATTTTTATAAATTTACAATGGCTTAATCCTTATCCTTGATTACAAAGAATCTAGCTAGCTATTAAACTTCAACTCCCGAACTCCTAACTTGACTTCATTCATTTTGGTAGCAGAGCCACAACACTGGCATCGCAAGTAGGGACTTAATTACGAAATCCCAACCCGCGCAGAATTCAAAGTTCTCAACTCACACTATCGCCTTGCAATTCTGCAAGCTTAACACAGCGAATTTTGAGTTTTTAAAATTTCTTGACAGCCCAAGAACACCTGCGGTTTCATTGGAAACTTTGTGGTCCACTGAGTTCGACACCTGCCTGCTAGCGTCAGGAGTTGACGGCTTGCAAGAAGCCAGGAAGATCGCACTGCTTGTGCACTGCCTCGGGCGAGAAGGAGTGCGAGTCCACCGGACTGTCATCAAGTCCCCGGATGAAGCTCCAGAGACACTCGAGGCGGCATGAAAACTGCTCCGGCCGCCAGAGACTGAGGGTTCCAGAGCCTTCACGCCGAACTCATCCTGGACCAGCTGATCTTCGGCACTTCATCAGCGAAGGTGCGCGAACGCCTCCTGCTAGAACGAGAGCTCACCCTGGACGGAGCAATCCAGATTGCCGCCCAGGTGGAAAAAGCTGTCCAGATTTAGAAGTCCTTGACCGGTAAGAATGCAGCTGACGAGGGAGCTCCGCTTAGCAAATCATCTTCGCCGTCATTCCGCTGTTGATGGACAATTCTGCCAAGGTCTCCATCATCAACATGCAGGCCTGCTGGAAGCTTTTCGGGCCCAAGATCCCCCTGCGACCGTCAACGTCGCCGGGGAGGCCTTCCGGACATCAGATTGCTGCAGTCGAGTCAAATTAGGAGCCTTCGACCACGTCCATGCTTGGATGGATTTCAGGCAAGTACAATGCCCTGGGCACTGAACTCGGTGAAATCAAAAGTTTCTGCCCACCGTCTGCCCCCTTCTACCCGAAATTTCCACCCGCAGCTCTGCGTCTGAGCCGACTGCCTCTAGCTCTGCGCCAGGAGTGCGACAGCGAGATTCAACGTTAGGATGAAGAAGGCATCATCGAGCTGTCTAACGTCACCTGTGCCCGCAAGGCCGATGGGAAGCTGCGTCTCTGCGTTGATCTGCAAAACGTCAACAAGGCGATAATCTCGGACTCGATGTCCACTGCCATACCTTCGCCGATCAGGTGACTGAATTAAACAATTCAAAGTTTTCTCAGGGATCGACCTCAACCAGTCGTATCTACAGCTGCCTCTGCGCGATGACGCATAAACCAGCTCCACACCAAATTCGGCCTCTGCCAACTCGATGCCTTTTGAGATCAGCTCAGCTTCGGAGGCCTTCCAGAAGGTCGTCGACAAGATCCTCCAAGGCATCAGAGGCCTCGTTCACAATCAAGACGACATTGCTGTTGCACGACAGTCGCGTACTTCAGGTACTGGACAAGCTGCTGCTGTATTGGGTGACCGTCAATCTCAACCGGCAACCGGCTATGTGCTGGTCTCACGTCGAAGCTCCCGACATCCCTCCGTCTCGCTGCCTGCTCTAGCCTATGCTGACGACATTGCCCTTCTGTGTCGCGATCCGGCTGCTGCTCAACGGGCTCTGTCTAGACTCTACGAAGAGGGCACCCGAGTTGGCTTGGTGATCAACGCATCCAAGACTGAGGTGCTCCACGTGGGCACTGCAACTACCCCTGCGCTAGCTCTACCAAACGGAGAAGTCGTCAAGGTGTGCGAAGACTTCCGCTACCTCGGCTTGTCTTGTCTTGAGCCCCGACACCATTGTCTCTGACAGGAGAACTCAAGCCTGGCGTTCGGCACGCATGCTCAGGAGCATCTTCAATTCAACCGCGCGCGACGATCTAAAGATGCGCCTTTTCCGCACTGCCGTTGAACCGATTCTCCTATATGGCATGGAGGCTGTGCCAATGACTGCAACGCGACAGCAAGCCCTGGATGCCCACTACAGGTCGCTGCTCCGCTATGCCCTGGGCGTGCACTACTGTGATACTGTGCCGACCAGGGACCTGATGACTCGCGCTGGTGTTCCCGCGCTCAGCTGCACTATCCGCAAACGCCGACAGATGTTACTTGGCCATTGCCTAAGAAGCTACGGCCGCGGCGAGCAAAATCCTCCGGCGCTGGCTCTCCTGCATCAGCCCACTGAGCGCCTGCGCCGTGGCCAAGGCCGAACTGTGACGCTATATGATACGTTTTTGACTGACTTGCAGGCCATCGGACTCAGCCCCCAGTCCGCCATGACTTGCCCTTCTCGGTTGTTCTGCGAACGCGTCCGCGCAAAGACTAGCTAGATGTCTTTTTGTCTATGCTACTCTCTGCGTCGCTATATATATATATATATATACCGTCAATCTCAAGAAGTGCAACTTCAAGGCGTTGAAGATCGAGTTCGTCGGATATTGCGTCAGCGCAGCTGGAATCTAACCGCTCCAGTCGCACAACGAGTCCGTATTTGAACTCAAGGCCCCCAAGAATACAGCAGAGTCGGCTTCATTCCTCGACTTTGCAAGGTTTTTCCAGTTCTACATCAAGAACCTGTCTCAAGTCACCGAACCACTTTCAAGGCGGCCTTCAGCGAGGTGCCATCACAGAACCGGTCGTCTTCAGTGACTGCAGCGACGCCGTCCTGAGCGCGACCCTGAGCCAAGTTGACATGGCCGATGAAACCCAGAGCGACAATCAACTGCAGCGAGTCATCGGGTTCTTCTTCAAAGGATGACTAAACGAGGTTCCAGCCAGCCTGAAAGATTTCTATCAAGTGCAACACGAGCTCTGGCTATCGGCAGTCGAGCCCGTCATCCCGACTGACCTCCGCGACTTTTTGTGCTGCGACTCGGTCTCGTTGCCTCGCATCGACAGCGACGTGGAGGGCATGACGCGGAACTGCAGCGCCTGCATCCTGTCCGAGAAGGCGTTCAAGCCGATCGAGAGGTCCCATGGTCAGCAACGAAGCTACCAGCGAGTCCATGGCGGCAACTGCAAAGTCGACACCGTTGGAGAGCTGCCAGCAGCCGAGGTGCCGCAGTCCCATCGATTTTTCATCGCAGTCCAATATCCCCGCTCCAAGTGACTTGATATATCAGCGCATCTTCATCCGCGTGACTTCCGCTGCCAACATCGAAGCCCTTCGCAGCCTTTTTGTCTGCTGGGGCTACCAGACGAAATCACCATGCACGGACAACGGACCTCAGTTTGTGTTGACCGAGTTCACAGACCTAGAGCACCGTCGCCCTTCGCTCTACTGCCCACAGCAGAATTGCGGAGTCGAGAGGTTCAACGGCTTCATCAAGACCTCACTGCGCGCGCTCTCGCGCCGACGGCGTGCCGGTGAAGCAGGCGGTCCAGGAGCTGCTGCTAGTGCATCGGTCATCTGAGCACGCGCTGTCCAGGAAGTCGCCGGCCGAACTGATGCTGGGACAGAAGCTCCATCTGCCCCTTATAGATCGTCTTCAACCAGCAAGCACCGAGTCAACGACGGACCTGGAGCCGCGGTGCAGCGTCACGGAGCGTCACGTAACTTAATCGCACTGAAGTACATTTATCAGTCAGACAATATGCTCATATATCGAGTGCTAGCTCACTAGCCAAGAGCCACCTCTCCTTTCTCTGAACTCCCCGAGTCGAAATCATTTATTTGGCTGGCAGAAACAACAGTATCCGTGCGCCTGTGTGCCTGCTCATGGGAGTCGGCATAATGGGCAGCAATGCCTCTCGCCGGTTGTGCGACAATGTCGCTTAAAGTGCACCAGAGTGCACACAGCCACCGTGCGTCTAATAAAATAAAAAAGGAAGAGAGTAGAGAGAAAGATAAAGCAGAGATAAGAAGAGAGTAGAGGCAGAGGGAATAGAGGCGGAGAGAAGAGAGGGAACTAGTAGAGATGAAGAGAGTAGAGATTGAGAGATTATAAGGAGAGAGAGTATAGACATGGGGAGAGTAGAGAGGGAGAGATTATAGGGAGAGAGAGTATAGACATGGGGAGAGTAGAGAGGGAGAGAAAGAGACTAAGTGTAGAGGTCGATCACGATCGAGAGAATGGAGAGCAGGAAAGCTGAAAGTCATTTGAAGTGAGACGGAACCTGAGAAAAAATGGGCACATTATTCGGGAGAACAATGGAAGGCAAACTTGGCTGCCGCTTCGTTAACTTAAGCCGGTGAGTTGTATTTTTTGACAAAAAATATTTTCGCAGTACGGCCAAAATTAAATGGATAAAAAATATTTTAGCAATGTTTCTTACGGTTTCAAGAATATTTTTTCGAGCTTCATTGCAAAACAATTAAACAAATTTGACTTTTGCTATTCGGTTCGAATCGACGAAAAGTTTTGTTACATCGAGTCAATTTTTAAGCCTGTTTGGACAGGGCCTCTTTCCAGAACTCGTCGAAGAACGCGTCGTCTGTGGTTACGAAGACGTTAATCTGTAAAAATGAAAAAACGTAATTGTACTAAGTTTACCAGATTTGCTTTTTAATATTTGTTTTAATAAACTCTCACAACAGCGTTGGCCATCTTTCGAAATTCCGGAATGTCGTCCGGACAGCGAAACACCGGCAGAGCGGTGGGGCTGCGGAATCACAAACGAAATTAGGGGTGTTCCAGAAAATTTAGCGAGTTGTTTTTCACTTTTACATGGAATGGGTTAAATATATACTCGTATTTAGAGATTTAAGAGTTTGCGAACGATAGCTAATTAGATTTATCTTCTTTTTTTGCATTTTGCATTTTGCACCGGATTCAATTCAAATGGATTGCTAATCTATCTCTTTAATTCAATTCCAATGGATTGCTAATCTATCTCTTTAATTCAATTCAAATGGATTGCTAATCTATCTCTTTAATTCAATTCAAATGGATTGCTAATCCAGCAAATAGCCAAAGTTAATACGAAAATCCCCGGCCAAGGAACTCACTGCAGCGGTCCCGGGTTTTTGTTTCTCTCCGTGTCGGCACCCTTGTGATGAAAAGCGTTGAGCGTGTAGCGCATCTGGATGCCGGGGCACTGCATCCGGTTTCTGAAGGCCCGCACCGCGTTTAGAAACGGCACCTTGCGATGCTGCGAAACTCGAACGTACCGCGTCCAATAGTTCAAATTTTCCGGCTTAAATGGTGAAAAACGTTTTGCAAATAAAATAAACATTAAATACGCTTTCCAGCTACTGTAAGTAGAAAGTAAGAAATCTAGTCGTTGGTACACAGATAAATTATATAAAATTAAATGAGATGCGCGATAGTGTGTACTATTATTATTCTTGAGAATATTGAAACAAGATTCGCGTGACTTTGAGAGCAAGATTGAAAGCAAAAAAGCGACGGATTCTCGAGTCGGCTCACTGATGTACTAAAAAGGGTCGTGAGACTGCAAAATGTTATCAGGTATACGAGCATAGCTTGCTTGGGGCAGACTGTTTCCAATATATAGATTGAGCATATTGCTAGTCTACAAGGATTCTGCCCGTCTACCTTGAGCCACATGACAAACCCGCTGTGATAGTCGCGTGTGCAGCAAACACGGAACTGCATCACAGTTATCAAGGTGGCTGTTTTGTTTGCTGCATAAAAACGGCTCTTAAAATAAAAAAAGCAATAGGGCCAACAAAAATTAAAAATGTCTAGTTCCACCATAGCAAATTAAGAACGTTAAGTTGCTGCAAAAAGTTTGGTTATATTATTTAGTAGTCAGACGCTTACATGTACACTTCCTACAGTTATCTTAATAGTAGCTCGTAATAGTAATAATAATATTAATATATTCAAGAGAGTCAGACGCCATAGCCTGTGGTGCCCCTCCACCCATCAGCA
>NIVC01000260.1:365000-397500 GCA_002269645.1 Macrostomum lignano
ACCCACAGACTCTTATATATATGCCGAGTGTACCTGTGTCCCAATACCCACAGACTCCAATATATATACTGAGTGTACCTGTGTCCCAATACCCACAGACTCTTATATATATACTGAGTGTACCTGTGTCCAAATACACACAAACTCCAATATATATGCCGAGTGTACCTGTGTCCCAATACCCACAGACTCCTATATATATGCCGAGTGTACCTGTGTCCCAATACCCACAGACTCCTATATATACTGAGTGTACCTGTGTCCCAATACCCACAGACTCTTATATATATACTGAGTGTACCTGTGTCCCAATACCCACAGACTCCTATATATATACTGAGTGTACCTGTGTCCCAATACCCCTGACTAATCTGAGTCTCCCTGTTGACCCCTATTGAATTTCCCCTGTCCAGACAGCAGTTTTGCATGAGTCAGCCAGCGTTAACTGCTGCCTGGAGCTTCAATATTTTTACCATATTCGATTTCAAGGATTCTCCGTTTGAGCCTAGGCTTGTACTTTAACAGCCAGGGCTTCGCTGGATTAAAGGAAGTGAAATTGGGAGTTTGATTGATGGGATATCGGGCGAGGGGTGCTCGGGGAGCGGAGCCTTTGCTGCCTCCCTGGAGATGGTCTGGGGATTCTGCCCAGCAGCCTTCGTTCCCATCTCCCCCCTGCCCTCGATTCCGAGTTGCAATTTGGAGCAAAAGAATTTTTCTCTGCATGCAAGCTAATTACAGCGGCTGAATGCCCAGAATAAATATTCTTGGCTGCAGAAATGCTCCATACTGACTACTACTCTTGACTGGAACTGTTAGTAGTCACGTACAGCTCAAACCTGAAAGCTTGCTTTTCGAACTTTTGGTTCGCTTGTTTTTAGTTGCTAAGGGCTTTGGGTGCCACTGAAAATGGCACCCACCCCCTGAGCACGCACAAAGATGCACACGGATGCACACGGATGCACACGGATGCATGCACGGATGCACACGGATGACGATGGATGCACATGGATGCACACGGATGCCGATGGATGCACACGGATACACACGGATGCATGCACGGATGCACACGGATGCCGATGGATGCACATGGATGCACACGGATGCCGATGGATGCACACGGATGCACACGGATGCACACGGATGCACACGGATGCACACGGATGCACACGGATGCACACGGATGCACACGGATGCATGCACGGATGCACACGGATGCCGATGGATGCACATGGATGCACACGGATGCCGATGGATGCACACGGATGCACACGGATGCACACGGATGCACACGGATGCACACGGATGCACACGGATGCACACGGATGCACACGGATGCACACGGATGCACACGGATGCACACGGATGCACATGGATGCACACGGATGCCGATGGATGCACACGGATGCACACGGATGCACACGGATGCACACGGATGCACACGGATGCACACGGATGCACACGGATGCACACGGATGCACACGGATGCACACGGATGCACACGGATGCACACGGATGCACACGGATGCACACGGATGCACACGGATGCATGCACGGATGCACACGGATGACGATGGATGCACATGGATGCACACGGATGCCGATGGATGCACACGGATGCACACGGATGCATGCACGGATGCACACGGATGCCGATGGATGCACATGGATGCACACGGATGCCGATGGATGCACACGGATGCACACGGATGCACACGGATGCACACGGATGCACACGGATGCACATGGATGCACACGGATGCCGATGGATGCACACGGATGCACACGGATGCACACGGATGCACACGGATGCACACGGATGCACACGGATGCACACGGATGCACACGGATGCACATGGATGCACACGGATGCCGATGGATGCACACGGATGCACACGGATGCACACGGATGCACACGGATGCACACGGATGCACACGGATGCACACGGATGCACACGGATGCACACGGATGCACACGGATGCACACGGATGCACACGGATGCACTCGGATGCACTCGGATGCACACGGATGCACACGGATGCACTCGGATGCACACGGATGCACACGGATGCACTCGGATGCACACGGATGCACACGGATGCACACGGATGCACACGGATGCACACGGATGCACACGGATGCACACGGATGCACATGGATGCACACGGATGCCGATGGATGCACACGGATGCACACGGATGCACACGGATGCACACGGATGCACACGGATGCACACGGATGCACACGGATGCACACGGATGCACACGGATGCACACGGATGCACTCGGATGCACACGGATGCACACGGATGCACACGGATGCACTCGGATGCACACGGATGCACACGGATGCACTCGGATGCACACGGATGCACACGGATGCACTCGGATGCACACGGATGACGATGGATGCACATGGATGCACACGGATGCCGATGGATGCACACGGATGCACACGGATGCATGCACGGATGCACACGGATGACGATGGATGCACATGGATGCACACGGATGCACACGGATGCACACGGATGCACACGGATGCACTCGGATGCACACGGATGCACTCGGATGCACACGGATGCACACGGATGCACACGGATGCACACGGATGCACACGGATGCACTCGGATGCACACGGATGCACTCGGATGCACACGGATGCACACGGATGCACTCGGATGCACACGGATGCACACGGATGCACTCGGATGCACACGGATGCACACGGATGCACTCGGATGCACACGGATGCACACGGATGCACTCGGATGCACACGGATGCACACGGATGCACTCGGATGCACACGGATGCACACGGATGCACTCGGATGCACACGGATGCACACGGATGCACTCGGATGCACACGGATGCACACGGATGCACTCGGATGCACACGGATGCACACGGATGCACTCGGATGCACACGGATGCACACGGATGCACTCGGATGCACACGGATGCACACGGATGCACTCGGATGCACACGGATGCACACGGATGCACTCGGATGCACACGGATGCACACGGATGCACTCGGATGCACACGGTTGCCATAGTTGCCTCTGGTATCATAGTTGCCACTTAAGGCCCCATCTTGGGTGACAAGTAGCAATCTGGAGGGCCCACGTCATGCACTTGAGGCGGAGCAGCTCAGCGATAAACTCCCCGACTCTCACGTCACGGCCCCTGGTTCGATTCGCATGCCTGACGAATAGAAAGCCAGGACCGATGTACACCCTGTGTGAGCGCGTGCATGGTGCGCGCCTGCGTACAGCATTGGCATTCTTTTGTGTGCTCAGAAGTCAGCGGAATGAGCAGAATTGCCGTCCTCAGATTTCATGTTCACATCATGTCTTTTGATTTACATCTCTACTCACTTCAACCGCCCCCCCCCCCGCGAAAAAAATTCAGTGCCTTCGGTGGAGACAACAGCCAGATCACGCTGTTCGGCGAGTCAGCCGGTGCCGTGTCAGTGAGCTACCACCTGCTGTCGCCCTACACTCAAGGCTACTTCAGGCGAGCCATACTCAACAGCGGCAGTGCCATCGCCTGGTGGGCCAGCGAGGACCGCTGGGCAGCGTCCAGACGCTCGCTGACCCTCGCCAAGCTGGTGAAGTGCGGGCCCGATAACGACAGCACAGACGTGAATAAAATTATTGACTGCATGCGACAGGTGAGACTGTAGCGGTTTTTTGTTTTAGATAAAGTTATATTTAATATTGGTTATAACCAGTGCAACTATTGCAATTAATTCGCTAGGCATTCTTCTTGATCCAAAGGTTTTGTTAAAATAAATTTAATTCGAATTCGTGCCAAAAAGGGACATTGTCAAGCTATAAATGTATAAACACTCCTTAAAAGACAGGGCCTATGGCCCTAAGCTAAAGCGAATTTTTTTCAAGATTAAAAAAACGTCTGGCTTTTAAATGTATTTTTTAAGGTTTTTTACTATTACGAGCTAGTTAAAAACGTCCGTTATTTGGCGCGAATTTGAACTCAATTTAATTGCACGAGATTGAGCCAATGACCGTGAAGCGAGAATTTTAATTTTGTAGAAACTAATTTGTGATTAATTATAGAGGCTTGATTTTTACCTTATGATAAGTCTAGACTCATAATGATAAATGATGACACCTGCCGCAGTTGAGCCAGATGTGCAACCGACAGCTCAGCCGCTGCTATTAATTGCGCGAAGCCTCTTAGGGCTGTGCACGGCTGTTCAGTCCACGGACTGGGGGTCGCCACACACAGCCTCAATTACCCCAGCTAATGCTGGCACCCATTTTACAGCTGAGTGAACTGAAGCAATGCAGAGTTAAGTGTCTTGCTCAAGGACACAAATTGTTCCAGTGGGATCGAGATTCGAACCCCCGACCATCAAGTCGTGACTACGACACTCTAACCACTAGGCTACAACCCCGTTATAAACTAGACTCATAACAAGCTTATCAGTTTATCAGGCTTATCGAGACCCGAAATTATGAAAGACATTTCAGGTGTAAATTGGTTGCAAAATTAAATTAATTTCAATTAAAATTGTGCAATTAACTTTAATTAACAAACAGGTGACACCCGAGACTCTGCAGCAGCTGACTTGGAGCGCGATGAGCAACGAGATTAGAGAGCGCCGAATCCAATATGCTCAATACTATCAGCAGAATTTGCACAGGAATCAAGAGCCCGCCAACGAGGTTGCAAACGTGGAAACCATGCTGTACTTTGACCTGCCGTTTAAGCCCGTTTATCCCTCGGATTTTATACCGAAAATGCCATTCATGCAGCTAAGAGACTCTGTGAAGAACCAGGACGTGAAGAGAGCGGATTTGCTGTTGGGTAAGTGTTGATAACTGAGCAGAACTGTGGAGCTGCGGAGTGGGGTGGCTGAGGATTGGGGTGGCTGAGGAGTAGGGTGGCTGAGGAGTAGGGTGGCTGAGGAGTGGCTGAGGAGTAGGGTGGCTGAGGAGTGGCTGAGGAGTAGGGTGGCTGAGGAGTGGCTGAGGAGTAGGGTGGCTGAGGAGTAGGGTGGCTGAGGAGTGGCTGAGGAGTAGGGTGGCTGAGGAGTAGGGTGGCTGAGGAGTGGCTGAGGAGTAGGGTGGCTGAGGAGTGGCTGAGGAGTAGGGTGGCTGAGGAGTGGCTGAGGAGTAGGGTGGCTGAGGAGTAGGGTGGCTGAGGAGTAGGGTGGCTGAGGAGTAGGGTGGCTGAGGAGTAGGGTGGCTGAGGAGTAGGGTGGCTGAGGAGTGGCTGAGGAGTAGGGTGGCTGAGGAGTGGCTGAGGAGTAGGGTGGCTGAGGAGTGGCTGAGGAGTAGGGTGGCTGAGGAGTAGGGTGGCTGAGGAGTAGGGTGGCTGAGGAGTGGCTGAGGAGTAGGGTGGCTGAGGAGTGGCTGAGGAGTAGGGTGGCTGAGGAGTAGGGTGGCTGAGGAGTAGGGTGGCTGAGGAGTGGCTGAGGAGTAGGGTGGCTGAGGAGTGGCTGAGGAGTAGGGTGGCTGAGGAGTGGCTGAGGAGTAGGGTGGCTGAGGAGTAGGGTGGCTGAGGAGTAGGGTGGCTGAGGAGTGGCTGAGGAGTAGGGTGGCTGAGGAGTGGCTGAGGAGTAGGGTGGCTGAGGAGTGGCTGAGGAGTAGGGTGGCTGAGGAGTGGCTGAGGAGTAGGGTGGCTGAGGAGTGGCTGAGGAGTAGGGTGGCTGAGGAGTGGGGTGGCTGAGGAGTAGGGGTGGCTGAGGAGTGGGGTGGCTGAGGAGTGGCTGAGGAGTGGGGTGGCTGAGGAGAGGGGTGGCTGAGGAGTGGGGTGGCTGAGGAGTGGGGTGGCTGAGGAGTAGGGTGGCTGAGGAGTAGGGTGGTTGAGGAGTGGCTGAGGAGTAGGGTGGCTGAGGAGTGGGGTGGCTGAGGAGTGGTGGGGTGGCTGAGGAGTGGGGTGGCTGAGGAGTGGTGGGGTGGCTGAGGAGTGGCTGAATAATTTCTTATCATTTGCGAATTAATTTTTGAATTAACAGTCAGACTCTGCCCTCCAATTTGCAGGTGTAGTCAAAAATGAAGGTGTGTTCTGGATCATGTACGCTCTGTACAAAATATTTCTGATCAGAAACAGAGAATGGAACATCCCGTTCTGGTGGGGTCAGCCAATGGACCCGCGGCTTAGCAAAGAGTATGAATACTATTCAAAATTTAGCAAAGAACTCGATATGGACACGGATCCACACAACCTAGTTGCTAGGTACTTCATTACCAACATCAACATGGACGGCCTCATATCCGAGGGCACCTCGTTCGAGTACCAGGTGCCTTCGAAACTTTTCGGCAAGACATCCTGGACAGCTAAAGAAACCTTAGACGCACTGGACGCGATGACAAGCGACAAGAGCTTCAAGTGTCCGACAATTGAATTTGCGGAGAAGTACGCCCTCATGCTCGGCAGAAATGCTGCTCATTCGATTTGGATGTACTCGTTTGAGCAGCGCAGTGAGCTGTTGCCGCTACCAGACTGGACAGGAGTTCTGCATGGCTACGAGCTGGATTATGTGTTCGGCTCACCGTTCAATGAGCGCTTCACTGGGAAGTACTACAACTACACTGAGACTGAGAGGCAGTTCAGCGATGACTTGATGAAGTTCTGGACCAACTTTGCCAAGACTGGGTGAGCTTTTTATTCAGTTAACCCTCGAACGTTGGGGAAAACAATTGTCGGTTTATTATATTTGGGGTCCAATAAACCCCAACATCTTTCGAGGGTTAAACTTTGTGTGCCAGGGCTTGCTGGGGGTTTCTTGCAAACTGCAAATAGTTTCACATAGAAATAAACCTTTGAAGCTGGCGCCCTCTCTGTAGCTAACTGGCGCCTGCTCTGGCGCCTCCTCTGTAGCTGGCGCCCTCACTGTAGCTGGCGCCCTCACTGTAGCTGGCGCCTCCTCTGTAGCTGGCGCCCTCACTGTAGCTGGCGCCCTCACTGTAGCTGGCGCCTCCTCTGTAGCTGGCGCCCTCACTGTAGCTGGCGCCCTCACTGTAGCTGGCGCCCTCACTGTAGCTGGCGCCTCCTCTGTAGCTGGCGCCCTCTCTGTAGCTGGCGCCTCCTCTGTAGCTGGCGCCCCCTCTGTAGCTGGCGCCCTCACTGTAGCTGGCACCCTCACTGTAGCTGGCGCCCCCCTCTGTAGCTGGCTCCCCCATTTTAGCTGGCGCCTCCTCTGTAGCTGGCGCCCTCATTGTAGCTGGCGCCCTCATTGTAGCTGGCACCCCCTCTGTAGCTGGCGCCCTCATTGTAGCTGGCGCCCTCATTGTAGCTGGCACCCCCTCTGTAGCTGGCGCCCTCATTGTAGCTGGCGCCCTCATTGTAGCTGGCGCCCTCATTGTAGCTGGCGCCCTCATTGTAGCTGGCGCCCCCTCTGTAGCTGGCGCCCTCACTGTAGCTGGCGCCCTCATTGTAGCTGGCACCCCCCTCTGTAGCTGGCGCCCTCACTGTAGCTGGCGCCCTCATTGTAGCTGGCGCCCCCCTCTGTAGCTGGCGCCCCCTCTGTAGCTGGCGCCCTCACTGTAGCTGGCGCCCCTCATTGTAGCTGGCGCCCCCTCTGTAGCTAGCACCCTCTCTGTACCTGCGCCCCATCTGTAGCTGGCGCCTCCAAAACCAGGAAAGCAGGTTCTACTATAATGGAAAATATTTCGCAGTCTTACTGCATGATGGCCAACTCCCATGACATTAAGCTTCAGACTGTCGGGTTGCGGGTGATAGCTGTTATGATAGATCGACGAACTGTCGTACTGTAGCAATTTGATTATTTCACAAATCCCCAAACTCGCTATAGCAACCCCAACAGAATGTCCGACTCGAGTGCACCGGACGGACCAGGCGCTTGGCCAGAATACGACGCGATCAACCGCAAGCACATTGTTCTCAAGGCCAGGTCGCCCACTAGCAGGGGATTTCAAATTGGCGAAAACTTGCGCAAAAGGCAGTGCAATTTTTGGCGTTATCAGGTGCAAAATCTTCGAAATTATACTAATCCGAAGCGTGAGTTTTTTGGCTCATTTGCCAGAAATGTTTTCTTATATTCCATAACTTATGTACTATAATATAGAGTTGTTTTTTTGTCCGATAGTTAGTCTGGTAGAGCAGGCAATGTACTGAGTACAGTTAGCATATTTGAGCATAATACAACAGTATGTTTGAGTACAGAGTGCAGTACAGTAGTTATGTTTGAGTACAGAGTGCAGTACAGTATCATATTTGAGTACAGAGTACATTACAGTAGTTTTGTTTGAGTACAGAGTACAGTGTAGTAGTCTGTTTGAGTACAGAGTACAGTGTAGTAGTCTGTTTGAGTACAGAGTACAGTGCAGTAGTCTGTTTGAGTACAGAGTACAGTGTAGTAGTCTGTTTGAGTACAGAGTACAGTGCAGTAGTCTGTTTGAGTACAGAGTACAGTAAAATAGTCTAGTAGAGTACACTTATAAATGGAGCCGTGGCATGGCAAGTCACCTTTGTCAAGCAACCGCCCACCCTCATCTTGCAGCAAACTGCTCATCAGGAGTTGGGACTCGTCGTGCTCAAACAGTCGGCCCAACGAAATCGGCGACGTCCAAGCATAGTAGATTTCGAGGCGTCTTCTTAGTTCTGGTTGGGGCGTTTGAGCTGCTGCGGTTCCTTCATCTATAGGTAACCAGCTTTAGTGACAGTTATTAAAAGAGGCATGTGCAGAGATGTCTGGATCCGCGGCCACTGTTTGCAAGTTACCAAGGGCATCTTTCAGAAATCCATAAAATAGGGGGGCTCCCAGTGGTCTCGCGCCGTACTGATGTGCCAGCGGCCCAGGTTCGATTCCACGTGCCAGTCACATTAATTTGGGGCTAAGTTGGAATCTCGGCTTGGCTCTGCTCGTGCAATTAACGGCCTTGAGGGCCAACCCCCCAAGGCACAGTGAAGTGTACATGACTAAGGATATATAAAGTTAGGGCCGCTGTACACTCCTGTGTGAGTGTGTGCCTGCGTACGTATCCGCGCGCTTGTGTGCCTGCTCAAGGGGAGTCGGCGGAATGGGGGCAGTAATGCCTCTCGCCGGTTGTGACAATGTCGCTTAAAGTGCGTCAGGGTGCACACAGCCGCCTGCCTCTAACTAAAAGCTCCCCTCATGCCCGGCTCAGATACAAATAGGCATGCATGACTCAGCATTGAGCGACACCTTTAGGCTTCATATATTCTAATTTGAATCAGAATGCATCATGTACGGCTAATTACAAGTACATGTACATTTAACAGTAGCAAGTTTTTATTACAATTAATAGCTCTAATTTTGATTTTCCAATTTTGGAAACAAATGTTTCCGATGTCAATAATAACGGACGTACAAAATTTAGGCAATCCTGTGATTTTAGAATTGCTAGTAGATCTATATTCATACATGTGTAAAAAGTCGTTAAAAATCAGAAGCATAAAAAATGAACTTCAGTTTTAAACTAGTCTTCAGAAGTTTAATGCTGCATAAAATCTTTGTTAGTTGCTACAGTAATTTATGACAGACCAAAGCTTTTGGCATAAAAATTAAACGCATAGATTTTGACAATAAAGTTTCGTTAATCCATTTAAGTGTACATCAGCGCCACAAAGTGGGCACCTCAAAACGAAAGTTGCACGAATTTAATATTCTTTTATTTAATTTTTTACGCAAAGTCCTGGCGTGTTTTTATCCAAATTATTTTTTATTTCATTTGGTCAAATGTTTTTACAAATATACGAGGAAATATTATGTTAAAAGTTTGTTTAAATGTAAACGAGAAAACACCGGAATAAAATAAGCAATTAGTAGATAATAGCTCGTTAATAAATATACACTTTTTCCAGCAATATCGGTCGCCTCAATAAAACATTTTGCTTCCAAATCGAATGAATTGGATTTCTCTTAGGTTGTAAACATTTTTACGTGTTTCACCCATTCAACATATGCACTTATTCATAAACTCTGCTATGATTTTTTGCTACACTTTAAATTGTTTTTAAGCTAATTAAACTCGTTTAAAGGTTGTAATTTGTGCTAACCTGAAATTTTATGCAGTTTGCAACTTTTCATGCTATTTAAATTATGAAACTTTTTGTTTTAAATGCTATTTCCTCGTTTAACATTTTTGACTGGAATGTGCACCCTACCTGTCTCTGTTTTTACTACTTCGATTTTCCTACAAAATATTAACAAACAGTAATATAATTCAATATATATAGAATATAAAATGACTAATCTAGTTTGAAAAAAAACCATTATTTACAGTAAAGCTTTACTCAAATAAAGAGACTGCCCAATAAATGCAGAACTAATTTACCTGTCTCAAAGTAGATGTGCTGTCTCATTTTAATTTATTCTGAAAACAAAAAAGATTATAGAACAGAAGCCAGTCAGTATATTTCAGAGTAACTAATATATCAGCAGCTACAGTAGCTCAAAATACTCTATTTATTAATTATTTCCCATGTGTATAAAACTGTTAATATGAACAGTAAAAAATGACTGTGAAGTTAAATAAAAATCACAATGATCTGATGCGTGACTATACTCAAGAAGCTGGCTTACATGATAAAAATATGCAATAAGGAAATATTCGCAGTTTAGCATCGAAATTGAATAGTACATGCAACTAGTCAATAACATCGACGAAAAATATTGATCTATATCAGTAAAAGTTGTGACAAGACACTGAGGGTTGAACAATAGTTCAATAATAGCTCGGCCGAAAATGACTTAACAGTTGAATGAGACTCTATTTATTGTTTACGAGATTGGGTACAACAAAATAGTTGAAAAGCAAAACTGCTTCTAGACGCTTGTGTAATACTAATTTTATTATTCCGTGAATTATATAGAAGCTAGCTAAATTGAGTGTCACTGGGAAGAGAGTGTAAACGGGGGAGAGAATGGAGGCGATTGTCGCTTTGATAGCGCGTGTGTACACTAGGGAGAGAGTGGGGTGGTTGTCGCTTTGAGCGCAAGTGTACACTGGGGAGAGAGTGCGGGTGGTTGTCGCTTTGATAGCGTGTGTACACTAGGGAGAGAGTGGGATGGTTGTCGCTTTGAGCGCAAGTGTACACTGGGGAGAGAGTGCGGGTGGTTGTCGCACTGATAGCGCGTGCGTACACTGGGGAGAGAGAGAGTGGTGTGGGTGCCGCTTTGAGCTCGCGAATGTACATGTACACTGAGGAGAGAGTGCGGGTGGTTGTCGCTTTGATAGCGCGTGTGTACACCGGGGAGAGAGTGGGGGTGGTTGTCGCTTTGATAGCGCGTGTGTACACCGGGGAGAGAGTGGGGGTGGTTGTCGCTTTGATAGCGCGTGTGTACACCGGGGAGAGAGTGGGGGTGGTTGTCGCTTTGATAGCGCGTGTGTACACCGGGGAGAGAGTGGGGGTGGTTGTCGCTTTGATAGCGCGTGTGTACACTAGGAGAGTAGGGTGGTTGTCGCTTTGATAGGGCGTGTAGACTGGGGAGAGAGGGGGTGGGTATCGCTTAAGTACATACACTGTACTACACGCAATCAAATAGCAGGGATGCACTTTGAAGCAGTGGTGTACTTATTATAATTATATTATTATGCATTTTAATAAACAATTATACTGTTGGAATATACGGCGAGTAAACATTTTTTATTAATAATCAAGTATTTGTACACTGAAGTAACAAAAACTAAGCCAAAAAATTGTTTGTATCACAAAAATAAAGCCAAGGTATTGATGCAGGTTAATCAAGCCACTTAATGCTGCTATGTTATCCAAAATAATTCTGCACTGAAAAAGGACAGCTGATTCAGGCCAGAGCCCGCCTAGCAGCTAAAATATGTTCTCGCAGCTTCCATTGCAGAGGACAGGCTTTAGCTAGAAAGCTGTGCTCCAACAGTTCCCCAGCGGTTGGCCTTTGTTCGGGATCGACGCTCAGGCACTGGTCGAGAAAATTAGTCAACTCTGCGCTCATGTTAGCTGGGTCTTTGTAGTCTGGCTTGCCTTTTGTTTGAATGAGATAGATTGCCTGGAATCGAATAATGAACAGTTTTTTTCTGAAACTCAAATACTTAATTGAGTTTTCTCTCATGACCCCTCGACTAGATCGCTTTTGAGATGAAGTGACATCTAGAGAGTGCATGGCGTCTGGAGAGTGAAATCTAGGGAGTGACATCTAAAGAGAGTGAAATTTAGGGAGTGACATCTAAAGAGGTGACATCTAAAGAGTGACATCTAGGGAGTGGGATCTAAAGAGAGTAACGTCTAAGAAGTGACATCTAGAGAGGATGACATCTAGAGAGGATGACATCTAGGGAGTGACATCTAGAGAGGATGACATCTAGAGAAGATGACATCTAGAGAGGATGACATCTAGAGAGTGACATCTAGAGAGAATGACATCTAGGGAGTGACATCTAGAGAGGATGACATCTAGAGAGTGACATCTAGAGAGAATGACATCTAGGGAGTGACATCTAGAGAGGATGACATCTAGAGAGGATGGCAGCTAGGGAGTGACATCCGGCCTAGTTAACAAAAAAGTGCCCACCTTAACAGGCAGTTCATGCAGATAAGGCGGCTCGCCCTCCAGCATCTCCAACACGAGTACGCCTAGAGACCAGATGTCCACTTTGCTGTTGTAGCAGCGAGCCGACTGCCGCTCCACCACCGTCACCATCTCTGGCGCCATCCAGTAGGGTGTGCCGATCTAGGAAAAATAATTTGCTTGCTTTCTAAACTTTATCATTTAATGAGAGAAAGCGCGCCAGCAGCTACTTAAAGTAGATTTTAAATTTGTCAACATTTTTCAGGTGAAATAATACACTTCATCGAGAACAGAAAAATGAAAGCAAAGAAGGAAGACAGTAAGAGGGGGAGGCAGTGAGAGAGGAAGACAGTAAGAGGGAGACAGTGAGAAAGGGAGACAGTGAAGAGAGGGAGACACTGAGAGAGGGAGACAGTGAGAGAGGGAGACAGTGAGAGAAGGAGACAGTGAAGAGAGGGAGACACTGAGAGAGGGAGACAGTGAGAAAGGGAGACAGTGAGAAAGGGAGATAGTGAGAGAGGGAGATAGTGAGAGGGAGACAGTGAGAAAAAGAGATAGTGAGAGGGGGACAGAGAGGAAAACAGTGAGAGGGAGACAGTGAGAGGGAGACAGCGAGAGGGAGACAGTGAGAAAGGAAGAGTGAGAGGGAGACAGTGAGAGAGGGAGACAGTGAGAGAGGGAGACAGTGAGAGGGAGACAGTGAGAGAAGGAGACAGTGAGAGGGAGACAGTGAGAGAGGGAGGCAGTGAGAAAAAGAGATAGTGAGAGGGGGACAGAGAGGAAAACAGTGAGAGGGAGACAGTGAGAGGGAGACAGTGAGAAATGAAGAGTGAGAGGGAGACAGTGAGAGAGGGAGACAGTGAGAGAGGGAGACAGTGAGAGGGAGACAGTAAGAGGGGGAGGCAGTGAGAGAGGAAGACAGTGAGAGAGGGAGACAGTGAGAAAGGGAGACAGTGAGAGGGAGACAGTGAGAGAAGGAGACAGTGAGAGGGAGACAGTGAGAGAGGGAGGCAGTGAGAAAAAGAGATAGTGAGAGGGGGACAGAGAGGAAAACAGTGAGAGGGAGACAGTGAGAGGGAGACAGTGAGAAAGGAAGAGTGAGAGGGAGACAGTGAGAGAGGGAGACAGTGAGAGAGGGAGACAGTGAGAGGGAGACAGTGAGAGGGGGAGGCAGTGAGAGAGGAAGACAGTGAGAGAGGGAGACAGTGAGAAAGGGAGACAGTGAGAGGGAGACAGTGAGAGGGATACAGTGAGAGGAAGACAGTGAGAGGGAGATAGTGAGAGAGGGAGACAGTAAGAGGGAGACAGTGAGAAAGGGAGACAGTGAAGAGAGGGAGACAGTGAGAAAGGGAGAGTGAGAGGGAGACAGAGAGGAAAAAAGTGAGAGGGAGACAATGAGAGGGAGACAGTGAGAGAGGGAGACAGTGAGAGAGGGAGACAGTGAGAGGGAGACAGTGAGAGAAGGAGACAGTGAGAGGGAGACAGTGAGAGAGGGAGACAGTGAGAGAGGGAGACAGTGAGAGGGAGACAGTGAGAGGGAGACAGTGAGAGGGAGACAGTGAAAGGGAGACAGTGAGAGGGAGACAGTGAAAGGGAGACAGTGAAAGGGAGACAATGAGAGGGAGACAGTGAGAGAGGGAGACAGTGAGAGAGGGAGACAGTGAGAGAGGGAGACAGTAAGAGGGAGACAGTGAGAAAGGGAGACAGTGAAGAGAGGGAGGCAGTGAGAAAAAGAGATAGTGAGAGGGGGACAGAGAGGAAAACAGTGAGAGGGAGACAGTGAGAAAGGAAGAGTGAGAGGGAGACAGTGAGAGAGGGAGACAGTGAGAGAGGGAGACAGTGAGAGGGAGACAGTAAGAGGGGGAGGCAGTGAGAGAGGAAGACAGTGAGAGAGGGAGACAGTGAGAGGGAGACAGTGAGAGGGAGACAGTGAGAGGGAGACAGTGAGAGGGAGACAGTGAGAGGGAGACAGTGAGAGGGAGACAGTGAGAGGGAGACAGTGAGAGGGAGACAGTGAGAGGGAGACAGTGAGAGGGAGACAGTGAGAGGGAGACAGTGAGAGGGAGACAGTGAGAGGGAGACAATGCCTCACCCTAGTGCATCTGTAACTATCATCCGTAGTTAACAGCGCGCAGAATCCGAAATCGGTGACCTTGACCTCGCCGCCGGTGCCCAAAAGTACATTGTCGGATTTTAAATCTCTGTGAATAACTCGATTATGGTGCAAATAGGCGACAGCCTGCAGGCATTCTCTAGCCACGGCGGCTATGATCGGCTCCTGCATCACCGTTTCCATGGCGACGTCGGTTAAACAACCGCCATCCAAGTATTCCATGACTAGAAGCAGTTCGGCTGATGAGCTGCTAGAACGGTTCAGGTAGGCTCTGATGAAGTTGACGATATTGTCGTGTCGGAGTCGCTGCATCGCCGACAGCTCCGTTAGCAGGGCGTCGCGTCGTCTCTGTTGCCTAGCAACCAAGCGCATGCACTTGACCGCTACGGGACGGTTGGTGACTCGGTCTCGAGCTAGACGCACCGTACCGCTGGCTCTGAGGTGAAGTCAAGGACTAGTCAAATAGAAGGACGGGAGACTACGTTTCTTGAAAAATGTTAAGGAGGCTGGTTTTCGCCGAACAATACACTACAGAGATAGGAACTTTTCACTTTTTTCATATTAAAATTTTTATTGCTTTCCTTAAGCCTCCTTAACACTTTCTAAGAAACGTCCTTGGGTGAAGGTTGGAATTGATGCTTCAAGACTCACTGACACTGAGCTGACAGCCCGCTACTCACCCGGTGCCCAGCACCTCCTGACTCCAGGCGTATTTCGCCTCGAATTCGTCTCCAGCCTTGCCTGGTGCTCCAACGTCCAGCAGGAGGTCCTCGAGCTGGCAAAAGAACTCGGTCAGGTTCGCCTCTGTCTGCGAGCTGCCGCCAACGGTCCCTGAAGGCGACGAGTCCACAGTCAGTGCCGATCGCTTTCTAACCGGGACGTCAGCTGCTGGACCTTCGCCGCCATCGCCGGCATCTTCATCAGCCTCATCAGCTGCATCAACGGTGGACGGCGGCCGGCTGCCGCAGCCGCTGTAGAATCGAACAGCTTCGGCCACGGCTGTTGGCTGGCGTAGGCGAAGCTCTGAGCTGAACTGCGACTCCAGCCAGAGCCGCCAGGTGTCCGGCAGGCCGATGAACTCGCCAGTGTCCGGGTCAATCTCGATATGAATTTGGCGCTCAACACTGATTGGTGAGCTGATCTCGAGTGACTGACCGCCGGGCGATGCCAGCTGTGGTGGCGGCTGCTGCTGCTGCGGGCGAGGACTCGGGCTGCCCCGCCTGCTGCCAAATAATCTGGACAGCTGAAGTGAATTTGAGAAAAATAAATCATTCACACTTCTGCGCTAGAATATAGTGTTAAAAATTGAAATTGAAGGTCACTTTAAATTTTGTATTGTATAATTATATAAAAAACTGAACAAAAGAAAAAAATAAAAATGCTAATACTTTATAAAGATTCAAGCAATTGATTTGTGTCCTATAAAAAATAATAAACAAAATGGCTTCATCCAAAATTATTGATCAATTAAATGAAAATTGCAACTTTTTGAACTTGCAACATTGTCAATCATTGTTAATGAAGTATCTAGTTAGATGTATGCATACTTTTAGATTTAATAGGCCCATTTAATGTAGTATTTATATTGATCTTATTGTTTTTGCCAATGCAAACATTAACCAGTGAATTTAAGTGCATTTTGTCAAAACAAAATTTTTAGGGTAGGTAAATCAAATAACCAACTTTATAATGAAAATATAAAATATAAAAAATGAAACTATGAAAGGATCAATGATGACAATGAGAAGTATATAATGTATAATACATTATGGTTGGAGTGCTAATTGTGAGCTGAGAGAATAAATATAGCTATTTAAGGCATTGATAGCTGTCAGTTTATAATAATAAGCTTTTAAATTAATTCAAGCTGCATATACAAAGTTTCAGAAATATAATCAAAAGACTCAATAGGCAATTTTGAAAATTGTGCATAAGCTTAAGCTGGGATTAGGCAGAATATTTCAGGGTGGCATTTACATTGTCATTTAGTCTATGACTGCAAACTGTTTTTTAATGATTAGATTGCCTTTGGCTTAGCCAATATTGGAGGCTATTCACTACATTTTGTTTTTTTATTTTTTCAAGGTTTATATATTTTTCTTTTTTATTATGAATTTGTTTTATTAGTTAAATGAGTTACTTGTCCTAAAATATCTGTTGGATGAAACACATTCATTGGTATAATGTATAAGTTTGGACTTTGGTAAATATTAATATTGGCATTTACTTTTCATATAGTCTAGTAAACAAGCAACTCCTAGATTTCTATAGTTTTCTGTTTTCTAATTGCATTACAACTTATTGTTTATGCATCAATATCATCAGAGATATATTTTATTTAACTAGGGATTTATTTTTAAATTTTGTAAATGTATACAAAAGTTTAATTGGCTAGCCAAGAATATCCAGTGATACTGTGATAGGATGACAAATATTATAAACAATATTAATGATTTTATTTTCATTGGATAGAATAAATTAAATCATATAGTAGCATAATAATGTAATTAGATTATCTAGTAATATTATGTTATCTAATTTAATCTATCTAATACTATGGTATGATATTGATATTGATATAATATTGATCATATGATATTGATTTATCATGATATTAACTTATCCTTTTATCTTGACTTATCTAATTGTCATTGAAAAATGACTGTTATAAAAAATCAAATTAAAAACAAAACAAAAAGTTTGATTAACATAATTAGCTACTTTCTAATACTCTAAGCAGTAAAGCAAATATAACAACTGCTAATAAATGGAAATAATTAAATCAAATGAATTAAACTTGGTTTTTTCAAACTGAACTATATATATTAGCTTAAAGATTTTATATTCTCTTTGTTTTGTTTATTTCAAAATAAAAAAAAGATTAGATCTATGTAATATCGACATAATAGTGTCGTGTCGACTCGTGTGTAGTAGTACTAATGAATTCAACAATGATAATTTTATGGAAATGGTACACTTAGGTTAATCAATACAGAATCATATGGAATACACGATTTGAAAAGTCATCAACAGATGCGATGTGATTCACATCTGAAGCAGTCCCCTCACTCCCCTGTGGCTTGTATCGAGCTTATAATTTAAACCAATTTGTAAAGAAATTTTGAGCCGATTCTAAGAATGACAACAAGTTCATATAAATATCGTCCCCGATAATTGAAATATCGCTGAAACAGCTAACCAAAGAGCTAATTAAAGCATCTGCGCAAATGTCTAATACTTTGTCTTGATACAAAGTAAGTGTGTAGTGATTTTCAAACTGCCATTTCAATTGCATTTTTAGAACCTACAACGAAATTTTGTGCTTCTCTGAAACCTTTGAGCTTAGTTGAAAGTTGAAAGTTTAATTAAATAAAGATCAACGATCGTGTAATTCAACTACACGGGGTCGTGCTAAAAAGCGAAAAAAGAAACCAATTTTCTTCTCAGGACTTCTGTTACTGAAATCAGTTTCTTTTTTTCAAGTTTTTTATTAGAAAAATTAGAGTTGTCGTTGACTCGTTGCTGAAACAGTTAAGAATTTACGGTGGCCGTTAACGTACAAGTACCTACTTTAAAATTATCTTCCCCCAGTCGGCATTCATTTCAACTTCCCGTTCGGCTTGTACATCGCCTGTGAATTCAATTAGCCGACAGATCCTATGGCGATGATTGTAGAGCAAGCCACTCGTTGGATAGGCATGCCTGACAGCAATCTTCAGACAATGCATAACTGAATCGGCAGCGAAATCATCCGAGTGACAGTATTCCGAAATCTCGTTAAAATGTGATCTATGGAAGTTCACTTTGCGCCATAATCCAAATTTCTGTTCAGCTAACTGCAGCTGCTCCACTGGCAAGGCTTCGCAGGTAAACGGGTTCAAATCGGAGCAGACTTTGTCATTTAGTTGACCGCTGACTAAGTCAACTTCTAAGCAGTTCTCCCAGCCCGCAACGGCATCGTTTGGCTCGCTGCCTCATCCTGGATAGTTGGCCGGGAACTCGGAGCCGAAACTGTCGCCAACTGTCACGGGTCGCCAGCCGTCCTTCTGCTTGCCGCGTTCCCTAGCTAAGTCGGACACGCCGATCCACGTGGAAAGTTTACCAGTTGTTGAGCCGTTAGAACTCAGCTGCAGCTTGGCTATAGCACTAGGATTAGCTATCAGCCTAGCGCCAAGGTGCCAACAGTAGCGATTAGCTTGACACCAGGTGAGTCGATGCTGAGTATCCGGCAGCAGCAAGCACCTGTCGCGGTTGCCTCCGTCTCCAGGAACGAACGGTTGACGACACAGCTGTTTATCGCCGCTGTTTTTGCTGTGAACTATTGGGTGGAAACGGAGCAAAATGATTAGAAAGTATTGCACTGCACCAATGCGGAATTGAATGGGTGACATGCCTGACGGTAGACTTTCTCTTCTTGTCCTGAGTCCGAGTCCCGCTAATACCTTTTATCCTGATCGCTTGCTTTAAAAAAAATCGACTGACAGAAGTGGTTGCTTGCATTTCTGTCAACTTGAGAAGCCAGAGACGCCCAGTTTTCACTTGAGTTCAATTAGCTCTCAGTAGTGCAAACTCATTTAAGCCTTCTCAGTGCGTCAAATATTTACAGAAAGTTTTTAAAATGTCGAAACGAGTTCTTTAGTTAAACTTCTAACTAAAATATTCCAAAACATATATTTATACATGTACCTCTTTATTATACTCAATTTTGCGCTGCAAGGATAACCCCACCCACCTGCACATGTAGGTCAATTTAGTACACTTTTGATGACACTTTTTTCCATAGTGGTGAAATTAGTTCGCTTACCTGCTTACCAGTCTGGCTTTGACATCCTGGCGGGACTATACGAGCGTAGTGACGTCTTTGTGGTGGTGGCATCACTTTGACACCTTAGGGGCGTCTCTTTGCTTAGTGACATCTCTATGGCATCCTGCTGGAATCTCTATGACATCCTGGTGGCATCTCTATGACATCCTACTGGCATCTCTATGACATCGCAAAATGACTTTCACTAAGCTTCGGCTTAAACAATGTTTAAGCCGAAGCAATGCGGCTTAGCTGAAAGCCAAGGAGAAGGAAATTAAAGTGGTGCTACTCAATATTAAAGTAGCAAAATCCAGCCAGCCGTGCAGCAGACCGAGATTCTCGGACACCCATCAAGCAGTTTGTCGGCGCGCGAATATGATTTACTGATCCAGACAAATTCAAATCCCGTGAGAGTTTTAGTTGGCCTCATTTGCTAGATTGCAAGAAGCCTCGAGGCATTGCAGCTGGCTGTGTCTACTAACTACATGTATATCTCTTATTGAGTAGTTTGCTCATATGCACTACGCCTTACAGCTAGCAAATTTATGAGAAAATACTATATGAGCTTTGTAAGGCCAAAATGGTTGGGGAATTGTGCATTCTTCACGCACTCTTCCCAGTCGTTCGCAGTGGTTAGAACTCTGCGCATTCACGCACGATCGCAGTGGTTAGAACTCTGCGCATTCACGCACGATCACAGTGGTTAGAACTCTGCGCATTCACGCACGATCACAGTGGTTAGAACTCTGCGCATTCACGCACGATCTGCACCCCTTTATTACCCCAAAACCTTTTCCCATTAATTTATTGTGACCCACGGAGCGCATAGTGGACTTGGCAAAATATTGCAAACTAAACAAAACTGGTCACAGAGCTCATTGCCAAATATGAGCAGATAGATAGCCGGAAGTGACCGATTTCTCTCTGTCGTGTCGGTGGGGTGGATGGAAAATTAACGAGTGTTTATGACCAGCGAACACCTCCCCTTCACTTCGCTTCCAAACAGCTTATTACAGAGCGATCTAGATAGTGTAACCTGATCCCATCACAAGCAGACTGCATGCGTCCTTTCAAAAAGCGAAGCGGTTCCAGAGAGGGAGAGAGAGAGGAGTTTCCTGGTTCTGCACCACACGCCGAGGCTGCTAGCTTTAAAGTTCTAAAAAAATTCCCCCACATGTCTCCTATAGCTGCACTCTCTGCCCTCTTCTCTCTCTCTCTCTCTCTCTCTCTGCCCATTCCACTGGCTCCCCTCTCGACCTCGAACACGATCGCCACAATGTGCAAAATGACGGCAGTGGAGCTGGTCGTGCCTTCGCCCGCCGCCCCCTCATACGCGAAAAAAAGTTTTTTTTTTCCCAGCCATTGGCCTGGTTCAAGGAGACCCTGAACCAGGAACCTGGAGTTACAACTCCTCCTGATGGGCGTCTCTGTCTCTTGGTGGGTGCCCCTGTCTCTTGGTGGGTGCCCCTGTCTCTTGGTGGGTGCCCCTGTCTCTTGGTGGGTGCCCCTGTCTCTTGGTGGGTGCCCCTGTCTCTTGGTGGGTGCCCCTGTCTCTTGGTGGGTGCCCCTGTCTCTTGGTGGGTGCCCCTGTCTCTTGGTGGGTGCCCCTGTCTCTTGGTGGGTGCCCCTGTCTCTTGGTGGGTGCCCCTGTCTCTTGGTGGGTGCCCCTGTCTCTTGGTGGGTGCCCCTGTCTCTTGGTGGGTGCCCCTGTCTCTTGGTGGGTGCCCCTGTCTCTTGGTGGGCGGCCCTGTCTCTTGGTGGGCGGCCCTGTCTCTTGGTGGGCGGCCCTGTCTCTTGGTGGGCGGCCCTGTCTCTTGGTGGGCGGCCCTGTCTCTTGGTGGGCGGCCCTGTCTCTTGGTGGGCGGCCCTGTCTCTTGGTGGGCGGCCCTGTCTCTTGGTGGGCGGCCCTGTCTCTTGGTGGGCGGCCCTGTCTCTTGGTGGGCGGCCCTGTCTCTTGGTGGGCGGCCCTGTCTCTTGGTGGGCGGCCCTGTCTCTTGGTGGGCGCCCCTGTCTCTTGGTGGGCGGCCCTGTCTCTTGGTGGGCGGCCCTGTCTCTTGGTGGGCGGCCCTGTCTCTTGGTGGGCGGCCCTGTCTCTTGGTGGGCGCCCCTGTCTCTTGGTGGGCGGCCCTGTCTCTTGGTGGGCGGCCCTGTCTCTTGGTGGGCGCCACTTGGTGGGAATTCGTTGAAAACAGCATTTTTGTTTAACTGGGTGCTTACAGCTTGAGTCATTAGTTACGACTCTTGATTTTACGGAATTTACTAGACACATGCCTCGAAAAGAGTTTTCTTAGCTTATTGAAACTTGTCAACTTTTAGCTGGCTAGAAAATAGTAAGATAGCTGCCATCTGTAGTCAGCTTAGTAGTTTAACGTTTCTTCTATTGCGCACATAATTTCATTGGTTTGCTTTTAGGTAGGGACACATTTCTGTATAAGTTCCTTGCTGTATAAATATCTTGTAATTCGATTTAGACTGCTGTATTCACGTCTGGCAGGCGACAGCAGCAAAATTCTGGTGTATATTTAAGACAAAATTTTTTATTCCCCTGACTCAGTTAAGTAAGTAATTCGTGAGGGTTCGATGTTTTTGGCGCCCGGGGTCGGGATTTGGGTTCGGGACGCGGTTCGGGTTTCTCGAAAGATGTCCTAAACTCCCGAAAACTGTCACCTCTATCTTTTGGTGGACACCCTTGTATCTTGGTGGACATTCCTGTCTCTTGGTGGACACCCTTGTCTCTTGGTGGACACCCCAGTCTATTGGTGGACATTCCTGTCTCTTGGTGGACACCCTTGTATCTTGGTGGACATTCCTGTCTCTTGGTGGGCGCCCCTGCCTCTTGGTGGACATTCCTGTCTCTTGGTGGACACCCTTGTCTTTTGGTGGACACCCTAGTCTCTTGGTGGACATTCCTGTCTCTTGGTGGACACCCTTGTATCTTGTGGACATTCCTGTCTCTTGGTGGACACCCTTGTATCTTGGTAGACATTCCTGTCTCTTGATGGGCGCCCCTGCCTCTTGGTGGACATTCCTGTCTCTTGGTGGACACCCTTGTATCTTGGTAGACATTCCTGTCTCTTGATGGGCGCCCCTGCCTCTTGGTGGACATTCCTGTCTCTTGGTGGACACCCTTGTCTCTTGGTGGACATTCCTGTCTCTTGATGGGCGCCCCTGCTTCTTGTTGGACATTCCTGTCTCTTGGTGGACACCCTTGTCTCTTGGTGGACACCCCAGTCTCTTGGTGAACACCCCTGTCTTGTGGTGGACACCCTGTCTCTTGGTGGACATTCCTGTCTCTTGGTGGACACCTCTGTCTCTTGGTGGACATTCCTGTCTTGTGGTGGACACCCCTGTCTCTTGGTGGACATTCCTGTCTCTTGGTGGACACCCCTGTCTCTTGGTGGACATTCCTGTCTTGTGGTGGACACCCCTGTCTCTTGGTTGGCAACCCTATCTTCTAGGCTTGTGAACGCGACTTCCAAGAGGCGGCAATAGTCAAAGCCCCCCCCCATTGCCCTGTGCGTAAGCCACTGGACTAACTTATGCCGCCTTATTCCTTAAGGAACTCAAAAATTTTTACAAAAAACCTGAAGACTACTCAAGTCATTTGAAACATGCCAATAGCAATCCGGTTTGCGCGTCTTTTCAGCTTTCTTCTTTATCCTCTTGTCTCTTGTCTCCATTCGCTTCTTTCATCTCTCGGCTGCTCCAAGTTCTGGATTGCGGCCTCCTTGGCAGGCTGCACCCCGCGAGCTGCCCCCCAACCCCAGCCCGTATCCCCTGTGGGATCTGTTTTTCACGGACAGTCGGGGTGTCGGTGGTTCAGGATCGGCCAGGGGGATTGGCGTGGCAAAGAAGCGCGAGGGAACCCAAAAACCCCCCACCTCTGTCTCTCACTCTCTGTCTCCCAATGTCTCGCCTCCCTCCCAGCTGCAGTTGCGTCGTTATAAACAGCTGAACTGCGTTGACCAAAAAGTTCGACTGGCGACGGCGAGGCGTGCATGGCCCACTTGCAATCGAACAAATGCGCTTTACTGAGATCAGAGTGACTCAGACCTGCTTAATTACTGCACAGTGAATAGTCAACTCCGAATTAGGCCATATCTCAAAACAGCTCAACGTTGATGCCGAATTTGCGTTGATAAATTTTCAAGGTAAGTAAATCTATTGTTGGGGCAAAATTCTTTGTAATAGTGTAATAGTGCAATAGTGCAATAGTGTAATAGTGTAATAGTGTAATAGTGTAATGGTGTAATAGTGTAATAGTGTAATGATGTAATAGTGTAATAGTGTAATAGTGTAATGTGTAATAGTGTAATAGTGTAATAGTGTAATAGTGCAATAGTGTAATAGTGTAATAGTGTAATAGTGTAATAGTGCAATAGTGCAATAGTGTAATAGTGTAATAGTGCAATAGTGCAATAGTGTAATAGTGCAATAGTGTAATAGTGTAATAGTGCAATAGTGTAATAGTGTAATAGTGTAATAGTGTAATGGTGTAATAGTGTAATAGTGTAATAGTGTAATAGTGCAATAGTGCAATAGTGTAATAGTGCAATAGTGTAATAGTGTAATAGTGCAATAGTGTAATAGTGTAATAGTGTAATGTGTAATGGTGTAATAGTGTAATAGTGTAATGGTGTAATAGTGCAATAGTGTAATAGTGTAATAGTGCAATAGTGTAATAGTGTAATAGTGTAATGTGTAATGGTGTAATAGTGTAATAGTGTAATGGTGTAATAGTGTAATGGTGTAATAGTGTAATAGTGTAATAGTGTAATAGTGTAATGGTGTAATAGTGTAATAGTGTAATAGGGTAATAGTGTAATAGTGTAATGGTGTAATAGTGTAATGGTGTAATAGTGTAATAGTGTAATAGTGTAATAGTGTAATAGTGTAATAGTGTAATAGTGTAATAGTGTAATAGTGTAATAGTGTAATAGTGTAATAGTGTAATAGTGTAATGGTGTAATAGTGTAATAGTATAATATTTCGGCAAATCTTTTTACTTCAAGGGCCAGATAGAGAACGTAGAGAAAGACTGTCGGCCGGAGGAGGGGAGAGAAGAGAGGCAATGAAGAAGAGAGAAGGGACCTAAGAGAGAGGAGAGACTAGAGAATAAATGAGAAGAGAGAAGAGAGGAAGAGAGGAGATGTGGAGAAAGAGAGAGGAGATGATTGAGAAGAGAAGAGAGGAGAGAGGAAAGAGAAGAGAGGAGAGAAGAGAGGAGAGGAGGGGAGAGAGGAGAGAGGAGAGAGGAGAGAGGAGAGAGGAGAGGAGAGGAGATTAGAGAGAAGAGAGCTGAGAAGATACAAGCCTTGAGCGGGCCAGATTGCTATTGTAAAGTTTCAAAAGACCCGAGGGCCGGATAGAGAGGCTCTGCGGGCCGCATGATGATCGAGTTTGCCGGCCCATGGTGTGTGCATACAGCGTACAGCATTGGCGCGCTTGCATGTGCTCAGAATTCAGCGGAATGAGCAGAATTGCCGTCAGCTCTGGTTATGGGATCATGTCGCCAAAGGCCTTGCGCCATGGTGAGGAGAATTTTGACCCTGAAAACGGGTAAGAAACACCCAGACACTAAAGGCAGACAATAAACAGCCAAACTCTGTCCTGAATCCGGCCCGAACGCCCTCTCTGCCAGCCAGCAGGTCCTCGGCGCCATGGGTAACCAGCTGTGCGGCAGCGAGGCTGGACAAATTTTGGCGGCCACTTCAGCGAATGGAGGTCGCCGAATGCTGACTGGCAGCCGAGGCGGCGGTGGCGGGGTGGTGACGATCCTGTCGGCTGCCGGGGAGTCATGCAGCGGCTGGGCGCCGAAGAAGGAAACCCACCTGCTGAGGTGCGCGAGATTTTCATGATCAACCATTCAGGGTCCCATTCACTACAGCAAGAATCCCATTCACTACAGTAAGAGAAGCCCATTCACTACGTTAGGAATTCCATTCACTACAGTAAGAACCCCATTCACTACAGTAAGAACCCCATTCACTACAGTAAGAACCCCATTCACTACAGTAAGAACCCCATTCACTGCAGTAAGAAGCCCCATTCACTACAGTAAGAACCCCATTCACTACAGTAAGAACCCCATTCACTGCAGTAAGAACCCCATTCACTGCAGTAAGAACCCCATTCACTACAGTAAGAACCCCATTCACTACAGTAAGAACCCCATTCACTACAGTAAGAACCCCATTCACTACAGTAAGAACCCCATTCACTACAGTAAGAACCCCATTCACTACAGTAAGAACCCCATTCACTACAGTAAGAACCCCATTCACTACAGTAAGAACCCCATTCACTACAGTAAGAACCCCATTCACTACAGTAAGAACCCCATTCACTACAGTAAGAACCCCATTCACTACAGTAAGAACCCCATTCACTACAGTAAGAACCCCATTCACTACAGTAAGAGAACCCCAGTCACTACAGTAAGAAACGATTTCACTGATTCGCTCATCCTTACAAATCGCATTCACTACAATCACTGACCAGCCATTAATTACTGTGGTACTCTGACAGCGAATAGGCAGTGCACACACTATGCAAGTTATTCTTTATTAAACCCAGCAGGGGGTGAGCCAGCCCCCAGCTAATGGAGTTCTCACTCGCCCCTTCGGCACGAACTCGCGGAGCAATTCCGCTCGGTCGCTAATTAAATCCCTCCTCAACCAACCCCCCCCCTCATGGGCAATTACTCGCCGAATTGGCCTGGTATGGCGCCGGACGAGAAGCGTCCAGGAGAAGTTTATAGAGGCCGAATATTTAGTGTGCCGAGAATCTCGCTTATCAGATCCAACTTTCTAAAATTAATGCTGCTGTGGAGTAAACCAAAGATAGAATGCTTTGAGTAGAATCCAGTCCCTCGAATGGTCATTTTAGATGAATTAAGTCTAAGACTGATTGTTATCCCGGTTCAAAGTTTGAAGGATGGAGGGTGAAGGATGCAGGGTGCAGGGAGCAGGGGGCAGGGAGCAGGGAGCAGGGAGCAGGGAGCAGGGAGCAGGGGGCAGGGGACAGGGAGCAGAGAGCAGGGAGCAGGGAGCTGGGAGCAGGGGGCAGGGGACAGGGAGCAGAGAGCAGGGAGCAGGGAGCAGGGAGCAGGGAGCAGAGAGCAGGGAGCAGAGAGCAGGGAGCAGGGGGCAGGGGGCAGGGAGCAGGGAGCAGGGGGCAGGGGGCAGGGAGCAGAGAGCAGGGAGCAGGAAGCAGGGGGCAGGGAGCAGGGAGCAGGAAGCAGGGGGCAGGGAGCAGGGAGCAGAGAGCAGGGAGCAGGGAGCAGGGGGCAGGGGGCAGGGAGCAGAGAGCAGGGAGCAGGGATGATATGTATGCCTTTTAGTACGAACTATGTCTATGGGCAAGCCTGCGAGCTGAAGTTGAGCTGGATTAAAAGAGAGACTGTTCGCTAAGTTAGACGCTAACGTGCGAGAAATACACACGGCGGAAAAGCCAGAGCCTTGAGCTGACTAAACTTCTAAGTTGCTTTACTTAGTGACTACGTGATTTGTGCAAAGACGTAACAATGGCGACGAGGATGAAAATCAGCGAATTCTCCACAGACCAGCCAGACAAATGGGAAGCCTACGAGGAGCGACTGGAGCAGTTGTTCATCCTGGAGAAGATTGAAGACGAGGCCAAAAAGCGGGCTACACTGATCACAGCAATCGGTGATGACTGCTACGCGCTGCTACGCGCTGCTTCGAGATCTGGTGTCTCCTAAGAAGCCCAAGGACGAAACGTACGCAACTCTTCAGAAAGCGCTGCGGGATTACTTTGCTCCAAAGAAGAAACTCATTGTGGAGAGATACAACTTCTACCATCGCAACCAGAATGAAGGTGAGACTGTAAGCGATTACTTAGTGGGTCTGAGGAAGCTGGCATCAACCTGCGAATTCGATAAGTTCCTAGATGATGCATTGAGAGATCGACTCGTCTGCGGCATTCGAAAAAAACTAATTCAACAGCGGCTGCTCCAAGAGGACAAGCTCACACTGGATACAGCTCTGACTCTAGCAACAGCTATGGAGACTGCTGATCGAGGGGTCGCTGCTATAGCTGGGTCGTCTGTACATACCATCAACTTGTCCAAAGGTAGCCGACCTAAGCTTAGTCAAAGTACAAAGTTTGACAAAGCCGGACGCAGTGCCAAGAGTGGATGCTATCGTTGCCATGGAACTGACCATTGGGCCAAGAGTTGTCCATTTCGAGAAAAGGTTTGCTCAAAGTGTTCCAAGCAGGGACATCACGAACGCGCATGCCGAACGAAGACCTCAAACGGAAGTGCCAGCAGACATAGGCATATACGAAATAAACCTGGATTCTGCAAGAAGACAAGAGCAGTAATGGCTGAAGACTCTGAATCTGATAGTGAAGGATCAAGTGGCGAAATACAAACTGTTCGTTGGTGCGACTGCGACATTTCAACTGTCAGCTCTCCATACAGGTGTGTGATCAAGCTGCAAGGTACAAATGTTGAGTTCAACATCGATACAGGAGCCGACAGAACGCTAATCAACGAGCATTGCTACAAGGATATTGGGTTGGAGCTGAGCAAGACGTCAACGCGACTGTTTAGTTACTCGAACCATGCAATTCCGACGCTCGGTGAAGCTCTAGTCGAAGTCACTCATGGAGGACTGCAGCACAAGCTGAAAGTTTTGGTGGTTAAGGGCAACGGATCGAATTTGCTAGGAAGGGACTGGCTGAATATCCTTAAGCTGGATTGGCAGAAGGTTGTCCACGTGGCTGAAATTGGAAGCACCTTTTCACCAAAATCCATCTTTGAGGCTTACCCGGAGGTGTTTTCGTCTGGACTCGGACTCATCAACAACGCGAAAGCAAGGATCATTGTTCGTGAGGATTACTGTCCGAAGTTTCACAAGAGCAGACCTGTACTGTTTGCAATGAAGAAGCTTATTGAGGACGAACTCAATAACCTTGTCAACGAAGGGATCATATCAAAGCTGAGTTCATCAGATTGTGCTTCTCCCATTGTGCCAGTGCTGAAGAAAGATGGGAAATCAATCAGGATCTGCGCGGACTTCAAGAGGACTATTAATCCACAGCTGGAAGTGGACAAGTATCCACTGCCTCGACAGGAGGAAATGTTTGCTACTTTGAATGGTGGGAAGTACTTTTCCAAGCTGGACATTTCTCAAGCTTTTCTGCAGCTGGAGTTGGAAGAAAGCAGCAGAAAATTTACGACCATCAATACACACTTGGGATTGTATCAGTACAATCGACTAACAATGGGCTTGGCTTCTGCTCCTGCTCAGTTCCAAGAAGCGATTGAGAAAATTCTCTGTGGACTGGAAGTTGTTGCTTACATCGATGATATTCTAATATCGGGAAGGTCACTCGAGGAACACGATCAGAAACTGCATAAAGTGTTGAAGACACTGCAATACAGGGGTGTCAGACTCAACAAGGACAAGTGCAAGTTTCGGCTGCAAAAAGTAGAATTCATGGGTCATATTATCAATAATGACGGACTGCACCCATCTCCTGACAAGGTAATTGCTGTGAGAAACGCACCGAATCCTACCAGTGTGTCCGAGGTTCGATCCTTGGTTGGACTTATTAACTACTATGGGAAATTCATACCCAACTCATCAACTGTTCTGGCGCCACTCAACCGACTCCTGAGAAACGATGTGACATTCAGCTGGAGCAGTCAGTGTTAAGCTGCTTTGGACTCTGTGAAGTCAATTCTGACATCGGACCGGCTGCTGGTGCATTTCGACCCAAAGAAGCCGATCATCCTACACACTGATGCTTCGAAGTATGGGCTCGGATGTGTTCTGTCCCACACAATGCCAGGTGGTGCCGAGCTGCCTATCAGTTACGCATCAAGGACACTGTCACCAGCGGAGCAGAATTATTCTCAGCTGGAAAAAGAAACGCTATCAATCATATTCGGGATCAAGAAGTTCCATCAGTATCTATTCGGGAACAAGTTTATTTTGGTAACAGACCATAAGCCTCTAATTACTATTTTCGGAGAAAAGAAGGACATCCCGAGCATCGCAGCTAGCAGATTGCAACGTTGGGCAGTCTTGCTCTCTGCTCATCAGTACGAGATAAGATTTCGAAAGACAGAGGACCACGGCAACGCTGATGCGTTATCCAGGTTGCCATTGCCAAGTTCGACGTCCCGAGTGGACAAAGTCATGGAACGTCGACTTCAAGAACTGCCTATCACCGCTGTCGAGATTCGTCGAGAGACAGCCAGGGATCCTATCCTGAGCAAGGTAATCAGGTTCTGCCAGAACGGTTGGCCGGAGAAATGTGAATTTGAGCTTGAGATATACCGTCAGAAAGGAAACGAACTCTGTCTTGAGCAGGGAGTCATCTTCTGGGGTATACGCGCCATCATTCCATCTAGCCTCCAACACCAAGTTTTGGACCTGCTGCACGAAGGACACCCTGGGATTGTATCGATGAAATCGATCGCTCGCCTGCACGTTTGGTTTCCGGGAATCGACCAACAGATTGAAAGAGCTGTGAAACAATGCAAGGGATGCGAACTGCAGCGAAGCAAACCACCAGAATCTGCTGTTCACCCGTTGAGTTGGCCAGAAAAGCCATGGACGAGACTTCAGGCAGATTTTTTCGGACCGTGTTTCGGATTCAATTGGTTGGTAATCGTGGATGCCACATCAAAATGGGTAGAGGTTTTTCCAATGAAAGTTGCCAGTGCCGCGAACACCATTCAACGCTTTCGAGAGACATTTGCTCGGTTTGGAATACCTCGACAGATACTGACCGACAATGGAAGCCAGTTTGCATCACAGGAGTTTGCTGAATTCACCAAGCGAAATAACATCCATCACATCTTCAGTGCTGTAGGACATCCAAGAACCAACGGGCTCAGTGAGCGAATGGTTCAAACAGCCAAGAATGCGATCAGAGCAGGCATGAAGAGCTACGGTGACGGTGATGCCATGCTGAGCCTGCACAATTTCCTATTCCGCTATAGAAGCACGCCTCATAGCACAACGGGCAAGTCACCTGCCGAGATGATGCTTGCGTATGCAAGACGGACAAGGCTGGACTTCCTGAAGCCAGACACACGGGAGAGTCCTGGATTCGCAAAGTGAGCAGATGATGCGCCGGGAACATATTCCTCACCGAGAGTTTCAGGCTGGAGATATAGTGCTAGCTCTTGATTTCAGGAGGGAAAAAGAAAACAAGTGGGCTCAAGCCAAAGTGTTGAAACAGACTGGGCCGCTGTCCTACCACGTGGAAGTCAACGGACAAATCTGGAAACGACACGTGGATCATCTGATCAAATCTGAAACCGAAGTTGTGCCCCAGCCACAGTGTGATTTCGACACAGAACTAACGCAAGCACACAATGCCAAGAATAGCTACAAGTTGAAAAAGGATGCAAAAGAGGAAGCTGAATCGACGGGACCAAATCTAGAGCATCATGGTCAGACTGGCAAGTCTTCGCGGGCCATAGACAAAACTCGAAAGTTAGCCGCGTCATCAAGCTTCGATATCAAGCCAAAGGACGGCCAAGATGTGAAACAGCATCCGAACCAACGTGTTTTGCGTGACCGGTCAAAACTGAAGAAACCGGATTTTTTTGTTGCGAATTAACTGAACTGAACTGTTTTGACTGAACAATTTTTTTTTAAAGAAAAGGAGGAATGATATGTATGCCTTTTAGTACGAACTATGTCTATGGGCAAGCCTGCGAGCTGAAGTTGAGCTGGATTAAAAGAGAGACAGTTCGCTAAGTTAGACGCTAACGTGCGAGAAATACACACGGCGTAAAAGCCAGAGCCTTGAGCTGACTAAACTTCTAAGTTGCTTTACTTAGTGACTACGTGATTTGTGCAAAGACGTAACAAGGGAGCAGGGAGCAGGGAGCAGGGAGCAGGGAGCAGGGGGCAGGGGACAGGGAGCAGGGAGCAGGGGGCAGGGGACAGGGGGCAGAGAGCAGGGAGCAGGGAGCAGGGAGCAGGGAGCAGGGAGCAGGGAGCAGGGGGCAGGGGACAGGGAGCAGAGAGCAGGGAGCAGGGAGCAGGGAGCAGGGAGCAGGGAGCAGAGAGCAGGGAGCAGAGAGCAGGGAGCAGGGAGCAGGGAGCAGGGGGCAGGGAGCAGAGAGCAGGGAGCAGGGAGCAGGGGGCAGGGAGCAGAGAGCAGGGAGCAGGGAGCAGGGAGCAGGGGGCAGGGGACAGGGAGCAGAGAGCAGGGAGCAGGGAGCAGGGAGCAGGGAGCAGAGAGCAGGGAGCAGGGGGCAGGGGACAGGGAGCACAGAGCAGGGAGCAGGGAGCAGGGAGCAGGGAGCAGGGAGCAGGGAGCAGAGAGCAGGGAGCAGGGACCAGGGAGCAGGGAGCAGGGAGCAGGGAGCAGGTTATCAATATTACGAGTACATTTGCGACACAAAAAACGGCACAAAATGATACCATTTTCTGTATACAATACAAGTAAATCAAAACATTGACATTCGCCACTCAAAACGTGAATCGCAGACTCTGGGCCGAGGTGTTCCGAGTGCAGGACAATGAGCAGGGCTGGGAGCGAGTGTCCGATGATGTGGTGCCCATCAACATCACCTGCTTGAACGAGGGCCCAACCCGGGTGTACCAGGTCACCGCCTACAGCAGGAATGCGCTCAAGCTGTTTGAGGCTCGGATCAGCTATCCAGGTAATGCGTTCATTTGAGTCCGCCATTCACTACAGTTGGAATCCCCATTCACTACAGTATGAATCCCCATTCACTACATTATGAATCCCCATTCACTACAGTATGAATCCCCATTCACTACAGTATGAATCCCCATTCACTACAGTATGAATCCCCATTCACTACCGTATGAATCCCCATTCACTACAGTATGAATCCCCATTCACTACAGTATGAATCCCCATTCACTACCGTATGAATCCCCATTCACTACAGTATGAATCCCCATTCACTACAGTATGAATCCCCATTCACTACAGTTGGAATCCCCATTCACTACAGTTGGAATCCCCATTCACTACAGTTGGAATCCCCATTCACTACATTATGAATCCCCATTCACTACAGTATAAATCTCCATTCACTACAGTATGAATCCC
>NIVC01000260.1:402500-405000 GCA_002269645.1 Macrostomum lignano
CAAGTGTGCCTACTATGAGTAGTCTAGGGCCAACCGCTCCACACCCTAAAAGCACAGAGTGTACATGTACATGTCTGATGGTGAGGGACAGGGCCTCTGTACACCCTATCTGGTTAAAATTGAATTTTGCAGAAGTTAAACAAATTTTTCCTGCTATGTGCGCATTAACTACTAAATTAAGAGTAGACTGTGCTAAAAAAACTTTACTCGAATTCTATTGCTGCCTGCAACTCCAGTTTGTGCATTTTTAACCCGAGGCAGATGTCGCCGCAGGCGCAAAAATCATCAACCGGACGGCACTGTACGTGCGACAGCGAGACGGACGGCAGTCAGCAGCCACAGCAGGATCGGCAGCAGCCTGCAGCTGCTCATCGGAGCTTCGCCGCTGGGAGAAGTCGCTCGATGGAAGGCCGGCCGCTCAGCCAGATGGTCGAGGCTGAGTCGTTGCAGCAGCAGCAGGCGGAGACGGACGAGCCAGACGAAGAAGACGTCCCCGTCGATCGCAGAACTCTCGATCGTCTTCTGGGTGGGTTCGAGATCCGAACAGCGGAAGACCAGCGACCGAAGCCCAGGCGTGTTGGCAGTCTGCGAATGCAGCCCACCGGCAGTGGCTCGGCCGTCGAAGGTGGGTGCAACTAAGACTTTTCGAGTAGAGCGACATTTAAGTCGATTCAAGTCGATACTAGTCGGTACCAGCCGGGACCAGTCGGAACTAGTCGATACTAGTCGACACTAGTCGATACTAGTCGACACTAGTCGATACTAGTCGACACTAGTCGATAATAGTCGACACTAGTCGATACTAGTCGGTACTAGTCGGTACCAGTCGATACTAGTCGGTACTAGTCGGTACTAGTCGGTACTAGTCGGTACTAGTCGGTACTAGTCGGTACTAGTCGGTACTAGTCGGTACCAGCCGGGACCAGTCGGAACTAGTCGATACTAGTCGACACTAGTCGATACTAGTCGACACTAGTCGATACTAGTCGACACTAGTCGATAATAGTCGACACTAGTCGATACTAGTCGGTACTAGTCGATACTAGCCGATACTAGTCGATACTAGTCGATACTAGTCGGTACTAGTCGATACTAGCCGATACTAGTCGATACTAGTCGATACTAGTCGATACTAGTCGATACTAGTTGGTACTAGTCTAAACTAGTCGATAATAGTCGGTACTAGTCGATACTGGTCGGTACTAGTCGGTACTAGTCGATACTAGTCGATACCAGTCGGTACTAGTCGATACTAGTCGATACTAGTCGATACCAGTCGGTACTAGTCGGTACCAGTCGATACTAGTCGACACTAGTCGATACTAGTCGACACTAGTCGATACTAGTCGACACTAGTCGATAATAGTCGACACTAGTCGATACTAGTCGGTACTAGTCGATACTAGTCGGTACCAGCCGGGACCAGTCGGAACTAGTCGATACTAGTCGACACTAGTCGATACTAGTCGACACTAGTCGATAATAGTCGACACTAGTCGATACTAGTCGGTACTAGTCGATACTAGCCGATACTAGTCGATACTAGTCGATACTAGTCGGTACTAGTCGATACTAGCCGATACTAGTCGATACTAGTCGATACTAGTTGGTACTAGTCTAAACTAGTCGATAATAGTCGGTACTAGTCGATACTAGTCGATACTAGCCGATACCAGTCGATACTAGCCGATACTAGTCGATACTAGCCGATACCAGTCGATACTAGCCGATACTAGTCGATACTAGTCGATACTAGTCGGTACTAGTCGATACTAGTCGATACCAGTCGGTACTAGTCGGTACTAGTCGGTACTAGTCGGTACTAGTCGGTACTAGTCGATACTAGTCGGTACTAGTCGGTACTAGTCGGTACTAGTCGGTACCAGTCGATACTAGTCGGTACTAGTCGGTACTAGTCGGTACTAGTCGGTACTAGTCGGTACTAGTCTATACTAGTCGGTACTAGTCGGTACTAGTCGGTACTAGTCGGTACTAGTCGGTACCAGTCGATACTAGTCGATACTAGTCGATACCAGTCGATACTAGTCGGTACTAGTCGGTACTAGTCGGTACTAGTCGGTACCAGTCGATACTAGTCGGTACTAGTCGGTACTAGTCGGTACTAGTCGGTACTAGTCGGTACTAGTCGGTACTAGTCGGTACTAGTCGGTACTAGTCGATACTAGTCGGTACTAGTCGGTACTAGTCGGTACTAGTCGGTACTAGTCGGTACTAGTCGATACTAGTCGGTACTAGTCGGTACCAGTCGATACTAGTCGGTACTAGTCGGTACTAGTCGGTACTAGTCGGTACTAGTCGGTACTAGTCGGTACTAGTCGGTACTAGTCGGTACTAGTCGGTACTAGTCGGTACTAGTCGGTACTAGTCGATACTAGTCGGTACTAGTCGGTACTAGTCGGTACTAGTCGGTACTAGTCGGTACTAGTCGATACTAGTCGGTACTAGTTGGTACTAGTCGATACTAGTCGGTACTAGTCGG
>NIVC01000260.1:412500-460000 GCA_002269645.1 Macrostomum lignano
GCGCCCGGTTTCCCATGACAACCGCCACTCTGCAGCACAGAGCCGGTGGAGGAGAAGGAAATGCTGCGCAATGGACGCAAAAGTCTACAACGAGTCAGCCACAGCAGTCACAGCAGCAGCAGCAGCAGCACCAAAATCTGCAGTGGAGCGCTGATGACGATGGAGCAGCAATGCGGCAGCAAAACCAGCAGATGCAAATCTTGAGACAAGCTACCGCCCCAGTATCTGAGTTTGTCCAACAACAGCAGCAATACCAACAACAACATCAACAACAACAGCAACAGCAGCAGCAGCAGCGAGAATCACCAACACCTCCTCCATCTCATCAGCTACAACAGCAACAGTATCAGCAGCAGCAGCAGCAGCCGCAGCCGCAGCCGCAGCCGCAGCCGCAGCCGCAGCATCAACAAGAGTCGCAGAGACGATACATCGTCATCCGACTTCCGTCCGGAGAGGTAATTAAGCATGTATTTACTATTAAATTTTACCTGCCTGTCACATCATGCAGTATTTATTAAAGAATATAAATCCTTGTAAGTATGCAGGAAAACGTGCAAATTGTCAATTTTTCCAACCCAGACCACTCAGTTCAACATTCACGAAACCACCCGCGTCGTTGAACTGCTGCAGTCAGTGTGCCGCGAATGCGGCGGACTTGACTGGCGCAGCTACGACCTGCGCTGGCCTCGAGCGGACGGAGTCACCGTGTCGCTCCCTGGCCGAATGCTACTCTTCGAAAGTTCGGTATGTTTGGGAATTGCTTTTTCTAAAAAATCAAATACTTTTAGCAACAAAAATGTACGATCCCGTGCAACATTTCGACGTCTTTCGATGCATTCGACGTCTTTCCATGCATGCAACGTCTTTCCATGTATTTGATGTCTTTCGATGCACTCGATGTCTTTTGATGCATTCCATGTCTTTTGATGCATTCGATGTCTTTCGATGCATTCGATGCATTCGATGTCTTTCGATGCATTCGATGCATTCGATGTCTTTCGATGCATTCGATGCATTCGATGTCTTTCGATGCATTCGATGCATTCGATGTCTTTCGATGCATTCGATGTATTTCCATGCATTCGATGTCTTTTGATGCATTCGATGTCTTTTGATGCATTCGATGTCTTTCCATGCATTCGATGTCTTTTGATGCATTCGATGTCTTTTGATGCATTCGATGTCTTTCCATGCATTCGATGTCTTTTGATGCATTCGATGTCTTTTGATGCATTCGATTTCTTTCCATGCATTCGATGTCTTTTGATGCATTCGATGTGTTTCGATACATTTGATGTCTTTCGATACATTCGACGAATTCTGATGCATTCGATGTCTTTCCATGCATTCGACGTCTTTCCATGAATTCGATGTCTTTCCATGCATTCGATGTCTTTCCATGCATTCGATGTCTTTCCATGCATTCGACGTCTTTCCATGAATTCGATGTCTTTCCATGCATTCGATGTCTTTCCATGCATTCGATGTCTTTCCATGCATTCGATTTCTTTCCATGAATTCGATGTCTTTCCATGAATTCGATGTCTTTCCATGCATTCGACGTACCCTACGTCAATGGACATCGGTGTAATTTAAATGGGTACCTATTTGTCAGCAATCCGACGTCCCTCGATATTGGAACAACAACTAATCAAAAGGCTAATAAATGTAGAAGGATAGCAACCTTAGTAAAGGTTAATGCTTTCCATACTATAGGCCTACATGCTGTGGGGGACCTTCATGGACTCTACTAAATGAAGGAAAATATCAATAAAACTTTGAGAAGCCGTCAAAAAAAAGTAACATATAAATGATTACTGCCCTAACTGCTTTTGTCAAGGCATCTCAATGTTGATTTTTTAATGAAAGAAAACGAGTGGGTTGCGTCCTACGTTAATCTAATCGTCCATGGAAGCACCAGGAAAAAACAACCAAAAGTAAAACCAATCATGTATTTTTTCAACTAAAATTTACTTGTTAAATTTCATTTTAGCACGTTCATAATCTACTAGATTGTGCTGTTTAATTGCAATCGTGTGAAAGTTCTGGAGAGCGGACCCACTAACTTCGCCAGCAGGACCTGCAATATGCCGAGCTCTGCGAGAAACAACGTCGCGTCTGTCGGATGTCGAAACAGCAGGGAGCCCGACACTTTGGTCTGACAGCCGAGGCCGAGGTTCAACGCGATCCGGCCAGCGGGCGCGAATTTCTCTGCGTCTACGTGGCCGGAATCGAGCCCGGGAGCGCGGCGGACGAGGCCGGACTGATGCCCGGCGACGAGCTCGTTGCCGTAAACGATCGGCTGGTGTCCCAACTGGACATGGTCTACATTGAAAACCTGTTCGACAAGTCGTCCAGTTTGACCTTGCTAGTCAGATCCAGCCGACACCAGCAGCAGCCGCCGACGCAACAGCAGCCGCTGACGTCAATGAACTCCAAGATGCAGGCCAGGCCGGCAAGGCTGCAACAGTCGGCCACAATCGATTCCGGAGAGCTGGCAACTAGGCGGGCGCAACAGCTTAAGCGGCAGGTCAGAGAACCTCTTTGAGCAATGCTTTCACTTAGAATGAATTATCGTCACTGAAAAACATTCCGTAGATATTCATCTCGCCAAATTTTTACACAGGCAAACGTGGCGTCATCCTCGCCCGACACCGGCAGCCACTGCCAGTCAAACTCATCTGCCTCATCAGCCACTGTCGATCCGTCCCTAGTTCGACCCAGCGTTGAAAGTCGTCTGCGAATGACGTCACTTGAACTGCTTGAAACCGAGCGAGTCTACGTTGAATGCCTGCGCACTTTATCTGTGCGCTACTTGGAGCCGCTGTGCGACTGGCTGTCGCCGCCCTCGCCGCCGAAGGAGCTGCGCCAGCTTACTGAGACCGTTGCCGGGCTGGCAGCTTTCCACGCCGAGTTTCTCCACGCGCTGAACAGCGGTGGAGGCATCGGCAACAGCGGCGACATCAAGGTTTGGCTGGGTGATAGTTGCTTAATCGGTTTTTAACCCCCGGGGCCTGGGGTCCAAGGACAGACGCCTCAATAGCCACGTCAGTCAGGAAAGTCCAAGCTGTGGACGCCGAAGCATGCTCTGACAAAAGGGCGCAGATCCACATTGACTCAAATTATAACAACAACTAATCAAGAGACCATTAAATGTAGAAGGACAGGAACCTTAGTTAACGAAAACGCTTCCGATTAAAACAACTTTCAGAAGACTCTGCTGAACACTGCGTCGGCGTTTGTCCACTACCAGGACCAGTTCAAGCTCTACAGCGCATTCTGCGCGCACAGCCTCGCCTGCATCAAACTGTTGGACTCGGGTGCGTGCCGATCACTGACATCTGATTACCGAGGCAATCTATGGGGCAGATCCTCCTGGGAATATTTATTTTTATTTGTAGCGATCATTTCCCAGTATAAACGTTCTTTTTTCCCACTTTCGTTAACCAACGCAGGCAACGACACGGCTGCCATAATGCAGTTCTTACAGCACCAGAGCTCCGGCTCCGTTGACGATCATCGAACTGCGACAGCCAGAGAAGCCGGAGCGGACATCAACTCGCTGATGCAGGCGCCGGTGCAGCGGATTGGCAAATATCCAGCCGTGCTGCAGGGCCTGCACAGCTTGGCGCAGCAGGGGAGCGAGGAGCAGCGACGACTGAGCGGTTGGTTACCTTACCTGACCCTGTTGGTGTGTGTCCTTACCTGACCCTGTTGGTGTGTGTCCTTACCTGACCCTGTTGGTGTGTGTCCTTACCTGACTCTGTTGGTGTGTGTCCTTACCTGACCCTGTTGGTGTGTGTCCTTACCTGACCCTGTTGGTGTGTGTCCTTACCTGACCCTGTTGGTTTGTGTCCTTACCTGACCCTGTTGGTTTGTGTCCTTACATGACCCTGTTGGTTTGTGTCCTTACCTAACCCTGTTGGTTTGTGTCCTTACATGACCCTGTTGGTTTGTGTCCTTACATGACCCTGCTGGTTTGTGTCCTTACCTGACCCTGTTGGTTAGTGTCCTTACCTGACCCTGTTGGTTTGTTTCATTACCTGACCCTGCTGGTTTGTGTCCTTACCTGACCCTGTTGGTTGTGTCCTTACCTGACCCTGTTGGTTTGTGTCCTTACCTGACCCTGCTGGTGTGTCTTACAGTTTCAAAACAGGCGCGTCTTGACAAAACTTCATAATTGTAGAAGCAATCCGCTGCATCCAGCCAGTGGCAGCTCACGTCAACGAGATGCAACAGATTCGACAGGATTTCGGCGCCACCTTTGATGAATTAGCTGAGCTGTTTCATCAGGTGTACCCGCATAAGTTGGTGAGAGTTGAAAAGCTGGGCTATCAAAGCATAAAAATAAATTTACAATTCACCCAAAGGCTATGATGACTCATATGTCCCACCAGCCATGATCCATTGACATGATATGACACTCCAACTCACTCCAACTCACTCCGACTCACTCCAACTCACTCCAACTCACTCCAACTCACTCCAACTCACTCCAACTCACTCCAACTCACTCCAACTCACTCCAACTCACTCCAACTCACTCCAACTCACTCCAACTCACTCCAACTCACTCCAACTCACTCCAATTCACTACCACTCCAGCCGGTGGACCTGAGCATTGGCGAGCTCCGCATGTTCGGCACAGTGGAGTGGCTGAACTCGGCAGAGAGTCTGGGCGGCAGTCAGGCTGACCAGCAGCAGCAGCAGCAGCAGCAGCATCCGCAGCTGTGCACCAGCTGTTTCGTGTTTCGCCACGCGGTGGTCCTGTTGTGCCAGGAGCCCAGACCAACTGATGAGGCGGCAAACGTGAGTCTTGTTTCCGAAAATAATCACAGAAATAAATGCTTGTTGTTACTAAGACTAAGAAAACTTTATCATCTTTTCTTTCACGCATCTTCAAGACCGTTGGCAACTACGATTTGATTCGATTCCAAACTGTTATTCCGGCCACTGATGTCCAAGTTCGATGCGGTTTATCCAACGACACACAGCGCAGTTACCTGTGGGACCTGGTCCACTTGGCCTCGATTGAGGACAACCGAGTTGAGAAGCTGTACCAGTTGGCTAACAGGTATGCTTGTACTGTTGGATTAGGGAACATTGCACCTTGGATTATGCATGTACCAGGGACGTGCTGGCGCCCCTGGTGCTAAAGCCCCTGGTGCTAAAGCCCCTGGTGCTGACGCCCCTGGTGCTAAAGCCCCTGGTGCTAAAGCCCCTGGTGCCCCTGGTGCTAAAGCCCCTGGTGCTAAAGCCTTCTAAAGTGCTAAAGACTTCTGTCAGTCACTAAAGCCCCGTGAATCCACCGCGGACCAAACTCGTACTCTAAACTTGATAATTTATTTTAACAGCTCTGCCGAGGCAAGAGACGACTTCTTGAAGACCATCAGGCATGCGGTCAGGGACGCCGCAAGGGTCGCTACTGAACAGCATCAGCAGCAGCATCAGGCACCGCAGATGCGGCATCAGCAGCAGCATCAGGCACCGCAGATGCGGCATCAGCAGCAGCAAGAGCAGCCGGTGCAGCAGCAGCCCCCGCCGCCAGTGCCCGAGAGAGTCAGCAGCTTCCGGCAGCCGTCACCGCCTCCACCGCCGCCTCCGCCGCAGCAGCAGTCTGTGGCAACCAGTCACGAAGCGGCCAAGAGCTCCGCCGATCTTAGCCGATCCTCAGCAAGCGACCGGCATCCGGGCTGCACCGCCGGCGCTCCAAACGCTACGTCAAGCGGAGCGCGCAGTCTGGAACGGTGTTCAAGCGCTGCTGCTACAATCGATTTCTGCTGACCCAGTTCCTCACCTGCCTCCTAGTTTGTTGTTATTCATAACTCGTTGCTAAGCTGGCTTCTCAATAATCTTATTACTAAACTGAATGGAATCTCTAGTGGACAAAGTTTTAAAGCCTGTTACAAAGACTTCTTCTGTTTATTATCGAAGCTTAATGAATTTTACTTGCTGAACGTTCGACGGACTTGTCTGAAGATCAGGAGAAAAGTTTTTATTTCCTAATCGCCCGCTCTGTCTCTTCTCAGCTCTCTGTTATTATACGCTATTAGAACACTTTTATACAACGTTATTGCATCAAGCTATGAACGATTATAAATTGCCTCATCGAACACCCCCAGTTTTTTTTTAGTCCTGCTTTAAGTGCTCCTGCGCCTGCCTGGCTGTCTGTCTGTCTGTCTGTCTGTCTGTCTCTCTGTCTCTCTGTCTGTCTGTCTGTGTGTCTGTCTATCTGTCTGTCTGTGTGTCTGTGTGTCTGTCTGTCTGTCTGTCTGTCTGTCTGTCTGTCTGTCTGTGTGTCTGTCTATCTGTCTGTCTGTGTGTCTGTGTGTCTGTCTGTCTGTCTGTCTGTCTGTCTGTCTGTCTGTCTGTCTGTCTGTCTGCTTTCCGTGATTGTATTATTATGTTATTTTTTCCAGTTTTCTCTTAGCTTTTAGTACAATTTAAATATATGATATTTGATAAAAAATTTGGTGATGCATTGCTACAATTTCCTTCGATTATGCAACAGAAATGATCAAGCGAAACTTCAGCTCAGATGCTATTGTTTAATTAATAACGCTGAGGCAATTAGTGTTAAATTACATTGCTGGCCTTCAGAACTTGAATATATTTGTATTTCTACTGTATATTTAGTCACACCTGAGATTTTGTGACATGCTGTACCAATTAGCAATAATTGCGGGCACCACAATGTTCATTTGTATCAGTGCTTGGATCAACAGACCAATAAACAACACTTTTTGGAAGCCACCAACTCAAAGGTAAATGAAACTCATAAGCTAAGTCGCTAATGCATTTCAGCACTTCAGAAGTGTACCTTTTTTAAATTTGCAACAAACCGCCTGTCACAGATGATTAATTCAGTCTCGGAGCCAACCGCTAGCAATATGGAATAAATTAACAAAGCCACTACAAACTGGTTCCTGCCGCCTGTGACCTGGTGCTTTCTGATAAGCGAGTCCCATGTATGCAATATTGGAAGCAGTTCACTCCCAGGTAAGATAACTGATAAGATAAGCAATGCAATTCTCTCACGAATTTCACTGCTGAGTGACGCACTATATAAATGCAATAAAGGCTAATGTGTGGGTGCTTAACCGCATCTATCAATCATTGCGAACTGCAGCTCAGAACGGCATGGCTCTGGAACGTACCAGCAACAGCTTCCACTGGGCAGACTACGTCATCTTAGTCTTGTCGTTGCTCATCTCGTGCTCAGTGGGGATCTACTTTGCCTTGTCGGGCGGTAAGCAGAGGACAACAGCCGAGTATCTCATGGGAGATCGCAGCATGAGACTGGTGCCAGTGTCTGTGTCTCTGGTGGCCAGCTTCCTGTCCGCCATCCTCATCCTGGGCCATCCGGCCGAGATCTACCTGAACGGCATTGGGTTTCACTTTCACCTGCTCGGCGTTACCGTGGCTTACGTCCTGTCGGCTGTCCTGTTTGTGAGACTGTTCTACCCGCTGAGGCTGACCAGCGTCTTTGAGGTTCGGCTTGACTCCTGCTTTGCTAGAGAGAATGGTTGTCCTCTTGATAAAAATTGCATTAAGTTGTGAGAACCCCGGCATGGCAACGCCATTGACGGCATTGTCCCGCAATCAGTTGGCCCTGTGACTGTCTAATCGTCAGGGACGTACATTCTGTGCCTTGTGGGTTAGACCTCACGGAAGTGAATGGACGACAACCCACGGACCATTTTTTAGCAGAAACTCCAAATGAATGTGGCCAAGGATTCGAACCAAGGGTCGTGTCACGAGAGTCAGAGTGTGACTGCAGAGTCGAATAATTTACAAATACTTACAATATAGAAACATGGTAACCTTCATGAATAATTAACTTTTTCAGTATTTAGACAAGCGATTTAACTCGAAATTGGCTCGCTGCATCGGTACCATACTTAGTCTGATACTAATGGTAAGCACTTACCGTTTCAAGAATTGAGATAAAGTGTTATTTTACAACGATCGATATGCAACAGTTGTAGAAAAACATTAATATTCATATGCATGTGATGTTTCATATTTAGATCACATACGCTGGAATGGCTACGTTTGCGCCTTGTACAGCTACTGAGAAAGGTAACAAGGCCGACTTGCTCTTACTGAAGATTTTCTCGGTTTCTGAGGTTTTTAGGTCGTGGGTGCAGCAAGGAGTGTCGTACAGTGATGGGTTGGTGGGTGTAGCAAGATGGTTGGTGCAGCAAGGGGTGTCGTACAGTGACGGGGTGGTGGGCGTAGTAAGGGGTGTCGTACAGTGATGGGGTGGTGGGTGTAGCATGGAGTGTCGGGCAGTGATGGGGTGGTGGGCGTTGTAAGGGGTGTCATACAGTGATGGGGTGATGGGTGCAGCATGGGGTGTCGTACAGTGATGGGGTGGTGGGTGCAGCATGGGGTGTCGGGCAGTGATGGTGTGGTGGGTTCTGAAAGGGGTGTTTGGTGTACATACCCTAAGGGCATCAGCCAGAGACGTGGATTGGAGGGCAGCTTGCACAAAGTAAAACCAAATCAGTTGAGCTATCTTCAACAGTAACAAACAACGCCGTTCGTCGTGAGTACGTCATAGCGGCATGTGGAATAATTGGCACATTCTATACCCTGCTTGGTGGCATGAAGGCGGTGGTTTGGGTCGACGCTATTCAAGCTGGAATCATGCTGATTGGCGTTCTGTCCGTGGCAATTAAGGTGCGCGAAACTTTTTTGTCTTCTTGAGCATCAGAGGCAATTTTTCTCGTAATAACCCCTGAAAATGTGTCGCACAGGCGGTAGTCGACTCGGGAGGTTTGGCGTCCGTGTGGCAACTGAACATGGATTACGACCGAATTCAGCTACCGTCTTGGACGCTGGATCCCCGGGAGCGACACTCCATGTGGGGCATGGTGCTGGGCTCAGCTGTGTACTGGCTCAGCTCCATTGGCGTCAGTCAGGCAGCTGTGCAAAGGCTCTGCTCCTTGCCCAGTATGAAATCTGCTCGAATGTGAGTGAAATCATTGGGGTGCTTTCACAAATTATCAACGGTTTTTCATATCACAGCAACGATTCTTCATCATATTTCAGCATCGACTCTTCATCAAGTTTCAGCAATGACTCTTCGTCATGTTTCAGCAACGACTCTTCGTCATGTTTCAGCAACGAATCTTCGTCAAGTTTCAGCAACGACTCTTCGTCATGTTTCAGCAACGACTCTTCATCTGTTTCAACAACGACTCTTCATCATGTTTCAGCAACGACTCTTCATCAAGTTTCAGCAATGACTCTTCGTCATGATTCAGCAACGACTGCTTCGTCATGATTCAGCAACGACTCTTCGTCATTTTTTAGCAACGACTCTTCATCTTTCAGCAACGTCTCTTCATCATGTTTTAGCAACGACTCTTTATCAAGTCTCAACAAAAACTCTTCATCATGTGTCAGCATCTACTCTTCATCATGTTTTAGCAACGACTATTACGAGCAACATACGAGCAGGCAAACTTATCAAGCATCTGAACTCTTGCCCAGGAGTCTGGTGCTCGGGCTCGCCGGCCACTTCCTGATGGTCAGCGCGTGCACCTTAGTCGGCATGGCGGTGTTCAGCCGCTACGCCTCCGTGGCCTGCGACATCCACACCGCAGGCTGGGCGGACACCAACCAGATCGTCACCTACTACGTGATGGAGCGAATGAACGTGCCCGGATTTCCGGGACTGTTCACCTCAGCGCTGCTGGCGGCAGCTCTGTCAAGCGTTTCTAGTTCGCTGAGCTCGGCGTCGACCATCGCCTGGACTGACCTGTTGAGGCCCTACGCATGCAAGAACGTGAGCACAGTGGTCACAGCAGCCAAAACTATAAACCTACAGTAGGGGGGGGGTCTGACTCTCGCCCCACGACCCCTGGTTCGCTTCCGTGCATTTGGGGCTTGTGCAATACTTCCAAGGCAAGCTTTGTGCTATCTAAACGGGTTTCGCAGGTTTTGCCATAGAGGAAATCGGTTGAGAAAAATACGCTAAAGAGATAAACAAACTGAAGCCGAAACTTGTGAGCGTAGTCCTTCTGCAACAGTAGTCCATTTTATGCCTGACGTATCTGTGTACACGTGCATTCTCAAGGGGTCAGCAAAATGAGTAGGTACAACAACTTCTCTCCTCTTGTCGGCCTGAAGCCGACCCAAAGCCCACCCCAACTATAATTAACTTCTCTACAGCTCACGGAAGGCCAGGCTACATTCGCGGCCAAAGTCCTTGTTGCACTCTTTGGCTTGATCGGCATCGCCATTGCCTACCTCGCCGCGCAACTCGGCGGCACCATCATCCAGGCTGTGTCCACCTTTCTCGGCGCCATAATCGGCCCCAGCTTGGGCCTCATCCTGTTGGCCAGCATCTTTCCCAGTGCCAACTGGTTCGGCGCCTCCATCAGTCCGTTTGCCGGCGTAGCTTTCGGAATTTGGATCGGGGCCGGGTCCTACGCCAACAAGAAGCAGCTGGTCAAACTGGCCGCCAATGTCACTGGCTGCAATACCCTCGCTGCAGGCTCATTTTCTGCTACTAATAGTAGTGAGACCGAGGCCTACCGTAGTTATTCTTCAACTACAAGCTCTGCTATCAACAGTGAAACACTGACAGACCAAGAAGGGTAACTCGTCATTTAATTTGATTGTTAATCCTCGAAACGGGAAGCCAACGGATGACGGGAATTCGACGTTTTTTTCTAGATTTTTGGCCGAGTACATATTCTCAATCAGTTATATTTGGATTCCACTGATTGGAGCGTCAATCACTATTCTGGTTGGCCTGCTGTGTAGCTGGCTCGGTGAGAACCTGCTTTCTGACAGTGTAGTTTATGTCTAATGGAAATGGATTCTTGGCAGTAAAACGACATATCCCATCTATACTGCGACACCTCAGCCGAGAAAGGCCGCCACTTTGGTTTCGTGGAACCGATGCCGGTGAGGGAGGATCTTCTGCTTCCAGGAGTGGCAAAACTCTGGCGACTGTGCGGCTGTTCGGGAAATTTGTTGCTGCCACCACCAGCTGATGACTCTGAAAACGCGAGTCTTGATAATGCTCTTGATAATAATAGTCTGTCTGCCTGTCTGTCTGTCTGTCTGTCTGTCTGTCTGTCTGTCTGTCTGTCTGTCTGTCTGTCTGTCTGTCTGTCTGTCTGTCTGTCTGTCTGCCTGTCTGTCTGTCTGTCTGTCTGTCTGTCTGTCTGTCTGTCTGTCTGTCTGTCTGTCTGTCTGTCTGTCTGTCTGTCTGTCTGTCTGTCTGTCTGTCTGTCTGTCTGTCTGCCTGTCTGTCTGTCTGTCTGTCTGCCTGACTGCCTGAAAGTTAGCTAAAAGCTAAATAACATTCAATTTCAGATCGCAAAGCAGACTGAACTTTCTCTCAACGCAGACATTGGCAAAACAGGTCTTCAGGACATCCATCTGCAGACTGCTGAAGCTACGAAACTATAGGACCCGAGAAAATTAAACTGAATCGAAGGACTATGAGGCTCGTCATTTATCAATAAAATCGCTTTAAACTTAAAGTAAAGTTGCCGCCACATAAAAAACCCACTCTACTCTGCTTTGCTGCGTAAGACATTGATTATTGCTGATTAATGCTACAATAACCTCTGCCTGACCTCTTTACGTTTTTAGTTTAAATTTCTCGACTTTAAAGGCAATCTCGTGAACGCACGTCCGCCGAACCAGGCTAAAAATGATTTGACACCTTCCTCTCCCCTATACTCTCTCCCCTCTGTACTGTCTCCCCTCTACTCTCACTCCTCTGTACTCTCTTCCCTCTCCTCTCTCCCTCTCTACTGTCTCCTCTCTACTCTCTCCCCTCTCTACTGTCTCCTCTCTCTACTCTCTCTCCTCTACTCTCTCCCCTCTCTACTGTCCCCTTTCTACTCTCTCCCCTCTCTACTGTCTCCCCTCTACTCTCTCCCCTCTCTACTGTCTGTGTCTACTCTCTCCCCTCTCTACTCTCTCCCCTCTCTACTCTCTCCCCTCTCTACTGTCTCCCCTCTACTCTTTCCCCTCTCTGTCTACTCTCTCCCCTCTCTACTCTCTCCCCTCTCTACTCTCTCCCCTCTCTACTCCCTCCCCTCTCTACTGTCTCTCTCTACTCTCTACTGGTTATCCCCTTGAATATAAAGCTGCAAAATGAAAAATTGCATGGAAATTCTGTTTCATTGTCTCTTCCTCGATCTACGAGCGCAGGTGCAAATTTTGGTTTGGGTGGACTCAAGAAAATGCTCTCAGCTGAATCATTTCCCATTGCATTCATGTCTCCGTTACAGCAGAAATGCTGAGATGCCGTGACAATTGGCACAGTTGAGCTTGGCTGCTTCGCAAATGCTCGACAAGTGTAAGCTACATGCGAAGCATTGGTAGGTAGGTGGTAGATTAATTGGCAGGTAATTTGGTCCAACAGAAGCATCCACTCTACATGAATTGATCGCTAGAAACCAGGGGCAGGTAATTTGGTCCAACAGAAGCATCCACTCTACATGAATTGATCGCTAGAAACCAGGGGCAGGTAATTTGGTCCAACAGAAGCATCCACTCTACATGTATTGATCGCTAGAAACCAGGGGCAGGTAATTTGGTCCAACAGAAGCATCCACTCTACATGTATTGATCGCTAGAAACCAGGGACGAAAAGCGCTTGAGCGATGCCAGAGCACTGAACCTTTACCAGGAAGCAAAAAATGTTCAGCCGAGTGGAGAATCAGCCAAACTTATATAATTTGATACTCGCAGAGCATCAATTGGTATCAGACACCGTACCAGCAGATAGTCATATACCTAAGTAGAGTGTTGAAATGCCAAGTAAAGTCCTGCTACTCTTGCTGCACAGCAGCCAGCTGCTTTGGGCGTCAGCTCCGCCGCGCCCCGCTCCGTTCAGCCTCGAGGCGGGCAAATGCGTATTCGTGAACACAGCTCAAAGCTTCACCTGGTGCTCAGCGAATCGGCACTGCGCATCGATCGGTGCCAGCATGCTGAGTCTGAACTGCAGCTGAAAAATCTGGTTCGGAGTGTCCGACCTGGCTGAGGAGAGAGGCACGAGCAGGTCGGGCTGGCAGCTGGTGAAAGGCAAGGGCATTCTGCCTCTGAATGACTCCCTGTGGCGAACAGGCGATCCAAACAGCAGCGGAGGCAACCAGGACTGCATCGGGCAGCACCATGACGCGGTCGGGAAGCTGTCCGACAACGTCTGCTCGGGACTGCGCGGCCTCGCCTGCGAGTTCGTTGGCGCAGCTCAGCCTCACTCTGGCCTGCTGTGGCAGCGGACTCCGTTCAAGCGCACCAGCTACAACCCGAGCTCCGAGTTCTGCCACGCTGACCTGCTGCAGGTGAAGAACGCAATGCACTGCGTGGCAGCCGGTGTGCGTGCGGCCAGCTGCAGACACGTGCTGTACAACAGCAAGCTGAGAGCCTGCCGCCTGCTGCTGTTCACCGACGCTCAGGCGGAGGCGGAGATCGAGACGAGCGCAGACTGGGTCAAGTTCGGCTTGCACTGAGCAACAGTCTAGTCCTGTTTTTCCTTATTCTAAAAGTGATGGACACCAAAATCATCCGCCAGTTGACACCAATCTGGATGTATGACTTTGAGAGCTGATGGAAGTTTGATAAAAAGGATTCCTACTTCGTATTCATGATAGGAAATTTCTTTGTTATGAACTGTCTTCCTATGATCTGCTGTTTAGATTACAGATATATGAGATTTTTTCCTGAAGGAACAAAATTCTAAATATACTAAATCTCTAATCCTAATCGATCAGAAATTTTCCCGTGACTGTACATGCATCGCGGCTAAGAAATTGCTCGATGCTAAAGGCATTAAATATTCGAAAAACATGCTTTTTTGCAAAGGTCAAGCAAACTTTTCGACTTGAAATGCATTGTAAGAATGCTAGAGAAAAAACTGACTGGTTGAATTCTGACTCTGAAATAGATTGCATCATCACTGAATTGTAACTCCGACTTGAATTGAAAATGCAGTGTGGAAGCGTAGCACCAGACTTGATTTAAATTGCGTAACCATATTGTTAACTGATACTGACTGACTGAGAAACTGATTATGTCATAACTGCTTCGTGTGATTTACTCTATGCTTGGATTTTAAACTGTTGAATTATATATATATATAAGTGCAAAATTTGATGTTATCAAAAAGATGAGAACTAGCCTAGAGGTGAACAGACTGAACTGCTAAATGCAGCGACGATGGTTCGAATTTTCATAGAGTATAATTTTTTTAATTAAAGCTTTTCAACGTCAGGAAAACTAAAAGACTTTTTAAAAAGAAGCGTCATGTAAAAATCATAGTAGCGTCATGTAAAAAATCGTAGAAGCGTCATATAAAAAATTATAGAAGCGTCATATAAAAATCATAGAAGCGTCATGTAAACAATCATAGAAGCGTCATGTAAACAATCATAGAAGCGTCATGTAAACAATCATAGAAGCGTCATGTAAAAAATCGTAGAAGCGTCATTTAAAAAATCATAGAAGCGTCATGCAAAAATCATAGATGCGTCATTTAAAAAATCATGGAAGCGTCATGTAAACAATCATAGAAGCGTCATGTAAAAAATCATAGAAGCGTCATATAAAAATCATAGATGCATCATTTAAAAAAATCATAGAAGCGTCATATAAAAAATCATAGAAGCGTCATGTAAAAATCATAGAAGCGTCATGTAAACAACCATAGAAGCGTCATGTAAAAAATCATAGAAGAGTCATGTAAACAATCATAGAAGCGTCATGTAAACAATCATAGAAGCGTCATGTAAACAATCATAGAAGCGTCATGAAAAAATCATAAAAGCGTCATGTAAACAATCATAGAAGCGTCATGTAAACAATCACAGAAGCGTCATGAAAAAATCATAGAAGCGTCATGTAAACAATCATAGAAGCGTCATGTAAACAATCATAGAAGCATCATGTAAAAAAATCATAGTAGCGTCATGTAAACAATCATAGAAGCGTCATGTAAAGAATCATAGAAGCGTCATGTAAAAAAATCATAGAAGCGTCATGTAAAAAATCATAGAAGTGTCATGTAAACAATCATAGAAGCGTCATGAAAAAATCATAGAAGCGTCATGTAAACAATCATAGAAGCGTCATGTAAAAAGCATAGAAGCGTCATGTAAAAAGCATAGAAGCGTCATGTAGAAAGCATAGAAGCGTCATGTAAACAATCATAGAAGCGTCATGTAAACAATCATAGAAGCGTCATGTAAACAATCATAGAAGCGTCATGTAAAAAATCATAGAAGCGTCATGTAAACAATCATAGAAGCGTCATGTAAACAATCATAGAAGCGTCATTTAAAAAATCATAGAAGCGTCATGTAAACAATCATAGAAGCGTCATGTAAAAAATCATAGAAGCGTCATGTAAAAAATCATAGAAGCGTCATGTAAAAATCGTAGAAGCGTCATTTAAAAATCATAGAAAATCATAAAAATCAAAAATTAAATGCAGCTATAATGCTGTGCTGGGGAGAAAAACTGAGACGTAAAGGCTCTCAGAGAATAACTGCTGAGATTACGGGGGGGGTTTCTGAGATGTCAAAGCAAAAGTCAGAAGCTACTTCAAAGTTCATGTACTTTACTCAATTTTTTTATTGCATTCTTTGTTGGCTCGCCACGGGAGGCGCTTATAGAAGAAGAGTCATGTAAAAAATAAAAGTAGCACTACGAGCGTATGTACGAGCTATACATAAAAGAAAAGTCATGTTCAAGTTAAAAGATTCATTTGGGAATTGCTACGATGTCAAAGCTTGGTGGAAATCGTTATAGTGCTGTGATTCTTAAAGAAGGAATCACTAAAATGTCAAGGCTTAGGGGAGAAGAATTGCTGAGATTTCAAGGCTTTAGGTTGGGTTAAAGTTAGGTTTAGGTCAGGTGTGGGTTGAGGGTTATATTTTATCGGGTTTCAAGGTTAACAGAATAACAGGGGATTTTTTAGATTTCAAGGTTTATGGAGGCCATCGCTGACATGTTAAGGCTTACGGGGGGAATAGCTGAGATGTCAAGGCTCACGGGGTATAAATGAGATTTCAAGGCTAAAGTCAGAAGCTACATGTAGTTTATTGAAAACTTTTTATTACATTATTTGATGCCTCCTCAGGGGAGGGATCGCTGATAAAAAAAGCGTAATGTAAAAAATAAAAGAAGCTTCATGTCGAAGTTAAGAGATTCATTTGGGAATCCCTACGATGTCGAGGCTTGCAGGAAATCGCTATAATTCTGTAGTAGTGCTATAGTGACTCTTAGAGAGAATTACTGAAATTTCAATGTTAGGTTAGGGTTAGGGTTAGGGTTAGGGCTAGGGTTAGGGTTAGGGTTAGGCTAGGGTTAGAAGGTTGACAGATATTTTTAGATTTCCAAGGCTTATTGGGGGCATTGCTGAGATGTCAAGGGGGGAAGTTGATATGTCAAAGCTTGTGGGGGGGAATTACTGACATGTCAAGGCTTACAAGGTTTGACAGGAGATTTTTTAAGATTTCAAGGATACATGTAGCTTATTAAAAAAACGTGTATTGCATTTATTTGGCTCCCCAACGGGGGGCGTAGATTGCTAGTCCTATATACTAAAAATGAGTTGTCTGTATATGGGTATGCGATTGATTTCAGAAAAATTGGCTCAACCGATTTTCTTCAAACTTGCACCATTCGATCAGAAATTTTCCTGGGACGGTACATGCATCTTGGCTAAGAAATTGCTCAATTTTAAAGGGATTAATTATTCGAAAAACATGCTTTTTTGCAAAGGTCAAGCAGCTCTTTCGACCTGAAATGCATTGTAAAAATGCTAGAGAAAAAACTGACTGACTGCATTTCAATTCTGATAAAGATTGCATCACAAAAAGATGAAAACAGTGTCGAAAAAATGCACACAAGACTTGATTGTAATTGCGTAACCATATTGCTAACTTGAATTGAGACTGATACTGGCTGACTGAGAAATTGATTATGTCATAACTTTTTACTCTAACCGATTTGCTATAAGAATTTAATTATAAGGGCCACAATTCAAGTTCTCCAATTGAAAAGAGATAGCCAAGATGCGAACAGACTGGACTGCAAATGTAGCGACCTGGGTTCGAATCTTAGTAGTGCAAAGAAATTTTTTTATTAAAACACTTAAAAAAACACCAAATGCTAAACATAAAAACGCGCAATGCCAAACACAGAAGAGCCACCATGTTGAACATTAAATTAAGAGCCACAATGTCGAACATTAAAGAGCCACCATGTTTAACATTAAAGAGCCACCATGTCACACATAAAAGAGCCACCATGTCAAACATAAAACAGCCACCATTTCGAAAATTAAAGAGCCACCATGTTAAACATTAAAGGGCCACCTTGTCGAATATTAAAGAGCCACCATTTCAAACCTAAAAGAGCGACCATGTCGAACATAAAAGAGCCACCATGTCAAACATAAAAGAGCAACCATGTCAAACATAAAAAGCCACCATGTCAAACATAAAAGAGCCAACATGAAGAACATTAAAGAGCCACCATGTCGACCATTAAAAGAGCCACCATGTCCAACATACAAGAGCCACCATGTCGAACATAGAAAAGCCACCATGTCAAACATTAAAGAGCCACAATGTTAAACATTAAAGAGCCACCATTTTAAACCTAAAGAAGCCACCATGTCGAACATAAAAGAGCCACCATATCGAACATAAAAGAGTCACCATGTTAAAAATTAAAGAGCCACCATGTCAAACATAAAACAGCCACCATTTCAAAAATTAAAGAGCCACCATGTCAAACATTAAAGAGCCACCATGTCAAACAAAAAGAGCCACCATGTCAAACATAAAAGAGCCACCATGTCAAACAAATATGTGACTCTATGTCAAACAGTTAAGAGCCACCATGTCGAACATAAAAGAACCACAATGTCGAACATAAAAGAGCCACCATGTCAAACATTAAAGAGCCACAATGTCAAACATTAAAGAGCCACCATGTGGAACATTAAAGAAACACCATGTCAAACATTAAAGAGCCACCATGTCGAACATTAAAGAGCCACCATGTCCAACATATATGTGACTCCATGTCAAACATTAAAGAGCCACCATGTCAAACATAAAAGGACCACCATGTCGAACATTAAAGAGGCACCATGTCGAACATTAAAAAGCCACCATGTCTAACATTATAGAGCCACCATGTCGAACATTAAAGAGCAACCATGTCCAACATAAAAGAGCCACCATTTTGAACATTAAAGAGCCACCATGTCGAACAATAAAGAGCCACCATGTCAAACATAAAAGAGCCACCATGTCGAACATAAAAGAGCCACCATGTCGAACATAAAAGAACCACAATGTCGAACATAAAAGAGCCACCATGTCAAACATTAAAGAGCCACAATGTCAAACATTAAAGAGCCACCATGTCAAACATAAAACAGCCACCATGTCAAACATAAAAGAGCCACCATGTCAAACATATATGTGACTCCATGTCAAACAGTAAAGAGCCACCATGTCAAGCATAAAAGAGCCACCATGTCGAACATTAAAGAGCCACCATGTCAAACATTAAAGAGCCGCAATGTAAAACATTAAAGAGCCATCATGTCTAACATTAAAGAGCCACCATGTCGAACATTAAAGAGCCACTATGTCTAACATTAAAGAGCCACCATGTCGAACATTAAAGAGCCACCATGTCTAACATTAAAGAGCCACCATGTCGAACATTAAAGAGCCACCATGTCGAACATTAAAGAGCCACCATGTCTAACATTAAAGAGCCACCATGTAAAACATAAAAAGCCACCATGTCAAACATAAAAGAGCCACCATGTCAAACATATACGTGACTCCATGTCAAACATAAAAGAGCCATCATGTCAAACATATACGTGACTCCATGTCAAACATAAAAGAGCCACCATGTCAAACATTAAAGAGCCACCATGTCGAACATTAAAGAGCCACCATGTCTAACATAAAACAGCCACCATGTCAAAAATAAAAGAGCCACCACGTCAAACATATATGACTCCATGTCAAACAGTAAAGAGCCACCATGTCAAGCATAAAAGAGCCACCATGTCAAACATTAAAGAGCCATCATGTCAAACATTAAAGAGCCACCATGTCTAACATTAAAGAGCCACCATGTCGAACAATAACGAGTCACCATGTCAAGTATATTCGTGACTCCATGTCAAACATAAAAGAGCTACCATGAAGAACATTAAAGAGCCACCACGTAAGACATTAAAGAGCCACCATGTCAAACATAAAAGAGCCACCATGTCAAACATATACGTGACTCCATGTCAAACATAAAAGAGCCATCATGTCAAACATAAAAGAGCCACCATGTCAAACATAAAAGAGCCACCATGTCGAACATTAAGGAGCCACCATGTCGAACATTAAAGAGCCACCATGTCGAACATTAATGAGCCACGATGTCGAACATTAAAAAGCCATCATGTCTAACATTAAAGAGCCACCATGTCAAACATTAAAGAGCCACCATGTCTAACATTAAAGAGCCACCATGTCAAACATAAAAGAGCCACTATGTGAAACAATAAACAGACACCATGTCAGACATTAAAAAACCCCGAATCAAACATAAGAGAGCCACCATGTAGAACATAAAAGAGCCACCATGTCAAACATTAAAGAGCCACCATGTCAAACATAAAATTTACACAATTTCAAGCGTAAAAGTAAGCGTCATGCTAATTTTAAAGGAGCCACTATAGCTAAGGAAATTGTAGCACTAGCTACTTATTGTATGGTGGATGCTTACTATTTGGGGATGCTTGCTATCCGGGGGATGCTTGCTATCCGGGAGGGGGATGCTTGCAATCTGGGGGATGCTTGCTATCTGGGGGATGCTTGCAATCTGGGGGGTGCTTGCTATCTGGGGGATGCTTGCAATCTGGGGGATGCTTGCTATCTGGGGGATGCTTGCAATCTGGGGGATGCTTGCTATCTGGGGGATGATTTCTTTTTGCATTACACTTTTTTGAGCAGTTTGTCTGTCGTCTTTGTGAAGGCTTTATTTGGCTGTCTTTTTGTTACTTGTAGAGAACAGAGATTCTATGTCATGTCAAACATATACGTGACTACATGTCAAACATAAAAGAGCCACCATGTCAAACATATACATGACTACATGTCAAACATAAAAGAGTTACCATTAAGAACATTAAAGAGCCACCTTTTCAAACCTAAAAGAGCCACCATGTTGAACATTAAAGAGCCACCATGTCGAACATTAAAGAGCCACCATGTCGAACATAAAAGAGCCACCATATCAAACATAAAAGAGTTACTATGTTCAACATTAAAGAGCCACCATGTCAAACATTAAAGAGCCACAATGTCAAACATTAAAGAGCCACCATTTCAAACCTAAAAGAGCCACCATGTCAAACATTAAAAAGCCACCATGTCCAACATTAAAGAGCGACAATGTCAAACATTAAAGAGCGACAATGTCAAACATTAAAGAGCCACCATGTCAAATATTAAAGAGCCACCATGTCGAACATTAAAGAGCCACCATGTCAAACATAAAACAGACACCATTAAGAACATTAAAGAGCCACCATGTCGAACATTAAAGAGCCACCATGTCAAACATAAAACAGCCAACATTTCGAAAATTAAAGAGCCACTATGTCAAACATTAAAGAGCCACCATGTCGAACATTAAAGAGCCACCATGTCAAACATAAAACAGATACCATTTCGAAAATGAAAGAGCCACCATTTATCAAACATTAAAGAGCCACCTTGTCAAATATTAAAGAGCCACCATTTCAAACCTAAAAGAGCCACCGAGTCAAACATTAAAGAGCCACCACGTCGAACATAAAAGAGCCACCATGTCGAACATTAAAGAGCCACCATGTCGAACATTAAAGAGCCACCATGTCGAACATAAAAGAGCCACCATATCAAACATAAAAGAGTTACCATGTCAAACATTAAAGAGCCACCATGTCAAACATTAAAGAGCCACAATGTCAAACATTAAAGAGCCACCATTTCAAACCTAAAAGAGCCACCATGTCAAACATTAAAAAGCCACCATGTCCAACATTAAAGAGCGACAATGTCAAACATTAAAGAGCGACAATGTCAAACATTAAAGAGACACCATTTCAAACCTAAAAGAGCCACCATGTCAAATATTAAAGAGCCACCATGTCAAACATTAAAGAGCCACCATGTCAAACATAAAACAGACACCATTAAGAACATTAAAGAGCCACCATGTCGAACATTAAAGAGCCACCATGTCAAACATAAAACAGCCAACATTTCGAAAATTAAAGAGCCACCATGTCAAAACATTAAAGAGCCACCATGTCGAACATTAAAGAGCCACCATGTCAAACATAAAACAGACACCATTAAGAACATTAAAGAGCCACCATGTCAAACATAAAACAGAGCCACCATTTCGAAAATTAAAGAGCCACTATGTCAAACATTAAAGAGCCACCATGTCGAACATTAAAGAGCCACCATGTCAAACATAAAACAGATACCATTTCGAAAATGAAAGAGCCACCATTTATCAAACATTAAAGAGCCACCTTGTCAAATATTAAAGAGCCACCATTTCAAACCTAAAAGAGCCACCATGTCAAACATTAAAGAGCCACCATGTCGAACATAAAAGAGCCGCCATGTAGAACATAAAAGAGTCACCATGTCAAACCTAAAAGAGCCACCATGTAAAACATTAAAGAGCCACCATGTCGAACATAAAAGAGGTACCATGTCAAACATTAAAGACCCACCAGGTCAAACATGAAAGTGCCACCATATCAAATATTAAAAAACCACCATGTCAAACATTAAAGAGCCACCAGGTCAAACATGAAAGTGCCACCATGTAAAACATAAAAGAGCCACCATGTCAAACATTAAAGAGCCACCAGGTCAAACATATACATGACTCCATTTCAAACATTAAAGAGCCACCATGTCGAACATAAAAGGGCCACCATGTCAAATATTAAAGAGCCACCATGTCAAACATTAAAGAGCCACCAGGTCAAACATGAAAGTGCCACCATGTAAAACATTAAAGAGCCACCATGTCGAACATTTAAGAACCACCATGTCATACATAAAATAGCCACCATGTGAAACATATACGTGACTCCATGTAAAACATTAAAGAGCTACCATATCAGACATATACATGACTCCATGTCAAACATATACGTGACTCCATGTTAGACATTAAAGAGCCACCATGTCGAACATTAAAGAGCCACCATGTCGAACATTAAAGAGCCAACATGTTAAAAATACAAGAGCCACCATGTCAAACATATACATGACTCCATGTCAAACATTGAAGAGACACCATGTCGAACATAAAAGAGCCACCATGCAAAACATAAAAGAGCCACCATGTCGAACATTAAAGAGCCACCATGTCAAACATAAAACAGCCAACATTTCGAAAATTAAAGAGCCACCATGTCAAACAATAAAGAGCCACCATGTCAAACATTAAAGAGCCACCATGTCAAACATAAAACAGACACCATGTCGAACATTAAAGAGCCACCATGTCAAACATAAAACAGCCAACATTTCGAAAATTAAAGAGCCACCATTTATCAAACATTAAAGAGCCACCTTGTCAAATATTAAAGAGCCACCATTTTAAACCTAAAAGAGCCACCATGTCAAACATTAAAGAGCCACCATTTCAAACCTAAAAGAGCCACCATGTCAAACATTAAAGAGCCACCATGTCGAACATAAAAGAGCCACCATGTAGAACATAAAGGAGTCACCATGTCAAACATTAAAGAGCCACCATGTAAAACATTAAAGAGCCACCATGTCGAACATAAAAGAGCCACCATGTAGAACATAAAAGAGGTACCATGTCAAACATTAAAGACCCACCAGGTCAAACATGAAAGTGCCACCATGTCAAATATTAAAAAGCCACCATGTCAAACATTAAAGAGCCACCAGGTCAAACATGAAAGTGCCACCATGTAAAACATTAAAGAGCCACCATGTTAAACATTAAAAAGCCACTTTGTCAAACATAGAAGAGCCCCCATGTCAAACATAGAAGAGCCACCATGTCAGACATTGAAAAGCCACCGTATCAAACATAAAAGAGTTACCATGTACGAGCGTAGAACAAAAAGAGCCACAATGTATAACATAAAAGAGCCACAATGTATAACATAAAAGAGCCACAATGTATAACATAAAAGAGCCACCCTGTTAAACATAAAAGATACACAATTTCAAACGTAAAAGTAAGCGAATTTTAAAGGAGCCGCTATAATGCTAAGGAAATTGTCGCACTAGCTACTTATTGTCTGGTGGATGCTTGCTATTTGGGGATGCTATCTATCTTGGGGATGCTTACTATCTTGGGGATGCTTGCTATCTGGGGGATGCTTGCTATCTTGGGGATGCTTGCTATCTGGGGGATGCTTGCTATCTGAGGGATGCTTGCTATCTGGGGGATGCTTGCTATCTGGGGGATGCTTGCTATCTGGGGGATGCTTGCTATCTGGGGGATGCTTGCTATCTGAGGGATGCTTGCTATCTGGGCGATGCTTGCTATCTGAGGGATGCTTGCTATCTTGGGGATGCTTGCTATCTTGGGGATGCTTGCTATCTGGGGGATGCTTGCTATCTGGGGGATGCTTGCTATCTGGGGGATGCTTGCTATCTTGGGGATGCTTGCTATCTGGGGGATGCTTGCAGTCTTGGGATGATTTCTTTTTGCAATGCACTTCATTTGAGCAGTTTGTCTGTTGTCTTTTTGAAGGATTTTTGGCTGTCTTTTTGTTACTTGTAGAAAACAGAGATTCTATCCAGATGTCCCCCATCGGGGGGCGAAGATTGCTAGTAAATAACTATTATCCTCCAATATACTAAAAATGGTCTGTCTGTGTCTATGTGATCGATTAGAGAAAAAATGGCTGGACCGATTTTGTTCGAACTTGCACTGTTCGATCAGAAATTTTCCCGTGACTGTACATGCATCGTGGCTAAGAAATTGCTCGATGCTAAAGGCATTAAATATTCGAAAAACATGCTTTTTTGCAAAGGTCAAGCAAACTTTTCGACTTGAAATGTATTGTAGCTCGTAAGAATGCTAGAGAAAAAAACTGACTGGTTGAATTCTGACTCTGAAATAGATTGCATCATAACTGAATTGTAACTTCGACTTGAATTGAAAATGCAGTGTGGAAGCGTAGCACCAGACTTGATTTAAATTGCGTAACCATATTGTTAACTGATACTGACTGACTGAGAAACTGATTATGTCATAACTGCTTCGTGTGATTTACTCTATGCTTGGATTTTAGAGTGTTGAATTATATAAGTGAAAAATTTGATGATATCAAAACGATGAGAGCTAGCCTAGAGGTGAACAAATTGAACTGCTAAATGCAGCGACGATGGTGCGAATTTTCATAGTGTATAATTTTTTTAATTAAAGCTTTTCAACGTCAGGAAAACTAAAAGACTTTTAAAAAGAATCGTCATGTAAAAATCATAGAAGCGTCATGTAAAAAATCGTAGAAGCGTCATTTAAAAAATCATAGAAGCGTCATATAAAAATCATAAATGCGTCATTTAAAGAATCATTGAAGCGTCATGTAAACAATCATAGAAGCGTCATGTAAACAATCATAGAAGCGTCATGTAAAAAATCATAGAAGAGTCATGTAAAAAAATCGAAGCGTCATGTAAATAATCATAGAAGCGTCATGTAAACAATCGTAGAAGCGTCATATAAAAATCATAGAAGCGTCATGTAAAAAAATCATACAAGCGTCATGTAAAAAAAGTATAGAAGCGTCATGTAAACAATCATAAAAGCGTCATGTAAACAATCGTAGAAGCGTCATATAAAAATCATAGAAGCGTCATTTAAAAAATCATAGAAGCGTCATGTAAACAATCATAGAAGCGTCATGTAAATAAGTCATAGAAGCGTCATGTAAAAAATCATAGAAACGTCATGTAGAAAAATCATAGAAGCGTCATGTAAACAATCATAGAAGCGTCATGTAAAAATCGTAGAAGCGTCATTTAAAAACCTAGAAGCGTCATTTAAAAAAATCATAGAAGCGTCATGTAAAAAAGTCATAGAAGCGTCATGTAAACAATCATAGAAGCGTCCTGTAAACAATCATAGAAGCGTCATGTAAAAAATCATAGAAGCGTCATGTAAACCATCATAGAAGCGTCATGTAAACCATCATAGAAGTGTCATGTAGACAATCATAGAAGCGTCATGTAAAAATCATAAAAGCGTCATTTAAAAAATCATAGAAGCGTCATATAAAAATCATAAATGCGTCATTTAAAGAATCATTGAAGCGTCATGTAAACAATCATAGAAGCGTCATGTAAACAATCATAGAAGCGTCATGTAAAAAATCATAGAAGAGTCATGTAAAAAAATCGAAGCGTCATGTAAATAATCATAGAAGCGTCATGTAAACAATCGTAGAAGCGTCATATAAAAATCATAGAAGCGTCATGTAAAAAAATCATACAAGCGTCATGTAAAAAAAGTATAGAAGCGTCATGTAAACAATCATAAAAGCGTCATGTAAACAATCGTAGAAGCGTCATATAAAAATCATAGAAGCGTCATTTAAAAAATCATAGAAGCGTCATGTAAACAATCATAGAAGCGTCATGTAAAAAAGTCATAGAAGCGTCATGTAAAAAATCATAGAAACGTCATGTAGAAAAATCATAGAAGCGTCATGTAAACAATCATAGAAGCGTCATGTAAAAATCCTAGAAGCGTCATTTAAAAACCTAGAAGCGTCATTTAAAAAAATCATAGAAGCGTCATGTAAAAAAGTCATAGAAACGTCATGTAAAAATCATAAAAGCGTCATGTAAAAAATCATAGAAGCGTCATGTAAAAGATCATAGAAGCGTCATGTAAAAACATCATAGAAACGTCATGTAAACAATCGTAGAAGCGTCATGTAAAAATTACAAAACTTATACAAAACTTATTACAAAACTTATATAAAAACTAATGGAAGTGTCATTTAAGAAATCATAGAAGCGTCATGTAAAAAATCATAGAAGCCTTATATAAAAACTAATGGAAGTGTCATTTTAGAAATCATAGAAGCGTCATGTAAAAATCAAAAGAAGCGTCATGTCAGACATGAAAGAAGTGTCATGTAAAAATTAAATGAAGCTATTGTGCTGTGCTGGGGAGAATTACTGAGATGTCAAGGCTCACGGAGAATAACTGAGATTAGGGGGGGGGGTTTCTGAGATGTCAAAGCAAAAGTCAGAAGCTACTTCAAAGTACATGTAGTTTACTCAATTTTTTTATTTTTATTACCTTCTTTGTTGGCTCGCCACGGGGGGGGGGCGCTGATAGAAGAAGAGTCATGTAAAAAGAAAAGAAGCACTATGTATACATAAAAGAAGAGTCATATCGAAGTTAAAATATTCATTTGGGAATTGCTACGATGTCAAGGCTTGGAGGGAATCGCTATAGTGCTGTGATTCTTAAAGAAGGAATCACTAAAATGCCAAGGCTTAGGGGAGAAGAATTGCTGAGATTTCAAGGCTTTATGTTGGGTTAAAGTTAGGTTTAGTTCCGGTGTGGGTTGAGGGTTAGATTTTAGCGGGTTTCAAGGTTAACAGGGGATTTTTCAGATATCAAGGTTTATGGGGGGCATTGCTGACATTTCAAGGCTTACGAGGGGAATAGCTGAGATGTCAAGGCTCATGGGGGAATAAATGAGATGTCAAGGCTAAAGTCAGAAGCTTCATGTAGTCTATTGAAAACTTTTTTTCATTATTTGTTGGCTCCTCACGGGAGGGATCGCTGATAGAAAAAGCGTAATGTAAAAAATAAGAAGCTTCATGTCGAAGTTAAGAGATTCATTTGGGAATCCCTACGATGTCGAGGCTTGCAGGGAATCGCTATAATGCTGTAGTAGTGCTATAATGACTCTTAGAGAGAATTACTGAAATGTCAATGCTTTAGGGTTAGGTTAGGTTAGGGTTAGGGTTAGGGTTAGAAAGTTGACAGATTTTTTTAGATTTCATGGCTTATGGGGAGCATCGCTGAGATGTCAAGGGGAAGTTGAAATGTTAAAGCTTGTGGGGGGGGAATTACTGACATGTCAAGGCTTACAAGGGACTGCTTGCAAAGCAGTATATTATTGCAAAGAGATGCAAATATTGCAGAGAGATATTGCAAAGAGATGCTACATGTAGTTTATTACAAAACTTGTACTGCATTTTTTGGCTCCCCAACGCTAAGATACTAAGCTAAAAAAATACTACTAGCGCTTCACAAACTTATACAGATGTAAGGCTGTAGGGTTAGTGTTAGCGTTGGTGTTAGGGTATATGGTTAGGGTTAGGGTTATAGCGTTAAGATTCGGGTTAGTGCTAGGGTTAGGGTAGCTTATAACTTAGCTCATGTAGCTTATTAAAAATGTTTAGCATAGAAGCGTCATGCAAAAATCATGGAAGCGTCATTCAAAAAATCATAGAAGCATCATGCAAAAACTCATGGACAAAATATTAAATTTAGGGTTGGGGTTAGGGCTATTAGAAGTTTGACAGGAGATTTTTTAGGATTTCAAGGCTACATGTAGCTTATTAAAAAACGTGTATTCATTTCTTTAGCTCCCCAACGGGGGGCGTAGATTGCTAGTCCTATATACTAAAAATGAGTTGTTTGTTTGTACGAAATCGATTAGAGAAAAAATGGCTGGACCGATTTTCATGAGACTTGCACTGTTCGATCAGAAATTTTCCCGTGACGGTACATGTGTCTTAGCTAAGAAATTGCTTGATGCTAAAGGCATTAAATATTCGAAAAACATGCTTTTTTGCAAAGGTCAAGCAAACTTTTCGACTTGAAATGCATTGTAAGAATGCTAAGAGAAAAATTGACTGGTTGAATCTGATTCTGAAATAGATTGCATCATAACTGAATTGTAACTCCAACTTGAATTGCGTCTTAGTATTGAAAATTCAGTGTGGAAGCGTAGCACCAGACTTGATTTAGATTGCGTAACCATATTCTCAACTTTAATTGAGACTGATACTGACTTGCCTGGGAAATTGATTATGTCATAACTGCTTCGTGAGTGAGTGTTGAATTATATAAGTGCTACAATTTCATTTATAAATTCGATAAGAGCTAGCCTAGATGTGAACAGACTGGACTGCAAATGCAGCGACCTGGGTTCGAATCTTAGTAGTGAAAAGTTTTTTATTAAAAGCTTTTATTCAAGGACAAATAAAGGACAAAAGGCGTCATGTAAAAAATCATTGAAGCGTCATGTAAACAATCATAGAAGCGTCATTTAAAAAATCATTGAAGCGTCATGTAAACAATCGTAGAAGCGTCATGTAAACAATCATTGAAGCGTCATGTAAAAAATCATAGAAGCGTCATGAAACAATCATAGAAGCGTCATGTAAACAATCAGAGAAGCGTCATGTAAAAAATCATAGAAGCGTCATGTAAACAATCATAGAAGCGTCATGTTAAAAATCATAGAAGCGTCATGTAAACAATCATAGAAGCGTCATGTTAAAAATCATAGAAGCGTCATGTAAAAAATCATAGAAGCGTCATGTAAACAATCATAGAAGCGTCATGTAAACAATCATAGAAGCGTCATGTAAAAAGCATAGAAGCGTCATGTAAAAAGCATAGAAGCGTCATATAAAACTCATAGAAGCGTCATTTAAAAAAATCATAGAAGCGTCATGTAAACAATCATAGAAGCGTCATGTAAAAAATCATAGAAGCGTCATGTAAACAATCAGAGAAGCGTCATATAAAAATCATAGAAGCGTCATTTAAAAAAATCATAGAAGCGTCATGTAAACAATCATAGAAGCGTCATGTAAAAAATCATAGAAGCGTCATGTAAACAATCATAGAAGCGTCATTTAAAAATCATAGAAGTGTCATGTAAAAAATCATAGAAGCGTCATGTAAAAAATCATAGAAGCGTCATGTAAAAATCATAGAAGTGTCATGTAAACAATCATAGAAGCGTCATGAAAAAATCATAGAAGCGTCATGTAAACAATCATAGAAGCGTCATGTAAACAATCATAGAAGCGTCATGTAAAAAGCATAGAAGCGTCATGTAGAAAGCATAGAAGCGTCATATAAAACTCATAGAAGCGTCATTTAAAAAAATCATAGAAGCGTCATGTAAACAATCATAGAAGCGTAATGTAAAAAATCATAGAAGCGTCATTTAAAAATCATAGAAGTGTCATGTAAACAATCATAGAAGCGTCATGTAAAAATCATAGAAGCGTCATGTAAACAATCATAGAAGCGTCATGAAAAAATCATAAAAGCGTCATGTAAACAATCATCGAAGCGTCATCTAAAAAGTCATAGAAGCGTCATGTAAAAAATCATAGAAGCGTCATGAAAAAATCATAGGAGTGTCATGAAAAAATCATTGAAGCGTCATGTAAACAATCATAGAAGCGTCATGTAAACAATCATTGAAGCGTCATGTAAAAAATCATAGAAGCGTCATGAAACAATCATAGAAGCGTCATGTAAACCATTATAGAAGCGTCATGTAAAAAATCATAGAAGCGTCATGTAAAAATCATAGAAGTGTCATGTAAACAATCATAGAAGCGTCATGTAAAAATCATAGAAGCGTCATGTAAACAATCATAGAAGCGTCATGAAAAAATCATAAAAGCGTCATGTAAACAATCATCAAAGCGTCATCTAAAAAGTCATAGAAGCGTCATGTAAAAAATCATAGAAGCGTCATGAAAAAATCATAGGAGTGTCATGAAAAAATCATTGAAGCGTCATGTAAAAAAATCATAGAAGCGTCATGTAAACAATCATTGAAGCGTCATGTAAAAAATCATAGAAGCCTCATGAAACAATCATAGAAGCGTCATGTAAACAATCATAGAAGCGTCATGTAAAAAATCATAGAAGCGTCATGTAAACAATCATAGAAGCGTCATATAAAAATCATAGAAGCGTCATTTAAAAAAATCATAGAAGCGTCATGTAAACAATCATAGAAGCGTCATGTAAACCATCATAGAAGCGTCATGTAAAAAATCATAGAAGCGTCATGTAAAAATCATAGAAGTGTCATGTAAACAATCATAGAAGCGTCATGTAAAAAATAATAGAAGCGTCATGTAAAAAATCATAGAAGCGTCATGTAAAAATCATAGAAGTGTCATGTAAAAAATCATAGAAGCGTCATGTAAAAAATCATAGAAGTGTCATGTAAACAATCATAGAAGCGTCATGTAAAAAATCATAGAAGTGTCATGTAAAAATCATAGAAGCGTAATGTAAAAAATCATAGAAGCGTAATGTAAAAAATCATAGAAGCGTCATTTAAAAATCATAGAAGTGTCATGTAAACAATCATAGAAGCGTCATGTAAAAATCATAGAAGCGTCATGTAAAAAATCATAGAAGCGTCATGAAAAAATCATAGAAGCGTCATGTAAACAATCATCGAAGCGTCATCTAAAAAGTCATAGAAGCGTCATGTAAAAAATCATAGAAGCGTCATGAAAAAATCATAGGAGTGTCATGAAAAAATCATAGAAGCCTCATTAAAAACTAATGAAAGTGTCATTTAAAAAATCAAGAAGCATCATGGTAGAATAAAAGAAGCGTCATGTCAGACATGAAAGGTGTCATTTAAAAATTAAATGAAGCTATAGTGCTGGGCTAGGGAGAAAAACTGAGACGTCAAGGCTCACAGAGAATAACTGAGATTACGGGGGTGGGGTTTCTGAGATGTCAAAGCAAAAGTCAGAAGCTACTTCAAAGTTCATGTACTTTACTCAATTTTTTTATTACATTCTTTGTTGGCTCGCCACAGGGGGGGGGCGCTGATAGAAGAAGAGTCATGTAAAAAATAAAAGTAGCACTATGTATACATAAAAGAAGAGTCATGTCGAAGTTAAAAGATTCATTTGGGAATTGCTACGATGTCAAGGCTTGGAGGAAATCGTTATAGTGCTGTGATTCTTAAAGAAGGAATCACTAAAATGTCAAGGCTTTGGGGAGAAGAATTGCTGAGATTTCAAGGCTTTATGTTGGGTTAAAGTTAGGTTTAGGTCAGGTGTGGGTTGAGGGTTAGATTTTATCGGGTTTCAAGGTTAACGGGGGGTTTTTTAGATTTCAAGGTTTATGGAGGCCATCGCTGACATGTCAAGGCTTACGGGGGGAATAGCTGACATGTCAAGGCTCACGGGGGTATAAATGAGATTTCAAGGCTAAAGTCAGAAGCTACATGTAGTTAATTGAAAACTTTTTATTACATTATTTAATGCCTCCTCAGGGGAGGGATCGCTGATAAAAAAAAGCGTAATGTAAAAAATAAAAGAAGCTTCATGTCGAAGTTAAGAGATTCATTTGGGAATCCCTACGATGTCGAGGCTTGCAGGGAATCGCTATAATGCTGTAGTAGTGCTATAATGACTCTTAGAGAGAATTACTGAAATGTCAATGCTTTAGGGTTAGGTTAGGGTTAGGGTTAGGTTAGGGTTAGGGCTAGGGTTAGGGTTAGGGTTAGGGTTAGGCTAGGGTTAGGGTTAGAAGGTTGACAGATATTTTTAGATTTCCAAGGCTTATTGGGGGCATTGCTGAGATGTCAAGGGGGGAAGTTGATATGTTAAAGCTTGTGGGGGGGAATTACTGACATTTCAAGGCTGACAAGTTTTGACAGGAGATTTTTAAGATTTCAAGGATACATGTAGCTTATTAAAAAAACGTGTATTGCATTTCTTTGGCTCCCCAACGGGGGCGTAGATTGCTAGTTACAAACTATAAACACAGTCAAATATATTATTTTCTATTAAGCAAGAGGTTGGAAAATTCCGACCTGTAAAGCCTCTCTATCCCGCCCTCGGGTCATTTAAAACTTTACACATTAGCAATCCGGCCCGATCCAGGTTTGTGTCGACTTTTCTCTCATCTCTCAACGCCTCTTTCCTACTCTCTCTCACTATGCCCTAATCTTTCTTCGCTCATCTGGCCTTTGAATTTGACTTTGCTGCAGGGGGCTCCGTGCATCCGGATGCAGCGAGGAGACGTTGCCGCCCATTTCGCTAACCCCTGGCGACCACGGGCAGCTGGTGCTGCGGTTTCACGCAGGGAGCTCCAATGGTGCCAGTGTCCCCTCCGGAGAGTCCAGGAGGTGCCTGGTCGCTCGCCCGGTAGCCCTTAGGTAGCGGACGAGCTGGCAGAGATTCTCGGGCCTGAAAACGTCGGAGAGGTCCGGGTTTGGGCCGAGGTAGGTGAGCCTGTCCTGAGTAAAGGCGGGGCATTCACAGATAAAGTGTTCCGCATTCTCGACACCGGAGAGGCAGAAGGGGCATTCCTCACTGCGGATTTTTTCCCTGGAGGTGACGATGTCTGGCAAAACAGCCATGACCCGAGAGGGCCATGGTCACCGCCCTGATGTCCCTGCGGTTGAGTCCAAGCAGGGCCCTGCGCAGGGCGGAGGAAGGACAGGGGACAGCCGCGCGGGATTGCCGGCAGTCGGGGGCGTTAGCCCACCTCTCCCTGTGCTTTGAAGCCCCCACTGGTTGATCCGAGTGGTGACAGCGGCGGTGGGGTTGAGGGCCACGGCCAGGGGACCAGTGAAAGAACCGGTGGAAGAGCCAGGCGATCGGCCAGCTCGTTGCCGGGGTGGCCCGAGTGCCCGGGGATCCACCTCAGGGACGCCTTGTTAGAGGCGCCTAAGCGGTTGAGCTGCCCGATGCAGTCGAGGACTGTACTCGAGCAGGTGGTGGTGCGCTCAAGGGCGTGGATCGAGTGGAAGGTATCGAGTGGAGGATAATCTCCTTCCCCCAGAGGCGCAGGAGCTGATGGTGAGAACTTCGGTCTGAAAGACGGTGGAGCAGGTGCCGGTGTGCTGGGAGAAGGCTTCCACGGTTCTCCCTCCAGACACGATGCAGTAGCCGAAGCCAGAGGCAGAGTTGATTTGGGACCCCTCAGTGAAACAGTGGATTTCATGGGGTTTCCATTTGTCCCTTGCTTCATGACGTGGTGGAATGCTGGTTTTGAATTTGATCAGATGGCAGAGCGTAAACGGGACGGGAGCAAAAGGACCAGCAGGCCTCCCGCTGCTTCCAGGTCTCGCAGGCTGAGGTCGCCGTGCGGCCGGGGGTTCCGCTTTCTGAAGACGAACTGCTTCTGGTTGAGGACACCCGCGGCAAGTAGACGGCGTGTGGTCTTCATAGCCTCCACTCCGACAAAGAGGTCAAGGGGGGAATGTCCAGGAAGGAGTTCATGCCATCAAAGTGCGTAGAGGGAGTCTCGTTCATGATAGCTCGACGATCGCGGCCTTGCATCCTGTTAAGAGCTTCAATAATCCCATTCACCTCTAGGGCACTGTTCCAGATGAAGCCGGCGAAGGAGATGGCCGTTCTCAATATGGCAGTGTAACTCCACTAGAGGCGGTGAGGATGAGGCCCCAGGTAGCGTCGAAAGCTCTGCGGATCTGCGCGAGAGTCAAGAGAGCTTTGCGGGCTTTGGTTTGGACGCGTTGAGCTCAACTTGTGGTCGAGGGTGACGCCCAGACATCTGGTTTGCTTCTCCATGGCAACGGGTTTGCCCATAGAGGGAGAGAGGTTCGATCCTCCGGCGGCTGGTGAACATGATGGCTACACCTACGGTAGTTCAAGAGGGAGGTGAGGTTGGGTGGAACCGTGGGGCCATCACCAGGGATACGAATCGAGGCGATGAGGACCGTGCGGTTGGTGATAATGTCGTTGGATTGAATGACACAGACGTCTCTGCAGAGAGAGAGGTCCGGTCTGTGCAAGGTTTTGAGATGGGTAGACACGAATATGGCTTCTTTGGTGTTTCCTTTCTTCGTCCAGGGCTCTTGAAGTACATGTAGGATGATAACCGGTTTCACGAAGTTTGCCACCTGCACCCTGCAGGTTGGTCGAGGCTGCGATGCAGTGGTACAGGAGTGGCCATGCAGGATGTCAACTCCTACAATTGTGGTCCGCGCAGCTTCATGCCAATTGCCATTAAGGAGAACTAGAAGTTACAAAAAAAATAAAAAAACAACGGTAACTTCTAGTGGTCCTTGCTTCCTGCTGGCTCAGGGCGAGTTGTGCAGGAGAGCTGCCTCATTGTTGGGAATACATAAATAAACTAAAATTAGCTCATAAAATTAATGTGGTCCCTAATTATCCCCTTGCTTATTCTCCCTTATTCCAAGTCCAAATTTTGTCGGTTTTTGCCAAACCCAGCTTTCTGGTATCACTGTGAGCAGAATGATGTATCATTTGTGTACATAAGCGGCTCGGGCTCCATTTTTATGAGCTTATAAGTGTGGTTGACAGGCCCTAATGTATTTACAAGTCATTTACGTTTATATGATATAAATTGTATTATATAAATCGAGTATAGCTAGATCACGCAAACTATTAGTACATATATCTGAATCTTATTGGTGATTGATTTGATAGGTGAGAGCATCGATCGGTGATGATTACTGAGGGCGATGTACATGCAACGCAGTACAAAGTACCAAGTGTCGTCACCAAAAACTCATAACAGTAAGAGTATATACAGTTAGAATAAAAAATAAAAAATAAGTTTGCAGCTCTCACATTTCTTGCGAATTCACGTTGAAATTTTTGTTATAACGTTTATTAACAAAATTTTGCATTAACTTTCAATTAAATTTGACTTTGTAACAAAGGGCTTTTTCATATTACCAATTCCAGAACCAGAATCGGTTCGGAATTCCAAGAAAAACAGCAGTATAACTATTAAACTCTGTTAATATTTGACTGCCTTAACAACCTAACTTAGCACAATTTTTCACTTTCTTCTTGGCGATTGTCATTCAATAATAAAAACTTTATAGCACGTATCTCCCTCTAGTTATGGAGACAAAAAGTTATACTTCACAAATTGGTTCTGGTTCTGGAACCAGAGCAAGCAATATGAAAAGGCCCAAAGTTTCCTATTTCAAGATTATTTCTGAATTTTTTACAATGTCCATTCGGCATTCACCATAATAGACCATTTGACGAGCCAATGGACTTCAAGTGTGAGCGTGAGTGCAATATTACACGAATTCATTGACTTTAACTCGAAGTACGAGTACATAACATAGCACTTAAAACAACAAATAATAGCTAAAGCCTATAGTCATTTTGCTTTAGCTTTATCTTCCCTGAAGGCTGAGTTAACCACTCAATAGTTATAGTTGTGGGCATAAACCACACGAGCGCTAATGAATGATACTCCCGAAAGTCTCCTTTTTTAATTTTGACGCTTCTACAATTCGTTTTTTTCAATCTCGCTAGTTATTCTTGGCAATAAAAATATTCTAATGACAGAATTATTACTATGAATGATTGTTATTATTATGATACTGAATCTATAATGGAATTTAGTTGCCTTACAGAATTATAGCTAATGGTTAACCTAATTTATGTCCTGTTTTAAAAAGGGGCCTATTTTGTGTGTCTTGGCCTAAGTTAATAGGCTTGTTATTTTCCACTTGTTTGATATTTTATGTATAATATTTTCTCTGTGCATATTTTATAGAATTGTTCTATTTGAAAAATTTTGCAGCCCTATGCTATACCTGGTTTTATTAATTTACCAAAAAGCTACTCTTAGTAAAATAAAAGTTGCATAAGTAAACTAAATTATAAAATGTATTATTTATATTTTCTATTGACTTTGATGCTTAACAGTATATGACATAGAATAGAAAAGATTGGGATCTCTAGCTCATATTTAATATATATTTATAGGTTCAAATTAATTTCCATGTAATTAATCCTACTTTAAGTTTTAAATTTAAACTTAAGCATATAAAATATGTCCCTTTTAAGAAGATTGCAATGGTATAAACTTTTAACATGTCTTACTAGCAAGTAATATTAAAATCAGGTATGAAAAAAACTATGCAATTAAAGTATAAATTAGGCTTAAAAGATAGACCACTAATCTATAATATTAAATTACACTTTTAGATAACATTAATCTATGAAGCCAATAGTCAAGTTTTGGGACTTAGTCTGTTTTGTTAGGAATTCTAGGCCCTATTAAGATGTTTAGCTAATATACTTTAAAAAATTTTTACTGAGTATTTCGATAAGCTAAAAGTGGCAATTATTAGTTGATAATAGGGCTTAAAATCCATTAAATTGAAAGATTTCACTGCAAGTTTGTCAAATTGATCATATAAAATTCATGCCGCTAAGATGGAATCAAGGGCAAAGGAGTTCTGGAAACCAGAATGGAAAATAAAGGATGAATTCACGCAAAGAACAAATGAAAAAATTGACCAAAATGAGACCATGAACTCAACTGACACAGTGATTCTTGAAGGTCGCGAGTTCGCCGTTCATCCTGGCGTTTTCTCGCCATCAATTTTCATTGGGTCGAAATTTTTGTGCAACAAGCTGTGCGAGTTCCTGCCGGACTCTGGCACCTTTCTTGAAATCGGCAGCGGCTGCGGTTGCGTGGCAGTTCTGGTGGCTCAGAATCGGCCTCGGCTTCGCATATTTGCCGTCGACATCAGTCAGAGTGCGTTGGAGAACACGCTGGAGAATCTGAAGCGTCACCGACTCACTGACAGGGTGAAGGTCACCCAGAGTGACGTCATGGACGCCTTCGTTGACGCGGGAGAAGTCGAGAAGTTTGACTGCGTCTTCTGGAACTATCCGTTTCATCACACAGACAAGTCGATCGGTCAGCTGACAATGACCGAACGCGCCATTCGCGATCCGAACTACGCCTGCCTGCACAAACTGTTTGATCAGGCCAGCCAACTAGTGTCGCCTGGCGGGAAAGTCCTGATCGGATTTTCTATTAAAATGGGCATTGTCGAGGCTCTGGTAGCCATAGCTAGGCATTACGGTTGGCAAACGCAAGAGAAAGCAAACGGGCTTGACTTTGAAGGAGAGAGGACTTCGATGGCCATCTTTGAGTGCGTTCGGTTCAATGACGCTTGATGACTAACGAATGGAGAATTCACTAGTGACGAGACAGTGAGCATAAACTGGCCCTATCTATTAGCAATAGTATAGTTATAGTAGTATTTTACAGCCAAGTATATTTTTTAAACTTTTTTATTTGACAGACAGTGAGGAAAAGCACTTCAACTCAATGTTGTCAAGAGTTGCCAATGTCTTGTCATTTTTTATCATCTATATACTTTCAAAGCTACCGGTTGCTATTGGTGCTATAAAGGATACAGTAACTCCTGTCGGTTTGAGTTTGTTTTGAGCACTGGTCCGGCTCGTACAGGAGCTATAGAGTCCATGGAAACCCTGGTAAATTAATAGATCTTCTGATGAAATTAATCCAATTGTGACAAGTCTTAGTCAACTTTGCTGTCAAAATCCATACAAGATTTTCTTATATAAATTGTTTTTGTATTTTGGCACATTGTCAACTATTTTCGATGCACACGTACAGTAACGGGACTAAAATATTACGTAATTAGAACCTACATAGAAATACAGAGTCTTGATGTTCTCCACCTGAGCGTCGGTGAACAACAGCAGGTAGCAGTCTCTCAGCTTGCTGTTGTACAGCACGTACCTGCTCTAACGCAGTGCGTTTTTGCTAAAATCGATCACACACATACCGACAGACCATTTTTAGTATATTGGACTAGCAATCAGCGTCCATCGTTGCGGAGACAAGATTGAATGGAATAACTGTTTTAATCTTTGAGTCTGTGTATCTCAGCAATTCATCTAAAATACAACAGAGTATACTGTTTCGGATGCTAAATTAAAGAAGTGATGATCTTCACTTGCCCCGGATCAAATGCAAATCGTTGATTTTGTGATTAAAAAAAGATTTCGATCCCTAATCTTCGCAGTTTAGCTATTTTTTTAGGAAATTGGCCTCCAAAAACTTACACGATCTTAAAAGTTTTTTGTCCTGTTATATACTACAGTAAAATAACCATCAGCCAGGAGGTTGTTGTCACCAAACCATCCAGATATTGTCTAAACTGACTGATACAGACAGAATTGCATGCTTATTTAGCAACTGAAAGCTAGTAGCGACTCTCGTCAAACCCAGTCAACGGAAGAAGATGGACGGGCAAGCCAGTCAACAGATAATCAAGCCGGTTTTCGATTCCGCGCTTGCATAGACTCCAAAACCAACATGAGCTGATTTAGCGGACTGGCTGAAAAGCGGGAAAACCTACATGTATTTAAGGTGGAAAGGAAGTCAGGCGACGCGAAGTATAGTCAACAGTCACCCAGCAAAGCTGACAAATCATTTTTGGAAGCAAGCAAAGCATGTTTCCTGCGAGTTCACTCATTTCCGGAAAAAATTACTAGCATTAGAATTCGGTATGAGGCTGCAGCAGTCCCTGGACCTGCTGTCGTGTCCCCGCACCGTTTCACACCCCTGCAGGCTGGTCTGTGCCTGTTCACACCGTTGTTTGCGGGTGGTTCGGTTGAATCACTTCTTTAAATCGATTTTTTTGCTCCGTCGACAACCTTTAATCCATAAATTGATCCCATTAGCTCGTAAATAATGCTTTTATAGGTTTTATTGTTTCACAGGTAGACATGCATGCAGAGACAGAGGCTTTTCTTGTTTACAGAGGTTGCTTGAGCGTCTGCAGCGTCTCCCAGTCTCAAATGCTCGCAACCACATTAATGTGCAAACTTGAACAGCCTCAGCTTCTGGGTACTGCACTGCTTGGAGTGTAAGTTAAGTTAGAGCCAAGCTTTGATTAGTCAGGCGGGACAGACAGATTCCGATTCGAGAGAGAAGCCTCAATGCTACTAGATGGACTTGAGCGTTAAGCCAATGATGGGAGCAGTCAGAGGTACAAAATCAGCTATTTAAGATACGCCTGACGCTGGCTGAATGCATCTTAACTCATTGTAGAGACGCCACAGTTTTGCACCTTGAGCATTGGTAACGTTTGCCCCGGGAGTTGAACTATTTTCTAATTAGGAAAACAGCAGAAGAGCACCCAATCTATAATTTGTGAGCGTCAATGATGCAGCCATTGCTGCTGCTGCTGCTCCTACTGAGATGCCAGCTGCTGCAGTCGCAGGGCCTGCCGTGTCCCGCACCGTTCACCATGCAGGCTGGACGGTGTTTTTTTGTGAGCACAACTCAAAGCCACAGCTGGTGCTCAGCCAATCGGCAGTGCGCATCGATCGGAGGCGAGCTCGTCAACTCGCACAGCTCCATCCAGAAGTTTCGAAAGGGGAGAATCCGCGGTGCCAACTGCAGCTGCAACCTGTGGGTCGGGCTGAGCGACCTGGCCGATGAGAGAAACCGGAACAGAGCCGGCTGGCAGAGGGTCAACGGATACGGCATCTTCCCGGGGGACGGCAGCCTGTTTAGGAACAGTGAGCCGAATGGCGGAGTTATCGCCAACTGCCTCCGACTGTACAACGGCAGTTACTTGGCTGACAAAAGTTGCAAATCGAACTTCGGGTTCACCTGCGAGCTCACGGCCGGTGCCCGACCGCCGACTGCCGGCGTCTGGACGCCTACCGCCTTCAATCGCCAGAGCTTCAACACCGAGTACTGCTTCACCGATGTACCGAATGTGAGCAGCGCTTTTGAATGCTTTGCAGCCGCTATGATTGACGGCAGCTGCAGACACGTGCTGTACAACAGCAAGCTGAGAGCCTGCCGCCTGCTGCTGTTCACCGATGCTCAGGTGGAGGTGGAGATCGAGACGAGCGCCGACTGGGTCAAACTGCAACTGGTCTAACATTACTGCTTGGATTTTCCTTTTGAAAAAATATTTAAGATCTTATTGATTCGCAAATCGACTTACAAAAAGACACGAATAAAATGGCGTTTGCACGAAACGGATGTGCAACTAGAGAACAAGGACGATCGGAAATTTTCGGCAAAGTTGCAGCTCTTCCTGTCTCTCTATTGTACTTTTCTAGCGAGGAATTAGTCTATGGCAAAACTCCACCCAGCTCTGTTTAGAAAACGCAACTGTACATGTCATACAAGTTAGGTCAACGTATAAAATTCAGATAGGTAGAGGTGACGTGTATGCAAAAAAGTAGGACAGCAAATTAAATAACGCACAGCGACACACTATCTTTGCTCTAAACTGTTGAAAATATCAACGGCGAACCAACAGCGCTGATTACGAGCACAGATAACACGAAAGATTAGTAGTGAGCTCGAACTAAGCTGAGACTCGGACTTATAAGCGTTTCTCATAGCCTTTAATTCGAGCTTTCAAGTGAGAAGTGTTTTCAAACTGCAATCACAGTACATGGTGAACAGCTGCAGGTGCACAATAATCGCATGGCTCTGGAACGTACCAGCAACAGCTTCCACTGGGCAGACTACGTCATCCTAGTCTTGTCGTTGCTCATTTCGTGCTCAGTGGGGATCTACTTTGCCTTGTCGGGCGGTAAGCAGAAGACAACAGCCGAGTATCTCATGGGAGATCGCAGTATGAGACTGGTGCCAGTGTCCGTGTCTCTGGTGGCCAGCTTCCTGTCCGCCATCCTCATCCTGGGCCATCCGGCCGAGATCTACCTGAACGGCATTGGGTTTCACTTTCACCTGATCGGCGCAACCATTGCGTACCTGACGACAGCGTTTCTGTTCGTTGGACTGTTCTATCAGCTGCGAATAACCAGCGCCTTCGAGGTAACTGGAGGCATTTTTCGATAAAGCTGCTTGTAGTTATTTTCTGCGGTCTGCGACTGCCGCAATTTGATTGCCAGTGACAATTTGACTGTCAGTGACAATTGACTGTCAGGTGACAATTCACTGTCAGGTGATAATTCACTGTCAGGTGACAATTCACTGTCAGGTGACAATTCACTGTCAGGTGACAATTCACTGTCAGGTGACAATTCACTGTCAGGTGACAATTCACTGTCAGGTGATAATTCACTGTCAGGTGACAATTCACTGTCAGGTGACAATTCACTGTCAGTGACAATTCACTGTCAGGTGATAATTCACTGTCAGGTGACAATTGACTGTCAGTGACAATTGACTGTCAGTGACAATTGACTGTCAGTGACAATTGACTTTCAGGTGACAATTGACTGTCAGTGACAATTGACTGTCAGTGACAATTGACTGTCAGTGGCAATTGACTGTCAGTGACAATTGACTTCAGTGAAATTGACTGTCAGGTGACAATTGACTGTCAGTGACAATTGACTGTCAGGTGACAATTGACTGTCAGTGACAATTGACTGTCAGTGACAATTGACTGTCAGTGACAATTGACTGTCAGGTGACAATTGACTGTCAGTGACAATTGACTTTCAGGTGACAATTGACTGTCAGTGACAATTGACTGTCAGTGACAATTGACTTCAGTGAAATTGACTGTCAGGTGACAATTGACTGTCAGTGACAATTGACTGTCAGGTGACAATTGACTGTCAGTGACAATTGACTGTCAGGTGACAATTGACTGTCAGTGACAATTGACTGTCAGTGACAATTGACTGTCAGTGACAATTGACTTCAGTGAAATTGACTGTCAGGTGACAATTGACTGTCAGTGACAATTGACTGTCAGGTGACAATTGACTGTCAGTGACAATTGACTGTCAGGTGACAATTGACTGTCAGTGACAATTGACTGTCAGTGACAATTGACTGTCAGTGACAATTGACTGTCAGTGACAATTGACTGTCAGTGACAATTGACTTTATCCTGTGCCTTTTCGTATGTCACGGATTTCTGCCAGAAACAGTATCGCACTGCTCAAACCAAACCCATCTCAAACACAAAACCAGTATCTGGAGCAGAGATTCCAATCTAAGCTGGTGCGCTGCATCGGGACCCTCCTGAATTTGGTCATCATGGTAAGTCATAGCGAGTTGGTACAATTAATAAAATCGAATTTGCTGTACTAACTGATTAAAACAAGATGGATTTCAGATCATGTACGCTGGCAGTGCCATATTTGCACCATGTACAGCCACTGAGAGAGGTAACAAAATTATTCGGCACCTATTTTATGAATCTATATTAGAGGAATTAAAAACAAAACATGCAAGGACTACTCAAGTAGCATACATAGGACGCAACACTCGATATCTGTGGTAAATGTTTTGAAGGCAACTTTTCGCCGAAACTACACTACGGAGATAGGAAATATCACGATTTTCAACACTGAAACAGTGATTGGGTCTCTTAGCAGTGTCAGAGAAAGTTCTAATCACACTATTCTGTGCCTCACATGCTGCTCTAACGATTTTTCATGTTAAATTGGTCTCGTCATTATTTTTAAAGTTTTCTCAAATGAAGCTTTATGAATATCGATAGAGCAATAAGAAAGGCACAGCATATCAAAAGATGAACACTGGATCTGCCTCCTATCCAAAGCAATAACAATTTTTATGCTGAAAAAATTAAAACCTCCTATCTCTGTAGTGTATTTATAGATTTCGAGTGTTGCGTCCTTTTACTTAAGTTGTCCTTGTACATGTGAAAGTCAACAGTCAAGGATGGTGGAGAAGTTAGATGGAGAAGAATGAAGGGAGAAAAGCTCACGGATAGGAAGAGTGCAAGGATGGGGAAGGAATGGAAAAGTGGACAGTGTGTTCAGAATACAGGGGAGCAAGAGCATCTCCCAGCGGCCCATTCTCCACTGCAACCACTTGCAGTCACGGACAGCGCAGTCCGTCGCGAGTACGTGATAGCCGCCTGCGGCATAATCGGCACTTTTTACACTCTGCTCGGCGGCATGAAGGCGGTGGTCTGGGTTGATGCCATCCAAGCTGGCATCATGCTGGCTGGCACTGTGGCTGTTGCTGTCAAGGTGATCAACTACCTGAGTCTCCACGGTCTTTTAGTATTATGACATGAGCAGAGTACGTTAGAAATGAAGATTGTAACTTGTGAAGATTGTAACTTGTGAAGATTGTAACTTGTGAAGATTGGAACTTGTGAAGATTGGAACTTGTGAAGATTGGAACTTGTGAAGATTGTAACTTGTGAAGATTGTAACTTGTGAAGATTGTAACTTGTGAAGATTGTAGGTTGTGAAGATTGTAGGTTGTGAAGATTGTAGGTTGTGAAGATTGGAGCTTGTGAAGATTGTAGGTTGTGAAGATTGGAGCTTGTGAAGATTGTAGGTTGTGAAGATTGGAGCTTGTGAAGATTGGAACTTGTGAAGATTGGGGCTTGTAAAGATTGAAGCTTGTGAAGATTGGAGCTTGTGAAGATTGTAGGTTGTGAAGATCGGAGCTTGTGAAGATTGTAGGTTGTGAAGATTGGAGCTTGTGAAGATTGTAGGTTGTGAAGATTGAGGCTTGTGAAGATTGGAGCTTGTGAAGATTGAGGCTTGTGAAAATTGGAGCTTGTGAAGATTGAAGCTTGTGAAGATTGTAACTTGTGAAGATTGTAGCTTGTGAAGATTGTAAGTTGTGAAGATCGGAGCTTGTGAAGATTGTAAGTTGTGAAGATTGGACCTGTGAAGATTGGGCTTGTGAAGATTGGAGCTTGTGAAGATTGGAGCTTGTGAAGATTGGAGCTTGTGAAGATTGGAGCTTGTGAAGATTGTAACTTGTGAAGATTGGAGCTTGTGAAGATTGGAGCTTGTGAATATTGGAGCTTGTGAAGATTGTAGCTTGTGAAGATCGGAGCTTGTGAAGATTGGAGCTTGTGAAGATTGTAGCTTGTGAAGATTGGAGCTTGTGAAGATTGGAACTTGTGAAGATTGGAAATTGTGAAGATTGGGGCTTGTGAAGATTGAAGCTTGTGAAGATTGGGGCCTCTGAAGTCTCGTGCTTGTAAAGTTTAGAAATTCACCAGCAGATGTCACGAGCATTCTCTTTACAGTTTTCTTTCATATCCCTCAGGCCGTGGTTGATTCAGGCGGGTTTGGCCAAATGTGGCAGCTGAACATGGACTACGGCAGGCTGCAGTTGCCACCGTTGACTGCGGACCCGAGGGAGCGCCACTCGCTGTGGGGCATGATCTTCGGCCAGGCGATGTACTGGCTGATTCAGGTGGCCGTCAGTCAGCCGTCTGTGCAGCGGTACTGCTCACTGCCAAGTCTCCGAGCTGCTAAGTTGTGAGAACTGATGAGCTCTTTGAGCTTCTTGTCGGTGTCTAAGGCTTGTAGCCCAGTGGTAAGAGCGTCGGGTTCACGACTGGAAGGTCGGGGGTTCGATTCTCAACCTACTCGGAACAACTTGTGTCTTTAAGCTTAACTCTGCATTGCTTCAGTTCACCCAGCTGTAAAATGGGTGCCAGCATTAGCTGGGGTAATTGAGGCTGTGTGTGGCGACCCCCAAGCCCCCCAGACCTTGGACTGAACAGCCGCACGCAGCCTTCAGATGCGCCGCGCAATAGCTGCGCCTGAGCTGTCGGTTGCACATCTGGCACATTGGGACAGGCGTAATCAATTATTATTATTATTAATATTATTATTATTTTATTGTTTCTAAGAATATTTGAAGGCTTGCGATTCAAGGTTAATGGGATAAAAGAAACAGCCTGTTTATCGGTTTTCTGTGTGGCTGTTTCATTCCTTTAACTACATGGCTGTCTGTCGAAGGAACAATTTCATATTGAGTTTATAGTCAACAAGTACCTGCGCTTTAACAAATCAATAAGAGCAAGGCTCGCTTGTATTGAAAATCATCACATTATGTAGATAAACTAAATAATCAAAAACATGCTTCTTAAAACAACCCAGCTCCCTAATAAACGCGCTAACTCCTAAGTAGACTGTCAATAAACACACCTTCTTGATTAGTACAGCTTAATGATTACAACAAAATCTAAACACGCCTGAATATAAACACAAATAAATAAGTACACACGTAAATTTAAACACAACAAAATATAAACACATTTGAATATAAACACAATTTAAACGCACCTAAAAAGCACAACTCCGTGATAAACAACCCCAGCAACGCCATCCCGCAGGAGCGTGGTGTTCGGCCTCGTCGGCCACTGGATCATGGTCAGCGTGTGCACCCTGGTGGGGCTGGCGATCTTCGGCCGCTACGCCTCCGTGGCCTGCGACATCCACACCGCAGGCTGGGCGGACACCAACCAGATCGTCACCTACTACGTGATGGAGCGAATGAGCGTACCCGGATTTCCGGGTTTGTTCACGGCCGCTCTGCTGGCTGCCGCTCTGTCGTCAGTGTCCTCGTCGCTGAGCTCCGTGTCCACCATCGCCTGGACCGACCTGCTGCGGCCGTACGCGTGCAAGAAGGTGACCGGCGGTGCACCTTGGCAACCCATCTGCTATATTGTTTATACTGTTTATACTATATATTGTTTAAAGCCTCCCCTTCCAGCACCAAACCTAAACCAAAGCCTACACCAATATCTACTAGACCTACACCAGAACCTACTAGACCTACACCAGAACCTACTAGACCTACACCAATATCTACTAGACCTACACCAGAACCTACTAGACCTACACCAATATCTACTAGACCTACACCAGAACCTACTAGACCTACACCAGAACCTACTAGACCTACACCAATATCTACTAGACCTACACCAGAACCTACTAGACCTACACCAATATCTACTAGACCTACACCAGAACCTACTAGACCTACACCAATATCTACTAGACCTACACCAGAACCTACTAGACCTACACCAGAACCTACTAGACCTACACCAGAACCTACTAGACCTACACCAGAACCTACTAGACCTACACCAGAACCTACTAGACCTACACCAGAACCTACTAGACCTACACCAGAACCTACTAGACCTACACCAGAACCTACTAGACCTACACTAGAACCTACTAGACCTACACCAGAACATACTAGACCTACACCAGAACCTACTAGACCTACACCAGAACCTACTAGACCTACACCAATATCTACTAGACCTACACCAGAACCTACTAGACCTACACCAGAACCTACTAGACCTACACCAGAACCTACTAGACCTACACCAGAACCTACTAGACCTACACCAGAACCTACTAGACCTACACCAGAACCTACTAGACCTACACTAGAACCTACTAGACCTACACCAGAACATACTAGACCTACACCAGAACCTACTAGACCTACACCAGAACCTACTAGACCTACACCAGAACCTACTAGACCTACACCAAAACCCTACTAGACCTACACCAGAACCTACTAGACCTACACCAGAACCTACTAGACCTACACCAAAACCTACTAGACCTACACCAAAACCTCCCAGCTGCCAGAATCCCGGGCTACACTGGTTGCCAAGTCGCTGGTAGCCGCTGCCGGTCTCCTCAGCACGGCGGTGGCGTACATCGTGGCCCAGTTAGGCGGCACCATCATCCAGGCGGTGACCACATTCCTAGGCGCGGCGGCGGGCCCCAGCGTCGGCTTGTTCCTTCTTGGCTGCCTGTTCCCCTGCGCAAACTGGCTCGGGGCCGCGGTGGGCCCCCTGGTGGGCCTGGCCTGCTCCATGTGGATCGGCATCGGGGCCTACAGTATCAGCAGGGAGAATGTGAGACTGCCCGCCAATATCACCGGCTGCCAGTTGGAACAGCAGTTCTCTACTACCGATACTACTGCTGCTAGTAGTATCATGACGAGCAGCCTGGACTGGGGCAGCACAGAGGGAGGATTGACTGAGAAGTCTTCGAGCGGGTGAGCCTGTAGATGCCAACCTGCAGACGGAGAAGCTGTGTGAGTGTGAGTTGCGGAAGTGTGAGCTGTGTGAGGGGTGTGAACTGTGTGAAAGGAGTGTGAGCTGTGTGAAGGGTGTGAACTGTGTGAACAGAGTTGTCGGGGGAGGGTGTGGGGAGGGAGAGTGCGGGGAGGCGGGGAGGGTGTGGGGAGGCAGGGGGTGGAGAATTGGGTAGGGTGTGGTGAGGCAGGGGGTGGGGAGTCGGGGAGGGTGTGGGGAGGCAGGGGGGGGGTCGGAGAGGGTGTGGGGAGGCAGGGGTGGGGAGTCGGAGAGGGTGTGGGGAGGCATGGGGGTGGTTAGTCGGAGAGGTGTGGGGAGGCAGGGGGTGGGGAGTCGGGGAGGGTGTGGGGAGGCAGGGGGTGGTTAGTCAGAGAGGGTGTGGGGAGGCAGGGGGGTGGGGAGTCGGGGAGGGTGTGGGAATATTAAAATGAAATCAGTGGGAAACGCCAGAACAAATCACAAACGCACCAAATTCACCCAGGTTTCTTCAAGAGTACATCTACACAATCAGCTACGTGTGGACCCCAGTCGTGGGTGTTCTGGTCACAGTGTCTGTTGGACTTGTCTGCAGCTGCTTGAGTAAGTGCTGCAGATACTACTCATACCTAGTAGCAGGCACCTTCATCCCAATCCAGCCTCATTTCCTGTCTCTGCCGTCATTAAAGCCTGGCGCAGCTCGTGGCTGAAGTGCGGCATCGAGCCGATAAAAGTGCAACGCCGACATCTGCTGGCCGGCGTGGCTCGCCTGTACGAGGCGGCGGGCTGCGGAGGCTGCTTGGCGAAGGATGAGGCGGC
>NIVC01000260.1:465000-467500 GCA_002269645.1 Macrostomum lignano
TGCGTCTGTAAACAAAAGACAATAATCCACAATCGCTGCCTCTCTGCCCCACAACAACGGACAGAACCGTGCCCGCTGTCAGGCTGAAGTTGCCGCTCATTTTGGCACCGTTGCCTCCTCTAGTGAAGCCTACAGAACCGCCGTCAGCGCCCAGAGCCTCGATCCGGTAGCAGCCGGTGAACGGCAGCTGCACTGATTGAACCGAACCGTTGCGGCCATCGTGCGAGGCTTTGAGCAGGAAAAGAACAGTTGTTTGTCAAAGAAGAGAGAAAGGGCCTGTCAACTTGAGCTCATACGAGGGGCATTGCAAAAGTTCTTAGCTACATCTAAACAGAAGCAGCTATGAAGCTGAAATTTTCACAGCTTCTCAAAGTAGTCTCCACCAGCCTGGATGCAGCGCCACATCCTCTCAAACCAGGTGACAAAGCAGTGGGGGGGGTGCCACTCGGAAGTTGACACCTCTTCCACCATCTTGTCGAATGCATCAGCAGCCTCCTCTGCAGTCGAAAATCGCCGGCCAAGCAGCGAGTCCTTGACTTTAGGGAAGAGAAAAGTGCTCTTCCCTAAACGGTGCCAGATCAGGCGAGTATGGCGGGTGACTGGTCAGCTGCAGTCCCTGAGTCTGCAGCAACTGCCGTGTTGCCTGAGCCGTGTGAGCGCTCGGGCTGTCCTGATGCAGCGTCAGGCCTCGGACACCTGACTTCGGACGCGTCCTGCTCAGGCTGTGGATGACCTGTGGCAAGCAGACGCCGGTATACCAGGCCGCAGTCACCGTGCGCTGGACCATTTGCTTGCCGGTGCTCCAGCCTCGCACGAGCTTCGTTGGCGGCACCTCGTCTGAAAACGCCCGCACCTGCGACTGGCACTTGCGCTCTGGCTCGTAGCAGTACACCCAAGTCTCGTCGCATGTCACGATGTCGGCGACCGCCTTCAACGCTCCATCGCTGTATTTCTGTAACCTATCTACACAAATGAAACATCATCCTGCTCATAGTGACACCAGGAAGCTGGGTTTGGCACCTTTTGTCACATCACTTTTTGCCAATCCCGGGATCCCGACGAATTGGATTGAAAAAGTTTCTAATCTTTGTTGCTGAAATTTTGGTTTACGAAGCCATCTAATCTGATTTTAAAGGGCTTTCAATAATAAAAGTAAAACAGAACAAAATATTTTGCAAACATGAAACGGACAGTGTGCCCTGAATTCGAGTGTGATGCACGGGCTGGCGTAATAGACGTGCTTTTTTACATGCCAGTATCAGCTCAAGAAAATCACACCTGATCGTGATGTGACCTGGGGAATGATAGCTTACAGAGCTATGACCCGGGTGTAGAAGGGGATCAAACCTCACCCTCCCAGGGGCACCCGCCCTAGATGGAGAATTGGTAGCTTGGGTTGTGGTGCGATAGCAAGGTCCCACTGTTCTAATCCCAACTACGGCCCAGGAGTTTTAAAGGTAGGGACTGCTTAAAGTACATGTAGTTCTGCCACCACCCCTATGCTGGGCATCAGAAGGGTGTTCTGACAGTGCTGAGAATGAGGTCTTTCACATAGGGGGGGGGGGTTTCTGATCTGCGCAAGGTCGAGACCGCCTGATATATTCAAGCAAAATATACAAAATCAGGGCAACAGCATCGGGAAAAAGGCTGAGCCATAGCCAGAATCAGACCACCAGATTCCCCCCCTCCAAAAAACTCACCAGAAAAAGTCTTCTCAAATGGCGGTACCAGGGCGGCCAGCCGCATCTCCAAGTCGGCAACTTTCCACAGCCAATCGGACGGCCCAGCTTCGATGTGTCGCCGGACGCGACTCGCGTTCGAATTCGGCGGCAGTTGGGTGAATTCGACTATACAAATCATTCGGCAGAGTTTGGAGCCTTTGGCCACGCTGGCTACTGAGCAGCCTCTCTGCATGCAGGCGGTGGCGCACTCGATCTCAGACCTGACGCCGGTCACATTCAGCTCGAAGCTGCTCGTCACATTGTCGATGAAAACCGAGTCGGTTCTGACCAGCTCGTCCTGGTTCACGTTGGAGCCGATGCTGGAGGCTGGAATGGCCACCCGTTCGAGTACTTCATTTCGGAGCTATCGATCACTGTTATCTAGCGTCACCAATGACCATTTAGCGTCACTAATTACCATTTAGCGTCACTAATGACCATTCAGCGTCATCAATGACCATTTAGCGTCACTAATGACCATTCAGCGTCACTGATGACCATTTAGCGTCACTGATGACCATTCAGTGTCACTGATAACAATTTAGCGTCACTGATGACCATTTAGCGTCACTGATGACCATTCAGCGTCATCAATGACCATTTAGCGTCACTAATGACCATTCAGTGTCACTGATAACAATTTAGCGTCACTGATGACCATTCAGCGTCACTGATGACCATTTAGCGTCACCAATGACCATTTAGCGTCACTAATTACCATTTAGCGTCACTAATGACCATTCAGCGTCATCAATGACCATTTAGCGTCACTAATGACC
>NIVC01000260.1:472500-607500 GCA_002269645.1 Macrostomum lignano
AGCTGACCCCAGCCAGCCGCCTCTCCTGCACAGTGTAGCGAACATTCAAATACGTAAACGTTGCCATAGAAACCAGCATGACGCTGGCTAGCTCATAGGAAGGCTCATTATCTTCGTTAAGCGCGTAGAGATCCTTAAGCCTGTCTAACGGACCTTCGCTAGCCATGATCTGGTCCACCTGGCTGTCAGTCACCAGGGTGCTGCGGGCCACGGTCTCAGCGGAGGGTGAGCCCAGCGACCTCAGGTAGGCGTCCCGGTGCCGAAGCTCCAGCTCCATGGCCCCCAGATCGTCTGCCAGCAGGGACTCGTCAAGACCATCGACTGGCGCCGGAGGGAGGCTGTGCGGCGGCGATGAAGCTCGGCAGTGGATCGGCGAGGCGGCTGCTCGAAAGCCGCGAAGTCTGATCAGGTCGGAGAGGCTCATTGGGAGCTCGATGTGGAATGTCACAAAATTGGTTTGTAAGGCAGCAAAAGTGAATGCAGGATTTGATTCTAAACGGATTTTCATTTTGCTTTGGAAGCAGTAGGATATAATCCAAAGCTTTTATTCTGGCTTGAGTCAGTGGATTCAAAATCTCACCCTGGATTGAGTCAGTGGATTTAAAATCTCACCCTAGATTGGGTCAGTGGATTCAAAATCTCACCCTAGATTGGGTCAGTGGATTCAAAATCTCACCCTAGATTGAGTCAGTGGATTTAAAATCTCAGCCTAGATTGGGTCAGTGGATTCAAAATCTCACCCTAGATTGGGTCAGTGGATTCAAAATCTCACCCTAGATTGAGTCAGTGGATTTAAAATCTCAGCCTAGATTGAGTCAGTGCATTCAAAATCTCACCCTAGATTTTGAGTCTGTGGATTCAAAATCTCAACCTGGATTGAGTGAGTGGATTCAAAATCTCACCCTAGATTGAGTCAGTGCATTCAAAATCTCACCCTAGATTGAGTCAGGGCATTTAAAATCTCACCCTAGATTGAGTCAGTGCATTCAAAATCTCACCCTAGATTGAGTCAGTGCATTCAAAATCTCACCCTGGATTGAGTCAGTGCATTCAAAATCTCACCCTGGATTGAGTCAGTGCATTCAAAATCTCACCCTGGATTGAGTCAGTGCATTCAAAATCTCACCCTGGATTGAGTCAGTGCATTCAAAATCTCACCCTGGATTGAGTCAGTGCATTCAAAATCTCACCCTGGATTGAGTCAGTGCATTCAAAATGTCACCCTGGATTGAGTCAGTGCATTCAAAATGTCACCTATATTTTGAGTCTGTGGATTCAAAATCTCACCCTAGATTGAGTCAGTGCATTCAAAATCTCACCCTAGATTGAGTCTGTGGATTCAGTAAGCTTGGTCAACGAGCATAAAGATGTACAGAATTATTACATGAAAATCAGAACATGGTGCACATCATTATATTTATATATCTCTAGCTACAGATAACTATAGCCGGTGTAGAATAAGAACAAAGTTAGCAGCACCTCAAAAACATATTTAAATAAACAAAAAATTAACAAGTTGGCAGTTAGTTAGCTGCAGTTAACGCCGCCCAATTCTAATCAAAGCCGAGGCGAGCCAAGCTTTAAAGTGCTCCGTCAGCTCTGCGGCTGCGGAGCCGGACAGGTTCGCGAACTTCGCGTAGAACGGGCAGCTCTTTATGGTCAGCTTGGATGGCCGGTGCTTCGCTTTGCGTTGCAAGCTGTGAAAATAAGCAGTTGAAAATGGCTTTTTAGGATATTAAATACCTAGATTATCTAATCTAGATGATCTAATCTAGTGTATAGTCTATATGATCTAAACTAGTGTCTAGTCTAGATGATCTTATCTAGTGTCTAGCCTATGATCTTATCTAGTGTCTAGTCTAGATAATCTTATCTAGTGTCTAGTCTAGATAATCTTATCTAGTGTCTAGCCTATGATCTAATCTAGTGTCTAGTCTAGATGATCTAATCTAGTGTCTAGTCTAGATGATCTAATCTAGTGTCTAGTCTAGATGATCTAATCTAGTGTCTAGTCTAGATGATCTAATCTAGTGTCTAGTCTAGATGATCTTATCTAGTGTCTAGTCTAGATGATCTAATCCAGTGTCTAGTCTATATGATCTAATCTAGTGTCTAGTCTATATGATCTAATCTAGTGTCTAGTCTAGATGATCTAATCTAGTGTCTAGTCTAGATGATCTTATCTAGTGTCTAGTCTAGATGATCTAATCTAGTGTCTAGTCTAGATGATCTAATCTAGTGTCTAGTCTAGATGATCTAATCTAGTGTCTAGTCTAGATGATCTTATCTAGTGTCTAGCCTATGATCTTATCTAGTGTCTAGTCTAGATAATCTTATCTAGTGTCTAGTCTAGATAATCTTATCTAGTGTCTAGCCTATGATCTAATCTAGTGTCTAGTCTAGATAATCTTATCTAGTGTCTAGTCTAGATGATCTAATCTAGTATCTAGTCTAGATGATCAATCTAGTGTCGAGATGATCTAATCTAGTGTCGAGATTATCTAATCTAGTGCCTAGTATAGATAATCTAATCTAGTGTCTAGTCTAGATGATCTTCTCTAGTGTCTAGTCTAGATGATCTTATCTAGTGTCTAGTCTATATGATCTAATCTAGTGTCTAGTCTAGATGATCTAATCTAGTGTCTAGTCTAGATGATCTAATCTAGTGTCTAGTCTAGATGATATAATCTAGTGTCTAGTCTAGATGATCTTATCTAGTGTCTAGTCTAGATGATCTAATCTAGTGTCTAGTCTAGATGATCTAATCTAGTGTCTAGTCTAGATGATCTAATCTAGTGTCTAGTCTAGATGATCTAATCTAGTGTCTAGTCTAGATGATCTAATCTAGTGTCTAGTCTATATGATCTAATCTAGTGTCTAGTCTAGATGATCTAATCTAGTGTCTAGTCTAGACGATCTAATCTAGTGTCTAGTCTAGATGATCTAATCTAGTGTCTAGTCTAAATGATCTAATCTAGTGCCTAGTATAGATGATCTAATCTGGTGTCTAGATGATCTAATCTGGTGTCTAGATGATCTAAGCTACTATCTAGATGATCTAATCTAGGGTCCACAAGATCTAATCAAACATTCAGAAGATCTGATTGATCTGTCCAAATTGCCTCCGAACACACAGGGAGACCCAACAAACTAAGCCAAAGCCCCAAAGCTCACCAAGCAGTGTACATGGCGTGGAACTCGGCGGACAATGCCTCAGCAATATCCGCTCGCATCCGCGGCACCCGAGCTTCGCGGATGTCCGCCAGCATCTGGCCGAGCAGCGCGCCGCGACCGCCGAAGGGCCGCTGACCGCAGGCCAGCTCGTACAGCGCCACGCCGAGGCCCCACACGTCCGCCCTGTGCCCGTAGCGCTTGGCTCGGACCCTTTCCGGCGACATGTACTCGTAGCTGCCGCAGAACGAGCTGGCCAGGCAGGTGGACACATAGGCGGCAGCGTCTTGACCGGCTGGCGCCGCCTCCTTGGCCAGGCCGAGGTCGCAGATTTTCACGCGGCCTGAGCGGCAGGCCAGGATGTTGGCCAGCTTCACGTCCCGGTGCACAATGCACCGCTGCCACAGGTAGGCCAGGCCGTTCACCACTGACACGGTGACGAAGCCTGACAATTGCGAGCTTGTGTTAGATAGACAGACAGACAGACAGACAGACAGACAGACAGACAGACAGACAGACACACAGACAGACAGACAGACAGACAGACAGACAGACAGACAGGCACATACAGACAGACAGATAGACAGACAGACAGACAGACAGACAGACAGACAGACAGACAGACAGGCACATACAGACAGACAGACAGACAGGCAGACAGACAGACAGATAGACAGACAGACAGACAGACAGACAGACAGACAGACAGACAGACAGACAGGCACATACAGACAGACAGACAGACAGGCAGACAGACAGACAGACAGAGACAGACAGACAGACAGACAGACAGACAGACAGACAGACAGACAGACAGGCAGACAGACAGGCAGACAGGCAGACAGACAGGCAGACAGACAGACAGACAGGCAGACAGACAGACAGACAGACAGACAGACAGACAGACAGGCAGACAGACAGACAGACAGACAGACAGACAGACAGACATAGACAGGCACAGACAGGCAGACAAACACCGACAGACACCTACAGACAGGCACAGACAGACACGGACAGGCACAGACAGGCACAGATAGGCAGACACAGGCACAGATAGGCAGACACAGGCACCACAACAGAGCTCTGACTAACCGAGAACTGGATCGTCGGCGATCCCCAGCTTATCCAGCGAACCGGCGTCCATCACCTCCGTGCAGATGAACAGCCGGCCCCGCGACTGCTCAAAGAACGAGCACAGGTAGCTGATGATATTGTCGTGCCTGCAGTCGGCCAGCAGCTTCAGCTCCAGCATCAGCCGTTCGATCTCCGCCTCGTCTAAGCGGCCAGCATTGCCGCCCATGTTGCCGAGGGCGCACAGGTCGATGGACTTCAGAGCGACCGGCTTGTTGGTCACCCTGAGTGGCCGGGGGTGGGGGCTTAAGGACTGCTGATACTGTCTGCATTTTTGCTCCCCCATCTCCCTCTTGCCCATCTCTCACTCTCCCAGTCTCCCATCTTCCAGTCTCCCACTCTCCCATCTCCCAGTCTCCCATCTTATACTCTGCCATCTTCCAGTCTCCCATCTCCCACTCTCCCATCTCCCAGTCTCCCATCTCCCACTCTCCCATCTTCCACTCTTCCACTTTCCCATCTCCCACTCTCCCATCTTCCACTCTCCCACTTTCCTATTTCCTAGTCTCCCATCTTCCACTCTCCCAGTCTCCCATCTTCCACTCTCCCACTTTCCCATCTCCAATCTCTCACTTCCCATTTCCCATCTCCCAGTCTCTTATCTTCCACTCTGCCATCTCTCACTCTCGCATCTCCCAGTCTCCAACTCTCCCATCTTCCACTCTCCCATCTCTCACTCTCCCATCTTCCACTCTCCCATCTCTCACTCTCCCATCTTCCACTCTCCCATCTCTCACTCTCCCATCTTCCACTCTCCCATCTCTCACTCTCCCATCTTCCACTCTCCTATCCTCCCATTTCTCACTCTCCCATCTCTCAGTCTCCAACTCTCCTTCTCCCATTTCTCACTCTCCCATCTCTCAGTCTCCAACTCTCCTTCTCCCATTCTTTCACTCACCCATCTCCCACTCTCCAATCCCCACTCTTCCTTCTCCCAGTCTCCCATTTCCTGTCTCTCAATCTTCTATCTCTCAGCTCCCAGTCTCCCATCTCCCAGTCTCTTATCTTCCACTCTGCCATCTCCTATCTCTCACTCTCGCATCTCCCAGTCTCCAACTCTCCCAACTCTCCCTCTCCCATTCTTTCACTCTCCTACTCTTGCATCTCCCACTCTCCACTCTCCCATCTCTCATCTCCCATCTACCACTCTCCCATCTCCCATCTCCCACTCTCCCATCTCCAATATCCCACTCTCCCACTCTCCCATCTCCCACATCCCACTCTCCCATCTCCCACATCTCACTTTCCCATCTCCCACATCCCACTCTCCCATCTCCCACATCCCACTCTCCCATCTCCCACATCTCACTTTCCCATCTCCCACATCCCACTCTCCCATCTCCCACATTCCACTCTCCCATCTCCCACATCCCACTCTCCCATCTCCCACATCCCACTTTCCCATCTCCCACCGCTCACTTGCACATAGCCATGTACACGGTGCCAAACTGACCAAAGCCAAGGCAATTTCTTTCCTGACCGAAGTCAAAGTCATCCAAGCACCATTGTCTAGCGGCCAGGGCTTCCTCAGACTGGCCGGGTTCAGCCGCAGCTGCAGAACAGGCTGCTGCCGCTGAGGCTGGCTGACTTGGCATCTGCACGGAGCCAGCGCTGCCTCCTGCTTGACTGTAGAATTGAAACTGGCAGCAGCAGGGAGACGACGAGCTGCGAATGCTGGCGTAGGCGGACTCGCTTCGAATGGCTGTTTGCATGCCCGAACTGCTGCAGGGTGGCATGCGGATGGATTATTGGGGCGATTATTGTGGCGATTATTGGGGCGATTATTGGGGCGATTATTGGGGCGATTATTGAGGCGATTATTGAAGCGATTATTTGGGCGATTATTGGGGCGATTATTGGGGCGATTATTGTGGTGATTATTGGGGCGACTATTGACGCGATTATTGGGGCGATTATTTGGGCGATTATTTGGGCGATAAATGGGGCGATTATTTGGGCAATTATTAGGGCGATTATTGGATCGGTTTTTGGGCGATTATTGGGACGATTATTTGGGCGATTATTGGGGCGATTATTAAGGCGATTATTTGGGCGATTATTGGGGCGACCATTGTGGTGATTATTTAGGCGATTATTGGGGCGATTATTTGGGCGATAAATGGGGCGATTATTTGGGCAATTATTGGGGCGATTATTGGATCGGTTTTTGGGCGATTATTGGGACGATTATTTGGGCGATTATTGAGGCGATTATTAAGGTGATTATTTGGGCGATTATTGGGGCGACTATTGTGGCGATTATTTAGGCGATTATTGGGGCGATTATTGAGGCCATTATTTGGGCGATTATTGGGGCCGACTATTGCGGCGATTATTGCGGCGATTATTGGGGCGATTATTGCGGCGATTATTGTGGCGATTATTTTGGCAATTATTGTGGCGATTATTGTGGCGATTATTGGGGGGTTATTGGGGCGATTAATGTGGCGATTATTGGGGCGATTATTGTGGTCATTATTTTGGCGATTATTGGGGCGATTATTGGGGCGATTATTGTGGTGATTATTGGGGCGACTACTGACGCGATTATTTGGGCGATTTTTTGTTGCGATTATTAGACCGGTTTTTTGGGCGATTATTGGGACGATTATTTGGGCGATTTTTGGGGCAACTATTGAGGCGATTATTGGGGCGACTATTGTGGCGATTATTGGGGGGATTATTGTGGCGATTATTGAGGTGATTATTGGGGCGATTATTGGGGTGATTATTGGGGCGATTATAAGAGCGATTTTTAGGTTGATTATTGGCGACTTTTGGGCGATTTTTCAATTTGGGCGAAGCAATTTGTAGGGCGATTATCGGGGCGATTTTAGGGCGATTATTGTGGAGATCCAAGGCAATTATTGGGGCGATCCAAAGTGATTATTGACACGATTTTTGGTCTCCAGCTCTGTCACTATACCTCTGTTACCTCGTCATTCACTTAAGTCAAGCCTGCAACTTGCAATCGCTGGATTCATCAAAAGTATGCCGGTGTCGGTAAAAGAGAAAATTTTTCAGGCCTCATTACATAGCGTAGGGTAGTCTCAGGCCATGAGTGTCGCCTAGAAGAGTCAATTTGAGTCGATTATTGGGGCGATATTGTCTGCTACTCTAAAACGACTCTGGGGACAATTTGCCAGACAAGCCTCGTATTTGGCATGCAAATGCTTGAGGTGTTTCAATCGAAACCACATCGCACCATTCTGTATACTAATCAGGTAATTATCAGTGTGCTTACACAGAATTCTCGGAGCACAACTGACACTGCCCATTGGACATTGTGGTGAGCAGTTCGGGTGCTAGGTTGGCACCGGCAACAGCGCAGGTCTGGCCAAGCCTAGTCAGAATGTCAGCACAAGCGGAGGTCAGCTCATCGAATTGCAGAGCTCTGGGCGCTAGCAGGGCGACCCCGCCGCACAGCCAGACAGTCACGTGATGCGGGAGACGGCCCCAGCGTTGCCGAGTCTGCGGCTGCTGATGCTGCTGCGTTTGGTGCAGCTTAACGAAACTTCGTAGTGTGGGAGAAGTCATTACATAGTTTAGTTATTAAAGCTATATTCTGTAAGCTTGGTATAAATCATAAATTACCTGTCTATCAGTGAGTCAAAAATCATAACTGCACATGTGCATCAGTCAGTCATAAATCATAATTTCACATGTCTATCAGTTAGTCATAAATCATAACTGCACCTATCAGTCAGTCATAAATCATAACTGTACCTGCTCATCAGTCAGTCATAAATCAAAACTGCACCTGTGCATCAGTCAGTCATAAATCATAGTTCCACCTATCAGCTAGTCAAAAATCATAAATCAGGTGCACTTGACTTATTTTATAGTGAGATTAGTGAAAAAAATTCACACTTACCTATGCCAATAGTAGACCTGCCTTAAATCTTCATCAGTTTTAACTGTCATTAAGTGACCTTCCTTGTCAATTAGTATCACACTTGGATTATTAGGTGGCAATGTAAAACCTATTACTGAACTCAATAAATCAGCCAATTGCAACAGGCCAAAACTGTGAGGAATAAGTGCAATTGAGCTGTTGCAAGATGCTGAATAGAACTGAATTGACAGATGGTTTGGCACTGATATATTGAATTGTAGTTTGTTCTCATCCAGAATTGTGAAGCTAAATGTCATGCCTAAAATGGGATTAATAGGGTATATTTATATTTAAAACAATAAAGCAAACAATAGGATAAAATTTAGACTACTATAGAAAGTTAGTCATAGTTTATTCAAAAATTAGCAATTTGTGTAAGTTAAAAAATTTAAAACATTTATTTATATGCTTTGCAATATAGAATATAGTTGATTATATTTCTATGCAAACTTTTTTCTTCATATGGCATTTTAGCTTTAAAAATGTCCCATAAGCCTAGCTAAAACTATGAAAATAAAGCTTTTGCTTTTGATTTTTGATTTTATATAGAAATTCCATACTAGTGTGCCAAGGGCTTTTTTCAAGTGGATATTAATATATATTATTAACAATAACAATAAAAGCAAGAACTAGAAGGTATTTAAAGAAATAAAAATAAAACAATGATAAAGCATCATTTTTAATTACCTTTAAAAACACAAATAAAAACTTATTAATAATAGACACTCAATCTTCCATACATATTTAGTACCAAAGTAGGCCCTAACTTGTCACCAAAATAAATGTTTTTTAAAATGACTATTACCAAACTGACTAATACTAAAGTATCTGGTTCCTACTATAAAGGCTTAGACTTTAATGAAAACTAAATATGGTAGGTTCTGGTTTTATTAATACTAATATTAATAGTATACCTATGCATTATGAAGCCCTATTAGAGTACAAGTTTAGATCCTGCAAATAAGTGACACAGGTCAATAGTTAGGAAGATTTCAGAGCAAAAAAGGGTTGAACTTGAATGTGTGCTATATCAGTACATTCTGGTGCAATAGTAGAAAAAGAAAAATATCTAACATAGTAAAGTGTAGGGCTAACAAAAATAGTTCCAATTCATGGTGCAAATACAAATAAACTTATTCTAGTATTAGGCCCTAGCATACTATAGATAAGCACTATAGGCATAGGTTTATTTATAATTTATAAATTATATGCATCATGCTTAGATGCTATAGATGTTTATCACAAAATTATAGCACCACAATAGCTTTTGCCAAGGTGCAATAGATAGCAGACTTTAACTTTTAAAATAAATTATAACTCTAAGATAGGGACTCCAGTGAGATTTTGAAACTTTAAAATTTATATATTTTCAGATATGTATCTGATAGAGGACAATAACAGCATCACAAAATAGCTTCACTTATTAAATTTGGTTGAGTAATAAAAAAGTTATAGCATTTTTTTTCCCCAAAAAATTACGTTTTTTAGATAGGAAAAATACATTATAGATTGTTGCCATTAGATGTACGAAAACAAAATTTTTCACTTTTTATTGTCATATCTTTTTTGCTATTCAACATACAATATTGAGTCTGGTATCATTTTAAAGACCAAGCAGTTCTACATAAGATTAACAAATTGTTTTTATTCTTTCTAATGTATCTTTCTTGTGGTTTGCATTTGAATTTTTCAAAAGTGAAAAATGCACATCAAAAATAGAGCAAAATTAAAATTTCAAATGACTATTATTTAAAAGTTAATTGCTTTTTCTGAAATCTTTTTTATTTGTTTACTCCACAACATATAAAAGTATATATATTTTTATACCATTTTTTCCTATATATTGACAAAGGTTAAAAAATTCACCAATTTTGTGACTTTTTTGCTACTGGAACTTGATAGCATATCTTAAAATTGCACATTTTTCAACTTTGAATGATTATATTTTTTAGACTAATGAATATATATAAAGTTTGATTTGTTTTTTTAATGAAAAACATATGAAAATGTTTTTTTTGTGTACTTTAATTTATTTAAAAGCTCTTGTTCTTTTTTTCCAATATTATTGCTTGTTGAGTAGCTGCAACTAAAGACTGAAGTTAGCATATATTTAATGCTTATTGTCTTTACACACATAATGTATATTGTCTGCTTTGCTTTTTAACTGTAAAACATATAGGTAAATAATTGTTGATACTATTGTCTTGTATATTTTTTGATTGAGCCTATCCTTATTGTAAAATTGTATATTGTGAATAAAGTTACCGATGAACATTTATATCTGTAAACAAGTGTAAAGAAGTATTTAAAAATAAATTGTACTTAAAATTGTATATTGTGAAGTTGCTTATTAAACTTACAAATGGAATAAACACAATTTCTTATGAAATTCAGTTCATTTTTATGGGAGTTTGAATTGCAGACCAAGGTTACGTGCATTCAAGGGGTCACTTATTGGGATTGCAATTGCTATAGCTCAATAAGCTAAAGCATACATTTATTTGTATTATTTTGCCTTCAAAACTAATTTGCAATGGTAAAACATCTTCTTTTTGGTTAAGAAAAGCCATAATAAGCCACTTTTTATATAAGTAGTATGTAAGTAGTATTGCTACTAAAAAACTAACATTGCTGCTGCTCCTCGGCGGATGTATGTGGAAAGATATAAAAGTGCTGTGAAGAATTCCTATAAGTTCCTCTATTAAATGCAGTAGAAGAATAGTCTTCGGAAATTACTGCTAGAAAAAAATTTAAATTTTCTGTTTTATCCGTCTATTTTACACTGAAGAGATAGGCAAAAAACAGGCTTCAATAACTTTTTGGCGGATGTAGATTGACATGTGCGGTTTTTTTAAATGTAATCATATTACGGAGTAGTATTCATTTCCGGGTTTTACTAAGCTTCGGAAATACGGGTACGATTTTTATTCAACTTTAATTTTTTTATACTGTCTAAATAGGGAGAAAATAAAAAAAATTCTTCTCAAAATGTCAAAAAATGTTTGTAAATATAGTTGTTTGTATCAATAAATAGTTATATTTTGTTAAAATAATTGCTTTCCAACAAAAAAACGAACTTTCGAAAGTCACTTTTTTTGGCAACAAAACGAGTGTATTAAAAAAAAGACGAAGTTCAGTGGGACATTACTCGGCATAAAATGTATATATTTTTTGTTTCTTTATCTCATTAAAAAGAATAGAAACTCTTCTTTAACATGTATATTTTGTTTTTACTGTAAACATTTTCTATGCTTGGCAATTTCATTTTAAAAAAACATTATTTTACGATTTTTCGTGTAATTATCAGCTTTACAGTAACCTCACTGGAGTCCCTATCTAAGACAACAAATATTAAAATATTATTAAATTTAATAAAAGAAATGATTAATATATCTGAATGGGAAATACATATCATAGTCTCTACAACCAACTCCAAAAAGTTCTATGAAGACTTTTTGGAGTCTTAGTGTTGCTTTTAGGGTTGTTTGTGCCTATGTATACCCACCAAAGCCAAAAAGCACATTTTGAAATCTCAATTTTTATTCATTGACATTATGTGGCATGGCATTGAATTTCAATTTGAATATATGCCAAAATTAAAAAAAATGAATAAAAATTTTAAGCAAGTTTAAACCAAGTTTCTTATTACTTACAGCCAATATGATATGTCAGTAGAACATTATGCCAACTATATGCCAACTTTCAATTACAAACCAGAACCCACATTGTCAGATATGATCTCTAGTCTATTGTATTGTAGATATATCATAGGTATTAGGGCCTAATAGATAAATTATAGAAACAAAAAATACATAAATCAAAGCTTACCGTGATATTGAGTTCTTGATTAATGTAATTTAAGGTAACACGGGAAACTGTTAAATGATTTGAAAAAAAAATTAAATTCTGCTAAATGAGAATGAATGCTAAAACTGCAACAGCAACCTATATTTATTAAAAGGATGAGACGTGATAAAATGTCTAGTTATATTTGCTTGCAAAGATGCAAAAAAATTAAACCAAGACATTTCAAGACAGTTTATTTTATAACACAGTATCAGTATCAGTATTTAAGTTTCGGTTTTTCAGTTTCGTTTTGTGCAACGAGTGACGCAATTTGCAAAGTTAATGTGTATCATGGAAAGTTGGCCTTTCAAAATGCCCACAAAAAGTTGGCGATGTAAACTTTAAACATAACGACAGTCGTTAGTTTGTACTAACAAGATACGGGAAGTCAAACCAAACTGAATAGATTTTGCAAGCTAACCTAAAAATAACAGCTTTTACGCAGTCGACTGTTTTGAATACTTTTTTGCAATGTAAAGGCGAGTTGAAAGTAAATTACTGGTTACTATATATAAATTTATCCCCATATGCATGATATGCGCTAAATCTAAAAGGTATCATATGCTCATCAAAGGGCATGTACATGACAATGTCAAATGTACATGTAAATACAACGGGTTCAAAAACTACGAGGGGTGTCCCAGAATTAGTGTCACGTTTGCTTGCTTCAATGTGTGTTTAACTCTGTGCTTGATCAGCTGTACTTGTGGCTGTCTTCTGAGCGAGCACTATGCGGTGTGTATTTCTATGGCTAAGGGTATGCGAACAAATGCATGCTGCTTACAGCAGGAAGCACTTATAAAGATCGGACTTTCGTGGCATGAAAGCTAAAATAAGCCGCTAACTTTTAAGGCATATGATTTTTAAACACACATTAATACTTGTGGAAGCAAGCAAAAGTGACACTACTTCTGAGACACCCCTCGTATTCTAGAAATTGTATAAAATGGAGCTGACGGAGCTAACATTAAATCTACAGTAACTTTAAAATCGAAAGTCAAAAAAATTTATTGTGCGCGTAACTGTTCGCAGACTTCTTTTTATAAACCGACCGTTATTAGCTTTGCGACCTTGAAGATGTTAAAGGCGGTCATTTCTTTTGTTTTAAACGTTTCGTTATATATATATTTAGACATAGAAGATATATATATAGATACTATAGATATAAGCTGGAATAAGCAAGCTGTTTAGGTAACTAATAACAAAACGACTAGTCCATAAAAATAAGGAGATTTTATAACAATCGGAAATTTGAGTCCTTTTAAACTGGAAAACTGAAAACTTTGTTGGTCTGAAAATCAACTAATTATCGAAAAATCTGCTGATAAGCGGGATCTTAGATCTTAGATCTTAGACAACTATTATTGAAATACTTTGACCTACTTTATATGAAGTAAACACGCTTGAAAATGATTGCGAAAACGCATATTTACTATATAGATTCTAGCATGGAAGCCTAAGAAACATTTTAATAAGTGTTGAACCAAAGCAGTAACCTAGTAAAATATTCAAACTTGTTTTAAAATGGACTGATAAAACGTGCGTCTATTTTATTGCACTTGGGACATCAATATTGCACATCAACTGAACGCTCATAGCGTTATGGACTAGAAACAACGATTTGAACTTTTCTCATATAGATTACCACACTTTTAAAGACCTACTTGAAAGTAGCATTGGATTAGAACGAGTATAATGACAGAAAAAGCGAACAAGCAAATCATAAAGCAATTAGCATGTAGTAATGGTTCGACCGGCAATAATAATTAAGGATGACAAAAGAAACACAACTTAAGCGAATAAATAGGTATCAAGCTTGTTAAAGATATTAAATATTATAGAAATTAATGGACACAAACAGTAGACAAACAAAAACTATATAAACGTGACCAATAGTTAATATAAGCTGTGACAATAATTTCCGCTTTTTATTCATTTTTACGCCATTGGGATTAGCAGAGTAAATAATAACAATCAGAATAATTAAGTTTTAATAACATTATACTGCGTGTTCGCAAGACTACTAGTAGTAGTTGCATACACTGCACTGTCATTTTAACTGTCTAACGGAAGTCATGCTGTCCCTTTTCTTAAATTAAATCTGATTCAAATTCGCGCCAAAATGGGACTTAGTTTAACAAAATGCTTTCGAACGCCTAATAAGGCAAGCAAGATAAGTGAGCACGTTCAAGGTTTAACAAATGCTTATAACTAGGCGTTCTTATGGCACGAATTTAAATTGGATTTAACATTTTATTGAACGAACGAAACTGGGCATATTCATAATCGCAAAAACAGTCGAATAAGTTGAGAGTGCAGCGCCGGCCTTCTACTAAAAGACGTTCTTGAAGAGTTCTAAATTTTCAAACTACCACCAACGCAGTTTAGTTAAGCCGTATTAAGCTTCCTATAGGCACGGGTGCAGACCACGTCACCAGCCTTGACTGTGCACACCATCTCGTTGTCGCCATCGCCCTGCAGCTTGCGTTCAATAACGGTCTCTGGCTCGCTGGCCTGCTTGTGCACCAGCTCGCCACCCTCGGTCATCGTCATCGTGCTCCGCACCTTCCTACCATCAATGGTGGTCTCTTCGAACTCTTTGTCCAACTCAAACGTGATCTCCGAGTTCTTAAACGTAGAGATGGTCTTCATAGTGCAGGTGCCGTCCTCGTTGCGCAAAAACTGCACATCCGGCTTGACCGTGTTGCCAACTTTGCGCAATACAAAGCCAACTCCGATTGCTTTCATGTAGGCGTCGAAATTCTCTGACGACTCCAGGCGCCAGGTACCGATGAACTTCTCCATTGATTAAGACTTGATAGTTTATTCTTTAATTGATTATAATTGTGGCGTGACAACTATCAGGTCAACAAGTTAGTTAAACTGTAATAAAATGTTTTTAAAAAGGTTTTGTTAATAAAAAATTTACTGCGGGTGCTGTTTAGTTAAATTCCAGTCCGTCTTGACGTATAGCAAATGGACGGGACACTTTGCCTATCAATATTTATACACGCTTCTCATTGTACGCTTCAGCGCAAAGCTGAATACACACTATTTGGTCTATCCAATGGAGGTTGGATATAGATACTATCATTGCAAGCCTCACTGTGAATAGAGACACAGAATGAAGAAAATCATGCTGACCAAGTTAGGTACGGATCAATGATAAATAAATGAGTCAAATGTCAGCACTCAGTGTAAACTTTATTAAGCATAGATACACAAAAATTAGTGCCTAAGACCTAAACAAAGCTTAATTAATACAGATTTAAAGCTATCAATGTCTAATTCAATGAACTGAACAGAACTGATTATTAATAACTTTGAAATCAAAACTTGAAGTCCTACAAGACCCAACAGGGATCCTTGTTGACTATAGCAACAGAGCTAGGCCTACAACCCTTCCCTAATTCAACGTGGATTATCTTCACAAGATCGAGATTTTAGTTGGCTAGTGTAACGTTTTGTGTTCTTAGGCCGTCATCCCGATCCATCCATACATCCACACTGTTATTTTAGCAGCTAAAATTAAAAAAAATAATTAAAACCAATACACTTAGCAACATGTGAGGAGGGCGATGCAATTCCGGGGTTTACATTATGTATTTCAATAATTTGGCAGTGCAGTCAATGATACAGACTAGAGCCATAGGGTTTTTATAGTCTCAAAAAATACCGGTACCTTGCTAATACCTGCTAAATAGCTATAGTGGCACATATTGTGAAATTGCTCTGGCTGGCAACCAAGTGTGCGCAAAACAGTCATTGCATTTCACATTTCACATTTCTGATTTATAACTTCAGTCTCTATTGCCAGTACAGCGCTAAAATTAGCTAACATCAATTAAAACTGGAATATGGGATTTCAAACATGTTATCCGATCCTTTTTTTTAGAGGCAGGGGGGTTGTGTGCACCCTGGCGCAATTTAAGCGTCATTGGCACACAACCGGCGAGAGGCATTACTGCCCATTCCGCCGACTCCCCTGAGCAGGCATACAAGCGCGCGGATACGTTACGCAGGCACACACTCACACAGGAGTGTACAGCGGCCCTAACTTTATCGATTGTTAGGCATGTACACTTCACTGCGCCTTGGGGGGTTGGCTCTCAAGGCCGTTAATTGCACAAGCGAGCCAAGCCAAGATTCCAATCCAGCCCCAAATTAATGTGGCTGCACTTGGAATCGAGCCTGGGTCGCGGCACACCAGAGCAGCTGCGCTACCGCTGGGCTACGGCCCCCCTTTATTCCGATCCTATAATTGGTGTCCAAAAAAGCGTTTAACTTCTAGATGGAAAACATTTACAGACTAACACAGGGTAGCAAATAGGCTATTTGTTATATGACAGGTATCTTGCTAAAAAATCAAGTGCTTCTTCTTCTGCTTCTGACGTAGCTGGAATCATACGAAAATCCCTGAGGTTTTCGGATTTTTCTTCTGCTGATTCCCAGAGCAGAATCATCCCGATCGAGTGCTTTTTGTTGAAAACGTTACCGTGACAAGAATCGCCAAAGAGTCATCTCATCGCAAACAACTCACTATAGTGACTCAAACGACTCTGGGGCGACTCTTACTTTTTAACGACTCAAACGACTTCAATGCGACGGAGAGGCGACTGATGAGTCACAAGAGCCCATCACGTGAGTTATAGAATCATGAGAGTCGTGAAAAAGTCGTCCAAAAGTCGTCTGTGTTAGCGCTTAACTTTCTACTGACTCAAGTAGTCTAAATAGAGTTGTTATAAATGCGAAATGCGGTTCTAATGCATAAAGTGACGCAAATGCCCTCTAGACGCAACTCAGTGATTCTACAGCGACTATGGCATGTCTCAATATGACTCTACGGCCCCAGAGTCGTTTCAGAGTCGCAGACAATAAAAGGCCTCAAATTGACTCTTCTAGGCGACTCTTTGATGACATTTTTTGCGCCTTGTACTCGTACCGTGACATTTCGGCTTTTTTACAGTTGTCTCGAGTCCATTTCTTTCCTATTTAACCTGCGTTACCTGCAGCGACTATAAAACAACTCTGAGGCGACTTGGTCTAGTAGGTACGGTTTTCATCTAGCTTCCTTAGTGCCGTTTCCCAGTAAAGAATCATCACAAATAGCTACGACTGCTTTTTTAGTTCATTTTCTGCAAGCATCGCGGATCCTAGCCCGAGTCACGCAAAGAAGCAGCCAAATCTTTTAGCGGGCAAGCAACAAGAAATGCTTACGCTAAAAATATGGTCCAGTGGAGGGAGTGAAATCAAAAAGAAAGGTTGCTACGTACAATCAAATAGCTAACATTGACTTCGATAAAGTACACAGATTTAAAAACACACAAGTTTTCACCCCGAAACCAGTAGTCAAATTATCCTCAGTTGACAAAATTCACTTTGTCATCTCAACTTTGTCGTCACAAAGCCCCAGCTTAGGCTGGTGAGGAGACAGTGGCAGAGTTACGAGTTATGGCCATGGAGTTGGATTAAAGCTGCCATCTGTTAACTGGTTTCGGGTAGAATTCTTTTAACGTGGTTGCTGAGTGTACACAAGTAGTACATCTTGCACAGAAGTTATATCTATTTATCAATGTCTATCAAATCTTAGATCTATGGATACTCGTAAGTTAACTATTTAAACGAAAGATACTAAGAAAATTAAGGCAATTAAGGATACATTATTCTTAAAGCTAAATGTAACATCAATTTGAAGTTAGCTAACAAATATGAAAGTACTATATGTACTAACAAATTGTCTGATTTATCAAAACAAGCAAATTAATTAAAAGCAGTATAAAAACGGTCCGTTTGCTCAGACAATTAGACATACATCAGTAAAACAAAATTTCACACTGCAACTCGGAAAAAAATAAATTTAAACTAAAACCTATATGATAATTGAGATTTTGAGTTTTTGAAGGAAACAATGAAAAAACCACTTAGAGAGAGCAGAGGCGCAAATATATCTGACAGTCACAGATAGAAATGGCTGACATCCTGGCAATTGACATTAGATATCTGACAGTCAGGCTTAGATGTGTCTGACAGTCAGGCTTAGATGTGTCTGACAGTCAGGCTTAGATGTGTCTGACAGTCAGGCTTAGATGTGTCTGACAGTCAGGCTTAGATGTGTCTGACAGTCAGGCTTAGATGTGTCTGACAGTCAGCCTTAGATGTGTCTGACAGTCAGGATTAGATGTGGCACTAAGAGTCTCACTATAGGCCAAGGCAAGCAGGAGCTCTAATAAATGATCGCCAGGCATTCAACAATCGATCTAGCGCTCCTTCTTAGCAGCGGACCGTTTACCGGCAGGTTTGGCAGCAGCCGTGGCGGTACCGTGTCTGGCAGCGTGTGGCCTGACGGCGTGGTGACTGCCGCGGCCTGCGCTAGCCAGCCGACGCGAGTCCAGCTTGGCTGCCAGCACCGGCAGCACAATAGTGACAATCAGCGGCATCAGGGCGTACTTGAATGCGGCAAACAGATAAGTCTGTAGATCGGAGAAGCCTGGCTTCGGCTGGAATCGCTTCTCCAACAATACGCAGGCGCACATTGACAAGAATCCTGCGAAGCACTTAGTCACGGTTCTACTAGGAGCCGGAACAGGCAGCAGGCTGGCCAGGAAGCTGGAGAAAGCGGCGCCAAGGATGGCACCAATATCGCGGTGGATGCTGAATAGCGGCGTAGTGTCAATGCTAACCCACTCCGAGCTGGCGCAGTGCCGTTCGGCCAGCCGGATGGACCAGTCGGGATCGAGGCCCAGCTGACGCAGACAGTGACTAACACCCAGGGAGCTGCTGAACATTAGGAAGGCCAACAATAGCAGAGCAAACGGGCGAAGTATCTGGCTACCCATTTTCACGGCCACAATTGACAGCAGACAGCCGGTGATCACTCCGCCAACAGCCTGATGCGGAAAGTGAGTTGCTAAGAAACAGCGCGACACGCCCAGGGCGGTGATGCCAGCAAAGTAGGCGTATCTGACAGCCAACCTGGACTTGGTTGGCAAGCTCTGGCTGGCGTACAGCACAGGGATGTACCAGGAGGCCGCTGCCACCATGCAGTGACCGGACGGAGACCCCGGGCCAGTCTCGCAGGTCTGAGGAAACTGGGCCAGAGTGAGATTCACTTGGCGCAGCCGCTCGCCAACCCACCAATAGGGCCGCTCTCCGTGCAGAGCCCATTTTAACAAGCCATTGAGCCACTCGGAGAAAGCGGCCGACCACAATACCGTGAGGCCCAGGTGCGAGTTCAATGCGTAGCACAATGGGAAAGCAATTATAAATGCGCTGACGGGATGCCCAAAATCAGATAGCAGCATTAGAGGCTGGGCCAGCGGCATCAAGCCGGTCTGTAGGCCCGAGACGGCTCGAGCGCCGGACAGATGAAGCGAATCGAATACAGACTCCAGCAAGGTTAATTATTCGGCTTGGTTTTAGCGAATCTTTTGCCTAATTAGGGCAGTTGGTACTGCCGGCAAACAGTAATGAGCACTCCCCTGACCCCTGAACAGACACACGCTCACACAGGGTGTACAACCAGTCCTGCCTGCTCAAGGTTTGTGTCTCTTCTCAGTTTTCTTCTCTCACCTCTCTTCTTATCTCTCCTGTCATCTCCCTTCTCCTCTCTTTTCCCTCCTCTTTCCTTTCTCCTCCTTTTCCTCTATTTTCTTCCTCCTTTCCCTTCTCTCTCCTTTCTCCTATTTCTCTTCTCTATTCTCTCTCCTCTCTCCCTTCCTCTGGCCCACAGTCATGCGCCAGGTTCTCGATCTGGCCCTTGAGGTAAAAAGTCTGCCAACCCTGATCTAGATGGTCTTTCCTACAGGTAGATTACCTTGGCCACAATTCATTCTATTGAATGTGGTAAAACTACAATTTTAACAATTCTATGATTAATGCATGGCTGAGCTTCCCTGTGGTACCTTTGTTGGAAACTAGAAATCAAATGGCGCCTATTCAAATGCAGAAATTCTTAGAAATTTAAAACCAAAGTCAAACTGCATTAATATACAATGCTTAATCATATAGAATGTTACCAGTTTAATTTGTATAAAAATATATAATAATATTGCCTATATTGGTGATAAATAGGTACAGTAAAAGCACTAATTATCTAGCTTAGAGTGTAAATTTGTCGATAGAAAAGTACAACAAAAAATGAAAAAACTAGAACCGGTAGAAAATATTATTATTCTCGATTTGTGCACATGTTAACTTTATAAACTCCAGCTGAGCATTTTAACAATTATTGCAATGTAGTAGAACTTTACGATAGCTAAACAGACTTAGATTAAATTTCAAATAGCAACGCCTTTGGTGATAATGATGTTAGCATACTGGGCCAGCTCCCCCGTATGGACAACACAGTAGGCCCTCTCCGCTGCTCTGTAAAACTGTTCGCGAGGCAATAGTTGAACCCGACTTTTGCCGCTGCTGCTGGTCAATAAGCTAAAGTGCGGGTGCACTTTTGCATAGTCCGACCAGATTGGCGGGTTGGGACTGAATTTGTCAGCGTCTGATGGCTCAACCTGCCAATTGAAATATGATGCTTAATGCCTCCACATACTGTCTCACCACACCCGTTCAAAATGTATTTCCCACCCTCTCCGTCTCCCCACCCCTCAACGTCTCATCACCCATCTCCGTCTCCCCACCCTCTCCGTCTCCCCACCCCTCTCCGTCTCCCCATCCCTCTCCGTCTCCCCACCCTCTCCATCTCCCCATCCCTCTCCGTCTCCCCACCCTCTCCGTCTCCCCACCCCTCTCCGTCTCCCCATCCCTCTCCGTCTCCCCACCCCTCTCCGTCTCCCCACCCATCTCCGTCTCCCCACCCTCTCCGTCTCCCCACCCTCTCCGTCTCCCCACCCTCTCCGTCTTCCCATCCCTCTCCGTCTCCCCACCCCTCTCCGTCTTCCCATCCCTCTCAATCTCCCCACCCCTCTGTCTCCCCATCCTTCTCCGTCTTCTCACCCCTCTCCATCTCCCCACCCCTCTCCATCTCTCCACCCTTCTGCATCTCCCCGCGCCCACTGTGCCAGTCTCCCTCAGCCTCAACATAACCACCAAGCAAGCAACGAACCTGCATGAGTGCGATGGGACTCTCAATATAGGTATCAATAGGCAGCACAGACATGATGGCTTCCAATAGTTGAGGCATTTCGACACCATCATAGCGAATGACAGAACATCCAGCCCGCCGGGCAATACTGTGGCTAGGAAAATGGGCATCAGCCAGTACCAGAGTGTCGCCATGGCCCATCTCTGCTAGGCACTTCAGCAGTTCAGGCGACAACAGACTGGGTATGCCTAACAGAGGCATCTGAGCTGGAAGATGCAGTAAAATAAAACTCTAAAGAATAAGCAGTGACCCCAAGTGTTTGGCACAATGGGTTGTGCTATATGCTATTTTTCACTTCTAGCACAATTTTTCTGACAAGTTCCATGACTAATAAACATGCATATTGCACACATTAGGCACATGTCAGGAGTTGCTGTCAATGCATTTGCAGTGGAAACAAGGGTCTTTTCACCATGAAATAATCCTGTTTGGACAACTCTTTACACTATTAAAAATTTATCTCCTAGCTATTGCCATACTCTACACATTGCAAGTTCACAAGAGCAAGTAATAGACAACAGAATTGGTTTTGAGATTCAACAAAGTTGATATATAAATATTTCAATCATTAGCTAAGCATTTTATACTATATAATACTATATAAACAAAGCTTTGAAGCTCATTGCATCAAAGAAACAACCAAGTCATTAATGGTAGGTAAAACCAAGCAATGAAAAATGATTTATAATTGTGAATAACCAAAACTTAATAATTTATGCCAAAAGAGGTCTAATAGTTTATAGCATGCCTTTACAATTTGCATGATTATGGCTCTAAGAGCAATCAGACAAATGATCATACATGCGCAACTTTGGGATTCACCCGGCCGTTTCTATTGGCAACACACATATGTAAGTCGCTATTGGACAGAACAGTAGTCACGTGACTGCTCTCACGTTGCGCCCAAGGTTGCGCCCAAGCAAGCAAATGATATGCTATTCTACTTATAATGACATTAGAAAACTGGGTTTGGAAAAAAAACAATAAAAATTAGACATGGGATAAAGGAGAACAAGCAAGGAAATAATTACTTTTTGACCAAAAATTCTTACCTATAAAAGAAACCTTAAGCAAAATTAACATAATTTTGGGTAAATGGTGGGAATAAATAAGACTATTATTAAGACAAAATGCCTTATCATTTACTTAGTATAGTAAAATAGACATTAGCCTATGTCTATTTTTTGGGTGGGTATTATTGCAACTTACCTTAGCTTGGCCCACACTTTTCAAGGTTACTAGTACACTAGAAATTTCTATTCTAAAGATTTTGGCATAACAATTTATTATCTTGGCATACCACTTTAAGCTCACGTAAATTTTTTGCACACCAACTTATGCTTACAAAAACTTTAAAACTTTGATGAATAAAAAATTACACATTGCAATAATTTATCTTTTTTAGAATGTAGGCCTATATGCTAGGTCTATGAGAATTACTTACACACAAATTGTTTGCAAAAGATTTGCCCATTGAGATTTGCTTACTAAGCTTTTCTTGCCAAGATTTGCCTGCAATACATTTTGCCTTTGAACAAATTGCCTATAGAGATATTTTTGCAATGCAATTTTCCTGCAAGTGAATTAATTGCCTGCCAAGTTTTTTCTCACTGAGGTTTGCCTATAATACTTTTAGCTATATAGCATATTTTTCAGCTAGATTCTATTTGTATTGCCCCTCTCTAAAAATATGCATTTGATATGCAGTTATTTCCAAAATGTTTTGATTGGATAAATCTCTTTATTAAGACTTACTAAACATTAGGGAGGCAATACAAACAAAATCTACTGCATGGAAATCCATTGCAAGAAAAAAGCATTGTGGACAAACCTTGGCAGACAATTTATTTGTGGGCAAATTGCATTGTAGGCAAATCTCAGCAGGCAATTCTTATTAGAAATCAAGGTATCACATTAGAAATTAAAACCAAGGTCTAAGACAAGACAACTTGGGAACAATGGTGCAATTATTAGGAATTAAAGCATATTATTATTATTGGGGATTGGGTATATAGAAATATTTTACTAATAATGATAAACAAAAAATAATAGTATAAAAATGTTCAAAAGTTGAGTCAAAAATATAATTTTTTTGTAAAGTTAGGCCTATACTAATAAGACTAAGAATAATATGCAAACTAGGGCCTAGGCCCTTACATACATCTTAGACCTAGGCTTATTAATATTAGTCTAATATAACTTAAGAGCATTGTACTGTACAGGCCTACTATAGGCCCTATTTCTATAGCTTAAGCCATGCACAACAATACATAACTTATGTCATAAGAAGCCATTGCCAATGATAAATTGCAAATTGGTATAAAATTATGACCCACACTTTTGTTCCAGATAGAAAAGCATTTGTTCAACTTTACCCCCACTAATAGTTTAATAGCAAAAGATTTTAAAACATCTATCTATAGACCTAGGCCTATACATCTATTATTGGCACCATCTGCAGTGAAGCATAGTGACAAATATAAAATATGCTAATCGCTAGGCCTAGAGGGACAGTCAGTGGGACTCGTGACGCCAGTTCCCTTTTACACTCATGACTCACCCCTTTCAAAAGGGTAAACTCAGGCCTATAATAAAATAAATTAGTGCTACGTGCTACATGTAACTGTTTACATGGTTCAAATTGCTGTTGGTTCGGCCGTTTTGGCGACAGATTTCAGATAACCTTTGGCAATAACTGATGTAAGTTTCGCCATTTGGGCAACATTGTTATATATGAGGTGGGGGCGGAGAAAAGTTATGGGAAAACGGCGGCAGGCAGCGGTATAGTCTCTCTGTGCTGTACTGTACCTACCTAGGTTTACACCGAGCGAGAGCAAAGAGCTCGAGTAGTAGTAGTAGTAAGTTGGCTCAGGCAAGAAGCCTGTTTGGCCAATTATATTTCTGTGTATTTTAAGATTACTTCAGGTCCAGGAACAGAAGGTAATATTTTAGGATAAGTTATTTACTACGATTACAAGTACGAGTTTTGCAATATGGTATTTGAAAGGATGCGTAAATTTTGTTGACGAAACTATGGACGACTAGCGAGGTGAAAGAAAGAGCAAGGAGTTAAAAAAGTATTGCGTGAAATTAAGTTCTATAATAAGTAGTAGTAGTAGTAAAGTAGTAGTAGTAGTAAATAAAAAAATTTAGTAATAAAATGCGATTCAGAAAAGGTAGTTAAATATTATTTTGTCAATATAACAAATATCTAGTATAATTAAGGATTGTTCTCAATAATAGGCGATTTTTGTAAAAAGATATAGTATTTTTGAAAGCGCGTGATATTTCAAAGCGTGAAAAACGAGCATAAACACACTTCGAACGAACTTAACGACTAACGATTAACGACGAATAAATAGGAAATTAAAAGACAGTAAATGAATAAGCAACTGAAAAGCGGATTTATTACACTGCTGATGTATCTGTTTCAGTTTGCATAACTGTTTTAGCTATTCATGACTTCATATATTTTAGCTACACCAGTGAGCTCTTTTCTGACTCTTTTTTCATTTGTAGCATATCCTATCTTGTGTACTTGCTTGTCATTTAAGAGGTATTGACAGAAGTATTTTTTCTGATCTTTTCAGTTTGTGGACATTCGGTCAAGTAGTGTAGGATATCGGAACCATTTCTCGCTCCACACAGTTTACATGCTTCTTGAGAGAAAATGTTGGGTGTTGTGACGTTGTCAGTTTAAGGTGGTCCCGAAAAGGGCCGTTGGACTGCTGTTCTCCATAGTCATTCAACCCTTCAGTTTCACCGTTTCAACTAAACTTTTCCATTCGTTTATTGCGACGTTTACTTGTAGTAGTGCCCAACGATTTTGTGGCAATTTCTAATTCACTGTATATTTTGCTATCCTCTCTCGCGACCGTATAAAATTGGCACGATCGATAATTTTAAGTTCTCTCGCCAGCCAATGAAATCACTCGTGCTCGCGCTACCCCCCCTCTGCGCTCTTTTATTAAACCCCCCGCCTGGCGGCGGGCACCCCTCACCCCTTTTTCGTCTCTCCCCGCTTGTCCCTTGTTTCCTTCCCTGCGGCCTCTTAGCTGTCTTATCTGTTTGTCTGGCTGCCTCGAGCCTCCTTTTTCTCCCCACGGTCCTTCTGTCTGGGCCAGCCTGCTCACACACTTACTTGACTGTTTCACGCCACGACCGACGCCAACTCACCACTACGTTTCACTGCCTTCACTGTGCTCATAGCCACTGCTCACGTCACGTCGCCATTGTGTCATTCGCCTGCCACTTGACTTCATATCCAAATTATTTTCAACCCATTGCTGCAGCCGCCAGTGCCCAGGAAGCTATAGTCTGTTTATTGCCAGTAACAACCAAACTTAATACTGATATTAACAATAAAGACAACTACGGCAGTTCCTGCCTTTATCGCCAAGTGCTCCGCTACAAAATCCGCTTTACAAGAATTGACTTCAACTTATTTTGGGACTAAAACGGCCCTTTTAAGGGTCACCGCATAGCTGGCCGCTACGCCAATAACGTGACAGTGTAATCTCGCATTTCAGTTTTAGGAGGGTTGTTAGGAATTTTTTGTTTCTAAATGTGCATGGAAAGTAATCTGAAAGGTCGGGCCTGCATATTTTTTTGTAGAGATAGGCGTTTTTGTAGAGTTTAATATGTTGCTGATTCTCTAGCTTTTGGCTAAGTTCTCTTTCTCTGTGTATCTTAAGGTGCTTTTTCACTAGGTATTTCTCGTTATTAAAGCTTTGGGAAAGTTTATCTTCAGTTAGTGCTTTTAAGTCTATACTTTCCAGTTTCTTCAGTACATTCGTTTTCCATGGATTTTTTTGGCTGGTGTTTGAGTAGAAAATTTCTAGTGTCGTTTGGCAAAGTTTTTGGTGTCTAATCTTCAGCCAGTAGGTAAGGTAAGTTTTAGCGATTCGTTGGGAGATTGGAGTAAGCTCAAGTTCTGATGATATCACACTGTTGCTAGCAAATTTTGGTAGATTGAGGAGATATTTGTAGAATTTCAGCTGAATGTTATCAATAGCTTTTGTTTCAGAAATGGTAGCCAGAGGGCCCCAGAGCTCACAGCCGTACGTGATAACGGGGGTAACAAGCGCGTCGAATAGTCTGCGAATGAGTGTGATGTCCAGGGACGTATTTTTTTACCTTGTGGAGTAGGGAAAACATAGCTGTATATCCCTGCTTAGTTTGATGTTCAATACATTTTTTAAAGCTGTTTTTTGGTTCAAAAATAATTCCCAGGTATTTAAATTCATTCACTTCCTCTATTTCTTGGTTGTCGTAGAATATTTTTGTAGCAAAGCTTTCTGTGTCGTTTTTTGTCTGGTACTGCCCAGCATAAACTTTGTTTTGCTTGCATTTACTTTCAAGTAATTTTGCTTGCAGTAATTTTCCATAGTCGTAAATGTGTCTTGAAGTTCGTCTTTGTTTTTAGCTAGAATGGCTTGATCGTCCGCAAAGAGCAGGATGAGTGGGAAAGCAGATCTCGTAAGAGAGCGTCTAGCGCTAGAGAGTTCAAGATATTCAACAATGTCGTCAATATATAACTCAAAAAGGATGGTAGAGAGAGGATTGCCTTGAAGAACACCTTTAGATATTGGGATTGGCTGGGTTTCATCATCATCATCATCATCTTTTTTTAGAATGAAGCATTCGAGGTGATGCGATTTAGTATTTTGAACTGCCGCCTGCGTTGAGTTCGCATTTCAAAGCCGGGAATTAGGAATTATGAATTAGGAAGTGTCCTGGACAAATTTAACATTCTTCTTCATGTGAAGAGAATCTATGCAGAATAACAAATTTCATGATTCATATTAAATAAAATAAAGCAAAAAAGCTTAAAATAAAGCAGTTTACTGATAGTTTGTAAGGAATAAACAAATTTAATGCTTGTTCCTACGATTCGTACGACAGAAACTAAAGTGTCTGTAGAAGTGTCTGAATAAGTGTCGGCGAATGTTTCATACGTAATGTTATAGATACATTTTCTGTCAGTGTAGATCGATAAATGTATCGTGTGTGTTGAATACCTACGAGTTCTTGTGTGAAATTACCTTGTTGGGTATACTGGAGAGTGGAGTACTAATTCAGTCACTCTAATTTATCAAAGCAAGAGTTAATTGCTACTATAGCTATACGCTCGTATATAAGGTAGTTTAAAAACGAACCTAAAGTTGTTTAAATTTTTTTAAATACATTATGTACGTACAATTGACTAAATCCACTGCAAAAACAACATTATAGGCTGTAGAACGCAGATGAAATGAAATGAGCGAAAAATAGATGCGCGGATTACCCCAAATTTATAAATGCTTAATCCACCCTTTATGCAAAATGCTTAATTTATGCATTGCGCACTGGCTTTGTGCGTATAAGATCTACGTACATCGCTCGCCTAGTTATTGGGTCTGAGCCAGTTTGAACCTTTGAGTGTTCCTGACCAGTCTAAACTGATCGGACTGACTTTTGTCAATAACTACCAATTAATCATTCAGCCCCCCCCCGTGGAGAAGGCAACATTGGGCGAATAAAAACTTTTAAATAAGCTACATGTAGCTTAATTATCCGACCTCTCAGCCTCCATGACATCTCTGCAATTCCCCTCCCTCATCAGCTAGATCGGAAGATAGATCGGGATGGTAATGGCCCAGCCGAGATTCTATGGCTGTTATTTACTGGCCGGGTCAAGAAAGTTATTTCAGAGACCATGCAGGCCATTAAACGCCCTACAATGGCCTACACGTATGGCAAATTTCAACGTTTACGAGCAACTGAACAACATCGATAGAGATAGATGATATGCAGAACAACATGCACTCAACAGTTCTCAGACACATTCATTTTCCATGCCAATTAATTAAATTAGCTGAACAGCCGAGTAGTAGCTAACCTTTTCTTTCGTTGTAGACACGGTCAAAAAACTTTATAACCCAAAAATCCTCACAGTCATACAGACAACTTTCGTGAGGGTTTCTGGACTGTGCCATGCTCAGGATGAAATGTACGATAAATACCGGCCGGTACCCCCAATAGCACTCACTGTCTATGGCCAAGAAATCGGCCAAGAAGCGAGTCCTGAACCGACTTCATGGCCAAAAAAGTTTTTTTTGGGGGGGGGGCATGCAACATATATCTTGGCTAGCTACATGTACATGACTGTTTATTAAACCCACACCACGTGCTTGACAGTTGGCCTAGGGCTACATCTCTGTTATCTGTGCTGTATAAAGTTGGCGGTCCCAAGTTGCGGTTCTGCGACTACTAATCGAGACACGACGTCAGGAAGCACTTTCGGATTCGTTTGAAAGCTTGTCATCAAAGCAAGCGCTTAGAGCCGCTTCTGGACCTGAAAAAAGCCATTTTTTTCAGTAAACACCTGAAAAATATAAAAGGGGGACCCAGCGAATTTTCGCCGAAATACAAAGGCACGCCTCCTCAGCTAGCAATTATCGATTTTAGAATCCGCCTCCTGAACAATTTTCCGGCTGCGCCACGACAGGGACTTCAAAGACACCAAAAGCTACCGCGCGTCAAACAATTTGAATCACGCCTAGATGTGTCTTTAACCATTTGAAATCTTCGTGCGCACATGATTCAGGATAATTTTCTCTGGAATAATCTCTTCGAATTTTAGATGCAGGAATAACGAATTGTTATGTCTTCTTCTCCGACGTGGAGCTGCTACATTTAAGTAAGAAGACAATGGTTCGCTTAAGCGGTTCGAGCTATCGTTTTGCTCCGGTTGATACAAACTCCTCTTGGGATTCATCTTGTAACTATTCGATACTTTATTATAAAATAATAGGTTGTGCCCTAGACAACAAAACATTGGGCTGGGGGCATACTTTGTGTCTTCTCTGCTAATATACAACATTCCCCCTTTTGTCAATAAAAAGTTGCATTGTCAGTTATCCGGAATTATTCACTGTAATGCAACCGATCCGGTTTTCTCAATTTGCTTCGATCCCTCAGTATCCTTGTGCCCACGCCTTCTGCTCCAGGGTCAGCGTTATCCTGGTCTGTGTCCGCTGCCTGAGCTTCTCCTCGGCTTGGCACGTCTTGGACCGGTTGAGTTGATTCACTCTCTCGCCGCTCTTTCTCGGTGGTAGTTTTGTCGCTCTGAACTCTCCTAGGATCCTTCAGAATAGGCGGTAGGTGATGAGCCTCCGGCTTGTTCTGTCCAGGTAATTCTGCACTGACAATTTGGTCGACGTGTCGCTTCCAGACTTGTCCGTTGACCAACAGTCTATAGGACAGCGGTCCTGTGCGGGCGATCACCTTGGCAGAAATCCACCTGTTCTCTCGCTCCCTTCTGAAGTCCAACGTCAGAACTGAGTCTCCTTCTTGAAATTCTCGAATAGTTGATCCTCTCTCTATTTGTCGTTCAGTGACATCCGTCTGCTTGTTTAACACTCTTGAGTAAGCATCTGGCTTGAGAAAATCCAACCGTGTCCTGCGACTGTAGCATAACATCATCTCTGCTGGTGTTCTACCGGTTGTTGAATGAGGTGTACTGCGGTAGCGGAACAGAAAGTTCTGCATGCTCAAGATTGGATCACCGTGAGTCTTAATTCCTGCTTTGATGGCAGACTTTGCTGTTTGCACCATTCTTTCACTAAGTCCGTTGGTACGCGGATGTCCAACAGCTGTCAAAATCTGTCGGATGTTATTCCGCTCTAGGAAAGTACGGAACTCAGCTGAGCAGAATTGGCTACCATTGTCACTCAACACTTGCTGTGGGATGCCAAATCGTGCGAACGTTTCTCGTAGACATTCTATCGTCCTGTTGGTAGTTGCGTGCTTCATGGGAAAGATCTCAACCCATTTACTTGTTGCATCGACTATAACAAGCCAGTAGTATCCATGGAATGGTCCCATGTAGTCCAGTTGAATTCGAGTCCAAGGCCTTTCTGGCCAGACAAGAGGCTGAACTGGTGCTTGTGCAGGCAAATTCCTTTGCAGCTGACAGCCTTCACAACTACGGACTAGGGCTTCTATAGCCTTGTCGATTCCTGGGAACCATACATGCAGTCTAGCTATGGATTTCATTGCAACAATTCCTGGATGTCCATCATGAAGCAGTTCTAACACAACCTGTTGTAAGCTTCTTGGAATAATGACTCTTACTCCCCAAAACAGCACACCTTGCTCAATGCACAACTCGTTCCGCTTCCTGAAGTACTGCTCCAGCTCTTGCTCACAGGTTTCTGGCCAACCATTTTGACAGTATTGAAGAACTCTCTGAAGCTGTGAATCTTTCTGTGTCTCGGTTCGTATTGTTTCTGCGTTGACTGGTAGCATTTCTAGCCTGACCTCCAAGACACGATCAACCTTGCTGATATTACCAGGCACTGGGAGACGTGAAAGTGCGTCAGCATTCGAATGATCCTTTGTTCTTCTGAATTTGATGGTATGCTGATGGGCAGAAAGCAACACGGCCCAGCGCTGTAGTCTGCTTGCTGCTATGCTCGGAATGTCCTTCTTATCTCCAAAAATGGTCAGTAGGGGTTTATGGTCAGTCACTAGTATAAAATGATGTCCAAAAAGATATTGGTGAAATCTTTTAACTCCGAAGACGATGGCCAGCGCTTCTTTCTCAAGTTGAGAGTAGTTGATCTCAGATTTTGTTAGAGTTCTCGAAGCAAACGCTACAGGCCTTTCCTCGCCATTCGGCATCAAATGTGAGATGACACACCCGATTCCATATTTAGAGGCATCCGTTTGCAACACAAGCTGCTTCTTAGGATCAAAATGAGCCAGAACACGCTCAGAAGTTAGAGTTGCCTTCACTTCTCGAATGCTGCCGAACACGCTTCACTCCAATGAAACATTGCGTCTTTATGCAACAGTCTGTTGAGAGGTACCAGTATTGATGATAGGTTTGGAATAAACTTTCCATAATAGCTGATCATCTTTATCAAGGAACGAACCTCTGACACGTTGGTTGGTGTTGGAGCTTCATGAATTGCCTGAACTTTCTCTTTCGAGGGATGGATTCCCGATTCATCGATAACATAGCCCAAGAATTCAATTCTGTTTAGGCGGAATTCACACTTTTTCCTATTCAAATGCACACCGTGAGCTAAAAGACGTTCTAATACAGCTTCCAACCTTTTGTCGTGGTCTTCCAAACAACTGCCGGATACAAGAATGTCGTCTATATAGACAACTACTTCCAAGCCTTGTAAAATTTTCTCCATCGCTTCTTGAAATTGCGCAGGGGCTGATGCCAGACCCATGTTAGTCGCTCGTATTGGAACAAACCCAGATGTGTGTTAATTGTAGCGAACTTTTTGCACGAATCCTCCAGTTGACTTTCGAGAAGACTCTTCCACCATTCAGAGTTGCGAAAATTTCTTCCGGTTTCGGCAGAGGGTACTTGTCAACCTCCAATTGAGGATTAACGGTTCTCTTGAAATCAGCGCAAATCCTTACGGATTTTCCATCGCGCTTCAAAACTGGGACAATCGGAGATGCAAAGTCTGATGCGCTCACTTTTTTTATTATGCCTTGAGCTTGCAAATTCGCCAGCTCCTCTTCAATGAGGCTTTTGATCGCAAATGGCACCGGTCGACTCTTGCAAAACTTTGGAATGAAGTTTTCTTTCAACAGTATTCTGGCCTTTAACCCTTTGATAGTGCCAAGGCTTTCAGCAAACACTTGATCATACTTCTTCATTAACCGCTCGATAGGTGGAACCAACGTTGTTGTTTTCACATGGGGAAACTTGCTCCAGTCAATTTTCAACGAAGAGAGCCAGTCCCGACCTAGAAGATTCACTCTGTCTCCCTTCACAACAAGCTCAGTTAGTTGATACTGTCTTTCCTGATAGTTAGTTACGGTAACAGTAGCTTCGCCCAGAACTGGTATGAGATGATCTGTGTAACTTGACAGTCTAACATTAGATTTAGACCACCTTAAGCCAAGTTTCTTGCCAGTATTTTCGTTAATAAGGGTCTTGTCTGCGCCAGTATCCAGTTGGAAATTTACAAAATGCCCATTTATATTTAACTCGCACATATACGGTGCTGATCCACTAAAGCCAGCAATTCCTGTAGCAAACACAGTCCTGATCTCGGAATGCTTGTCTCGACCACTGCAGTCCGAACCCTCACTTTCTGACTCACTGTCAAAATTCCGTGCGTAATGCACCTTACCGGACTTCCCACGTTTTGAAGAGTTGAATCGCTTTGACCTGCCACTTCCAGACTCTTTTGCTTTGTCCTTTGTACGGCATGCATCTCTAAGATGTCCTACTCGGCCGCATTTGCTGCACGTTTTATTCCTATTTGGACAGCTCCTTGCCCAATGATCCTTCGCGTTACAGCGGAAACATCCATCTTGGGCGCGGCTCCTTTTCCCATGTTGCGCTGCAGTTGATTGCTTGTTAGTTTCCTTCGAGAAATTGACACTATGACCGACTCCTGTGGCGGAGGTGATAGTCACGACTCCTCGCTCTGCTGCTTCCATCGCAGTCGCTAGCGTTAGTGCACCCGACAGGGTCAGTGTCTCTTCTTGTAGCAATCGCTGCTGGACGAGCCTGTTCCTGAGGCCAATGACGAACCTGTCTCTCAGTGCCTCCTCCAGGAACTTGTCAAAACCACACGTGGCTGCCAACCTCCGCAGACTTGCAACAAAGTCACTCACTGTTTCTCCTTCGTGTTGGACTCTGCTGTGGAAGTTGTACCGCCCGACGACAAGCTTCGGCTTTGGGTTGAAGTGTTCCCTCAACGTCTTCACTTGTTCGTCGTACGCCACATCCTTTGGCTTCTTAGGCGATAGCAGGTTGCGTAGCAATCGATATCAGTCATTACCAATCACTGTAATCAGATTTGCTCGCTTATGTGCCTCCTCGGTCACTTTGTTTACGACGAGAAACTGCTCGAGTCGTTCTTCATAAGCTTCCCATTGCTCCGGTTTAGCCACGTCGAACTCTCCGATTTTTACACTCGTCGCCATTGTTATGTCTTCTTCTCCGACGTGGAGCTGCTACATTTAAGTAAGAAGACAATGGTTCGCTTAAGCGGTTCGAGCTATCGTTTTGCTCCGGTTGATACAAACTCCTCTTGGGATTCATCTTGTAACTATTCGATACTTTATTATAAAATAATAGGTTGTGCCCTAGACAACAAAACATTGGGCTGGGGGCATACTTTGTGTCTTCTCTGCTAATATACAACACGAATGGAATAAGAAAAAAATTCTGCATGCTTGTGTCGATCATGTGTGATTTTTTAGAATCTTTTCCTGACACCACCCACAGCTACACCCAACACCCAAGATCCAAGGGGACTGTAGCCTAGTGGTTGGAGGTCGAACTCACGGATGAAATGTCGGGGTTGAATTCTCGATCCTCTCGGAACATTTGTGTCCTTGAGAAGAACACTTATCTCTGCATTGCTTCAGTTCACCCAGCTGTAAAATGGGTGCCAGCATTAGCTGGGTAAATTGAGGGTGCGTGTGGCGACCCCCCTTCCCTCAGTCCTTGGACTGAACAGCCGTACGCAGCCTTTCAGATGCGCCGCACAATAGCTGCGGCTGAGCTGTCGGTTGCACATCTGCCCATTAAGCAGGTGAAAGAAATTATTATTATTATAATTATTTATTGCCAAGACTCCAAACGGATCACCGTATATTCAAGGACCACTATACTAGGAACACTTCGTTATAGTCTACATAGTAGTCCATTGATTTGTACAATCGGGCCCCCCACGGCTAACAGGCAATATTGACTTACCTACTCAAGCAAGCCCCACATCTTTAAAAAAGACGGCCCGTAGCATCGCCCGCTTTTAAGAATTTCGCCAGAAAACAGAGGAGAGCGTCAGCCGGTGTGCGTCAGCCGGTGTGCGTCAGCCGGTGTGCGTCAGCCGGTGTGAGTCAGCCGGTGTGCGTCAGCCGGTGTGCGTCAGCCGGTGTGCGTCAGCCGGTGTGCGTCAGCCGGTGTGCGTCAGCCGGTGTGCGTCAGCCGGTGTGCGTCAGCCGGTGTGCGTCAGCCGGTGTGCGTCAGCCGGTGTGCGTCAGCCGGTGTGCGTCAGCCGGTGTGCGTCAGCCGGTGTGCGTCAGCCGGTGTGCGTCAGCCGGAAGCATCGTAGGCCGTGCTTGACCAGAGGGTATGCGCTCTCGCTTTTTCTCGACACTGATAGTGCCTTCGATAATGTGTTTGGAATCCTATAGCTGGCTCTGGAATCCCGGGCCCGCACGAGCACCACGCACGATCCAAGGACCACTAGTAGATAGAGGACGTTACACTCGGATTTCGTGGAAATTTTTTTGAAGTCCGATTTTCACCGCAAAATACATTGGCGAGATAGCAAATTTTCACGTTTTTAATATTCAGAAGCCTGTTGTAATTGATTTAAGCCTGCTTCAAAAAAACCCATCTAACATTTTACTTTTAAGACCCTGTTCTATTGGTTTCTATTATGTTTTAGTCGCGAAAACGTTCTATAGATATAGTTTTATCACATTTTGACGTAGTCATGAAATTACATAGACTAGGGGGGCCTATATATGCACTTTGGCTAGCTAAACTATAGCCAGCCTGGCCTAGCATATCAGGCCTTCTATATTGAATCTCTCTAATAAAAAAATTAAATTTGTATTGCCATAGCATATCTCATGTCATACAAACATGATAACAAGATGCTAAGTTTGAGAATGGACACTCATTCATAATATAGGCCCATACTCAATTATATTTATATATCCATACTCCAACCAAGTTCCCTAATAAGTGGTTTCATCCACTGAAATTCATTGATACAGCTGTTGTAGGCATTCAAAATACATGTCTACTGTGTACCACCTATGCTATTAAACCTAAGGTCTAAGCCCTGTATAGAGATAGAATAAACACATGAAATTTTCTAAATGTAAATGTCTTTTATGATTTGTAAATCATAATCCACTATTTAACTTTAAATTTGTAAGTAAACTAGCTATGTATGCCATTTTAGGAAATAATTCATGTTAATCTGAGTGACTCTGTCAGATAAAAATGAGATTCAAACTTTTAAATAAAATTAAATGGGGCCTATATAGGCCTAGTAAGGTGGGTAGGCCTATCTAGTAGTATAAGCTAGCCTACTTTTGTTTTTGCAATTAAAAGGGTAGTTTTAGTCAATTGCAGAAGTGTTGTCATTTGGATTCCATAACTTCAAAGAACTATGTATTTATAGATATTGTATATATTGATTTCAATTGCTTACATTTCTTCCCTGGACAAAGATTTCCCTTAACCAAATTATCCTAGGGCCTACTCCACCCTAGTCTCTAGGCCTAATCAATGTTATATTTTGCATCTTCAATTGAGAAATCTAACTCACTGCTTATGCCTATCTTTATCAGCTTATCACCTATTATTACAGCTATCCATTGTTAATGCCATTTAAGTGCGGCATTCCCAACTGCAAAGGCAACTATTTGACTGGTCCAAAGGTTGCTGTTTATAGCTTTCCAAAGGACAAAGCAGATTGTGATGCCTGGATGATGGCTTTGCCCACTTCAGTTAAGGTACATGTGTTGTTATAATATATATATTATCTTATGCACTATTATTAAGTTTGTCTTTGTGTTGTTTTTTTGTTACTGTGTAGAGAATGAATGTATGCCTAGTTCTGAGTAATTAGTCATCTTGAGTAACTTTTAAAGAGCAGTAGGATCATCTTCATAGTGTCCTAGCTTCGTAGCTTTTGGAATTTCTAGGGGTACATGTACTCTACTGTACTTTTATTCCGCAAAAATGCTTTTAAAGCTACAAACTAATATTTTATATAAAACTGGAATAAATTCTGGACAACCTGGTGAAAGAATCAGCTCTTTATCTGCAAAGAAAAAAAAATGGCAGCAGTTTGAAAAATCGGCCTTCAAAAAAATTTGCACCATTTTAGAGTGTTACGTCCTTCTACTTAAGTAGTCCGTGGCACGATCATGTAAATGATCTCTTATCGGACTCCGTAGGGCGTCAGTCCTCAAGCCTGATTCTCTGGAACTTAGTCATGAATCATGGACCCGGTTCAAAAGATCGGCAATGTGTACGATTTCATCAACACTGTTGCTGAGCCATCACCCGTGGTTCTACCTCGCTAAGGTTAGAGGGTAAATCCTGTTCCTCAGAGCCGTGGCCAAAGGTACCTGATGCATACAGGTTCACTTCCTCGCAGAACCCGTACCCAATACGGCCAAGACAGAAGCCAAGACCGCCACACTGCACGGTGGGCTGGTCACGGCTGTGTAGGTTGCGATCCTACTCACCTGCAACCCCAACCCACCTGAAAGGTAAAGTAAGAGGAGGAAAGTAAGGAGAACTTTCCCAAATCTGACTCACAAGCCGACCCTGGGGTTCATGTCCCGCATGCGTTCAAGGCAGCTCGAGAGCTGCTGCACTGACTGGGCTCCTGGCGGCGGAAACCCTGTCAGTCACTAAGGAATCTATATATATCAATTAAAAATATTAAACTATATTCTATTTATTTAGTTTAGGGTAAGGGTCAGGAGGTTCAACTATGAAAGAATCGCCCCGTCAACCAAAAAATACTAATGGGGGAATTAATAAAATTAGGTGGCTCTTCTTCTGTCTTCTTATTCTGTAGAAGAATTGCTGAAACATCAAGGCTCTCGGGAGGAGAGCTTGGAAGCTGTTCAACTGGATGCTGCAATCGCGGTTGCAGCTCGTGCTGGATTCGAACCAGCGACCTGAGCAGATCGAGTTCCAGCCTCACCGCGGCACTTTGGCGCAGATCCTCGTGACACGGAAGCTGCTGGGTTAACAGTGGGCGGCCAATCGGACTTCTCCAAGACATCCTCTAGCCGTCTCAATTTGTGAAATCAGACCAACTCTTGCCCATCTATATCACCGTTTCTTCTTCTAGTGCTGCTACTGCTGCTTCCCTCGATGCTCTGCCTCGGCGTCGAGGATCAGCAGCAAGGCAGTGAGGATCAGCGCAAAGAGGCGTCAGGAGGCGACATCGAGCTGAACGTCCTGGTCAGCGTGGACGGCAAGACGTCCTTCAACCTGACCAAGACTCTGAACAGCTACCTGTCTGAGAGCTTCGATCTCAATCCGGGTGAGTCGCTCCGACAAGCCGACGCCCGCACCAAACCAGGCTCCTTCGATTCACCCAACCGAGAAACCCGAGAAGCCGCTCGACAAGATCAAAGCCACGGACGCCGAGTTCACGAAGAAGATGGAGCGCTGGATAAATGGCCCGGTGATTTGCTAGCCCCCGTGTTTTAACGGCAGGACCTGCACCAGGTTTCCAATGTTCGGTGAAAAAATGCGCAGGTGGCTAATTTTCATAACTTATTGGATTCTGATGCTGCCGCATGATTTCGAGGCTTATAAAAATGGTTATAAATTTCTTTCATTTTCCAGATTCCCAATCGAATACAAGGTCTGTGAAACGAAGTCCTTGACATCGTGTAAACGTTAAACTTGACTTCTGAATAACTAAAAAAATATAAACTTAAAGTAGAAGAACAAACATCTCTATGAATAAAAAGTTCAGTTTCCCTCTCAAATTGTTAAACCACATTCAATCTAAAATAAACTACAAACAAAAATTAACCAAATCGATCAATTTTTTATTAGTTGAAACAACTGCATCTCCTCAAAAAACGAAACGAAAGGAGCTCTAAGCCACGCAATAAAGACAAAATCCCCTTTTTTGGACAGAGAATCTACATGTACGTACATACCGGAAGATATAAGGACAGGTGCCTCCCCCCCCCAAGGGCTGCCTTCTGCAATACAAAATCCTGAGTACATGTACGCCACTGCGGGTGCTGCACAGGTTCTGTCAACTCAACAGGTTCTGTTTGGTTCTGCTTTTTAGGTACGCAGGTTTTTAGGTACAAGTAACTCTTCTACGAAACCATGCATTTACTTACTACTTCAAAGAGCAATGGCAGTACGGTGTGTTGTAGCATATGAAATTATTCTCGGGGCAGAACAGCAGTAGAGAACAATTTACCTGGCCAGGCCAGGTAGTTTTTACCCGGCCATTAGTTTGCCATTCCAATCTTTGGAGTTATGAGCTCTGCCCTCCCTGCCCGGTCCATCCTGCTCTGTCCTTGGTCCATCTGCTGGCTCCTCTGGTTGTCTCCCTGCCTAAGTGTCTCTGGCTCTCATCCTGACAGTGGATTGGTGTCCTGGGGAATGAGTTCGTCCCGAATCGGGGATACCGGCTGAGTCCGGGTCCTTTTGCTCCTTGTGCCCCTTCCCGACCCCTTGGCCTGGCCTCCAATACTGAGCTGGATAGGCGATACCCTTGGGTTTGTAGCCGGTAGACGGTCTTCCTGCCTGGAGTCTCGCCCTCGGAAACAAGCCTTCCAGACTCGCTCCAATAGTTAAGCCATTTCCGTAGACTTCGGGGTTTCCCCGCTGTCGGACCGCTTTCAGTAGTAACCCAAGCTTTTTTTCGCTTTTTCCAATTTTTTCTGCGCACTCCAGAGGACTTGTCTGCTGGGTGGTGGCCTGGGTGGACTCGGTCCTAGAACCGTCCCTGATTCCACTTTTGGGTTGGCGGTGTCTTGTACCGTAGGTTTGGGCTAGTAGCACCAATACACCATGTTCTCACCAGAGTCCTGAGCTCTGGTCCCAATCGTGGCCTCTCGGGCTACATGCCCCTAGCAGTATGGCCCAGTCAGATCCCTGCGGTAGAGCCCCCTTTCGGGCTGATCCGCGGCAAGCCCCTCCCTGGCTTTCCACCCCCGTTTAAGAAGAAGAAGAGAACATGCATAGATTTGGGGCTTGCTTTGGATGTTTTAACCCCCGGATGTTTGAGAAGAAAAACTTTCAATTTTTTTACAGCGTTTTATAGCCAAGATGCCCCAATACTGTATTCAGCCCACCAGCAGATTGGACACATGGCAGAAGCCACTCTGCTACGCTGTCTACCCAGTAAACTCCGCATCCCCTTATCGGGTTTCCAGAAACAACCCCCGCCGAGATTGTCTGAATTGCTGGCCTGCCTGGCTTGTTCGCGATTCAAATAGCCTAGGGGGAAGGTAAGCTCGGTAGCCTCCGTTCCTGCAAGACTCAGCGACACGGGAGCTGTCGGATCCATTATCCAACGGTGCAGCGGAGACACCTTTCAAGAATTCGGGGCTAACAGACCGTCACGAGCACAGCATTGCATTGACTGACGAGTCCCGGTGCGAATTCTGCCAAAGGAGCTGCCGTTGCACTGGGAGGCGGAAGTGAAGAAGCTGATCCAAGAGCTATTAGACAATGACAGCCCGAATGTGGCGCCCCCCCCCCCAGTGTACGTGCGGAAAAAGAATGGACCACGCTGTATAAGTTTCTAGTCGGTGGATAACTAAGAACTTACATATCATTAATAGTACATAACCCTCTCAGCCTTTGCTGATGCTGATCATCATCCTTGTTGTGTAGTGACAAAAAACTACAATTCAGTAGGTCAGTACATATGTAGATGTATTGAAAATATTATTGACTTGACGTATTTTTTACATTTCTACTGGCAGTAGAGTATGAAATAATTTTCAGTATAATTTATGCTAACGGAGATGCCATCGCCTTGTGCGAGGACTTCCAGTTCTTCGGATCGCTAGCAACGAGTCTGAACTCCAATCGTCTCCGACAGGAGGAACCAGAACTGGCGCGCGGCGCACCTGCTCAGGAACGTCTTCAACTCAGCTGCGAGGGACGGCCTGAAGGTGCGCCTCTTCCACGGTGACATGGAGCCGATCCTCCTGTACGGCATGGAAGCGGTGCCGACGAATGACACACGAGAGCGAGCCCTGGACGCGCACTACCCCGAGAGGTTGCCGTCCAGAGACTCGCGATGGACCACGCCGGCATTCCAGACCCTGAGCGTCACTTTGGACCGGCGCCGCCGCCGGATGCTGCCGGGCCCATGTAGTGAGCGAGAGACAAGCCAGTCAGTCAGGTTAAGTCCAGAAAACCAATTAACCCTCACACGAAGGGTGGAGTAACTTTAATATTTAATCGAGAACGCATGTACATATACAATCTGAGTGCTTGTACATCGCATTCCCTTACCACCAATCACTAACTAGCAGAACGAACCAGTGAGTAAATTCACTAACAACATTCACCCTCCTCCTTAACAGTCACTAATTGCCCTCACAGCTGACAATCAGTGCGTCACGACCTGGCCGTACCACAACGGCGGTGCCCGCAGTCGCGTACTGCGCCGCAGCTCCGCGTCGGCCTCAGCGGTCGCCGGCGGCGGGTCCGTCGGGCCTTCTGGCGCTGTCGGCTCTGCAGCCACTGGCGGCTGTGGCGGCATTGCCGTTGCCGAAGTCGTGCTTGCACCCTCGGGCTCCGCATGAGGCATACAGACGCTGGTGTGCCACCTCGAGCCGTCGTCTAACATGACGATAGTCGGGCTAATGATGTCGCTCACCCGTAGAGGTGATGACACGTGGCTCTGCAGCTTGCCTCGCATCCGTGGAGATCGCACTCGCACCAGGTCAATCAGAGTGCGCATGTACATCGCATTCCCTTACCCCCAATCACTAACTAGCAGAACGAACCAGCTAGTAAACTCACTTCACAACAGGCCACTGCCTCGGGAGTCCCGTTGGCACTAATCTTCTTGCATCAGCCGACGGAGCGGAAGAACTGTGACTCCAACTGACTGTTTTGTGGCTGACTTGCAGGCGCTAGGTCTCAGCACCCAGACCGCAGCTGCCGGCCCCTCCGCCTGTTTCGCGAACGCGTAAGCGCAAGAGCTCAGTAGTTTTTGTGTGTGTCTATCTATCAATCTATGCTGCAGCTACGAGCGTACGCAGTGGCCAGCAGATCTCACTGGCTATGATTGTGAAGAGTTTAAGAGTGGTTATCAGTCACTCAAAAACTCCCACTTCTAGACACTGGGGAAAAAGTGCCTAGGTACATGTATAAGCAAAATCAAATAACTCTTACTCGAGCGGCTCCTTTAGTAGCTTGCAAACGTCTTGTCTTGAAGAGTGTAGCGGGCTTTGCTGTACTGTAGTGAAAACTGGCTTCTGTGGATCCTTCACTTTATCTGTGGGTCGACCAAAACGAGAGCGAATCAGAATTTCTTGACGATCCTCGAGCTCGGAATTAACAATAAAACGTGCGCTCCAATGAACAATTGAATTCTCTAGGTTTCTGTAATAGGTCCTCCTGAAGAGCGTCTTCTTCGTTACGTCCGAAACGTAACGGATAACTCAAATCAATCAATAAATCCTCTAGGAATGTATCCTAGGAAACAAGGAGGCCTTTTTTAAATGTGTCGACAGTAAACTGCTCTCGTAAACTTAATTAATCAATTTATTAATGCTAGCAACAAAGAACTAAGGCTGGTAAACGCTTACCAATTGGACAAGTGTAGTCCCTCAGAGATTGGTCTCCTTTTCTTCTTCTTTGTTTCTCGCGGAGTCTACAAGATGGTGTCTACATCTCGCTCTCTATGTAGATTGACGTCAACAAATATATCGATCACTGCTCCGTGAGGCCTTCGCGTTTTGATTTCTTTTGATCACCCAAGCATCTCCTGTTACACAGGACCATCACAGCTGCTAAAGCACGTTGTACGGGTGCGAAGGATGTTCTGGATGACTCGCATGGAAACCGAATCGAAAGCCTTCTGGATGTCCATGAAGACGCAGATGACAGGCGACAGACGCAGAGGCGGTCCTCTTCTAAGATGCTGTGTGCAGCGCGATGTCTGTAGTCAAAACCATATGGTCTATGGCAAAGTGAGACTCTTTTTAACCAAAGTGTCCCTAAGCAAAATCCTCATGGCAACTCACTTGCGTCCAACCAAGCAACCAGAATTATTGTCACGAGTGCCGTAGTGAAAAACAGATGGAGCCCTGCATGGTTCAAACGGTGGATGAAGGCACCGCAATAGCTTTGGCTGCCAGAAACTTAAGAATGAATAAAAAGGCAGGGTACAGAACAAGTATAGTGAGACTGGCCACATGCATACACTGCCTCAGGCTGGCTCGTGCAAGGTGGACGCTGAGACGTAACAGCCAATCGGCCATATTGTGGAGCAAAATCAGTACGTCATTCTCAAGGATGCGCAAGGAAGCCTGACAGAGCTGCATCATAATTATTAAATAATAAAAATTGATTACACCTGCTCTAATGGGCAGATGTGCAACCGACAGCTCAGCCGCAGCTATTGTGCGGCGCATCTGAAGGCTGCGTACGGCTGTTCACTGGGGGTCGCCGCACACACCCTCAATTACCTCAGCTAATGTTGGCACCCATTTTACAGCTGGTTGAACTGACGCAATACAAAGTTAAGTGTCTTGCTTAAGGACACAAGTTGTTCTAAGTGGGTCGGGAATCGAACCCCGACCTTTCAGTCGCGAGTCCGACGATCTATAGTAGGCTACAACCCCCCCCCCTCAAAGCCGGTCATCTCTGAGCACGGACGTTGAGCTCCATGCGAAATACGCTTAGAACTACGAGCTATAATTACATTTTGGATCAGGCTGCTAAACCTTACAGAGTTTTGCATGTGACACTTTGCTTGCTTATGTCTAGGGTGATTTCAGTTGGATTCTTCTCAATCGACCTCGTGACCAAAGAAGTGGTATTACATGTACATGTAGCATCCATCTTGGTTGAGTGTTTATAGAACTCACACACGTTTTTTGGCAGTTTGGCTAAATCTCTGTTTATCTGTGTGCTTTATAAAATTGGCGGTCCCAGGTGCAATTCTGCAACTGCTATTGGAGACACGATGTCAGTTCATTTTCCATTTTGCAAGCTTTTGTACTCAACAGCACCTGTCTATCTTCTGGCTTTGTTTGAAAGCAAACACTCGCAGGCACTTGTGCAGGGGCGCAACCAGGTGCGAGGGAAGCGGCTGCATCTGAAAAAATGATAGGGAAGATCAAGCGCATTTTCGCCAACATACAGGCCGCCTCCTCCGCCCCCATCCCTTTGGGCTTTAGGTCTTCAACCCCCTGCTGCACTAAGAACTTAAAAGACGTCAAAAGTCACGTCGTCACAGTAGAACTACCAATGAGGGGGGGGGTGGTAATTTCCCCCTGGCATTTGCTCTGTTGCGTCGGAACGAGGCAACGCAGGCACACGAAATTCAAGAACACAGGCAGATTTTTTGTTGCGCACCTTCTCAAACAAGAATCAAGTCGCCAGCCCTCCGGACCATCGAGATATTCAACGATTCTGCCAGAAGGTCGGATTTTCCCATAAGCGCCTGTGTATTCAGTACACCCCTGTGCGCCAATCAGCACTGCGCCTCAGCACTGCCTTGCCAAGCCTCCAAATTTCGTCAGCACGTCGACCACATGTGTCTGCGTCAGCTCTGACTTTGTTGGTCATTGACTTTCACCCAGGCGAAGCTTCTGGACCCTCAACAGGTGGCACCAGGTGACTATGGACGGGCAGAAGAATGGCGTAGTATTCTTACTGTTATTTTTAAACTTCACGAACGCCTTGATTAAATATGTTTTTTTCTCTAGCATGTCTGTTTTTTTTTCTGGGAAACTCGAAGTTTCGAATTTTAGATGCGAATTTCGTTTATCATGTGTGATTTGTAAACTTATTTCCCCATAAGGATCTGATTCCGAATGGATCACCGTACTGTGAGAGCTACTCGTACATGAAGTCATGGATTTTTAAATCCTAACTATGTGTAAGATACTGACCTACTTTCTCACTCAACATCTCCAAGAAAAATCCCGTAGCATCGCTCGCTTCCAGGGATTCCAAATTCCGAAAGCGCAAGAGCAGAGGAGAGCGGAAGCCGCATCATCTGCCGCCTCTGAGGACCCGACATCCGACAAAGAAGCGGACTCCACGCGTCAGCCGGATGCGTCGGTGCCGCAAAAGCTTCTGGCGCGGCTGGCTCTTTCCGGGGCGAGACCTCTGCTCGTGAGAAAACACGCACGGCTGCGGAGAGATCCAAAGCGGGGGGCGCTGGCCAAACACTAAGCCGATGCCTGAAGACGAGCGTCGAGGACCAGGCCTTCCACATCCAGCCCGACGACAGCCGGTCTGGGCAGCAGCTCCTCAAGATGGGTCAAGCGATCACGGACACACTGAAACCGTGCATGGATTCCGGTTCGCTGCGGAGACGGGCGGAGACGGTTTCACGGCTATCCTCGGTCTGTTGGATAGCTGGATGCTCCGCTTTCCGGACATGTCCCTTGTCTTCGAATCTTCATTTTCGAATTCGACATCACCTGTCCACCGCCCCGGAGAATTGTAAGCACAAACAGGAAAAAGAGGCTCCTGTGCTTCATGACCCGTCACGTGGACCCCGTCTAGGGGAAAGCCGCGAAAGCTGCAGCAACAGGCGGACGTTGGAAGGGCCCGGAACACTACCCGATACTAGCCGGCAGGGAATCGCTGGACATCATGCTCACCAGCTCTTTCCCACGTGCAGCACCGCAGCTAGGCCCACCAGATCACTCTCCGGGGGGACAGATCCTGGCTTCGACCATCATCACCAGAGAGAAGACCATCATCGCCGCGAGATCCTTCTCTCCTTTTAACCCTAATCCTAGCGATTTACAATCGAATGAACCAAGTTGCAGAAAAAAATTGACCAATGCATTACAAACAAATAGACAGACTAGCAATATTAGACTAGCAATCCTCCCCGTTTGGGGAGCCCAAAAATGAAAATGAAACTATGACTGAAAATATTATAGAATGTACCCACGCTTCCAGTAAGCCTAGACATCCCAGCAATTCCCCCCGTAAGCCTTGACGTCTCAGAAATTCCCCCAGTAAGCCTTGACATCCTACTTTTAAGGGACTACCGGTGTTTAATGATGAGATCCCCAGAGTTGCTATGGCTACATATGTACAACTGGGATTTTCTGTCATTAAACAGCGACAGCCAGATGTACCTTATTGTTTAATTGTTAGAGAAAATAGGTCAACGGATCCAAGTGGGCTAGTCTTTACCAAAATAGTACGACTTCTTTCACCCTCTTTCGTATGAAGTTGGACTATGCTCGACAGGAAGAGCCATGCTTTACTGCTAAAGCTGTTAGTCTATGGTCTATGGTTAACCTGGCTAAAAATCCTCACGGCCATAGACAACTTTGTGGGTTTACAGCTGTGCCATGTCTAAGAATAAGTGTAAGTCAAAGAATACTGAGCTAATATTAGCTCAGTATTCTTTGGTGTAAGTAAGATATGCTATAGTTTTGAGGTCAGTATGAGTTTCAATCCGGAAAGCCGAAGGGCTAATTGGAATACCGATCTCAAAACTATGACATAGCCATTTTAAAACGACTTTCATTTCCGGGAATAACTCCCGGAATCCATTTTAACTTTCTTTTACTGGACGTGAAAAGACGGGGGTGTGAGGAGGAGCCTCACATTTAGCCATAGACAATTAAGTATTTAATTGACAAGATGGAAACGACAAGAGACCATAGATATAGTATAGATTCATATTGTTCAGTCTCTCTCTTCCTCTCCTTCAGTTCAACTCGGCTTTAACCCGTGACTGATCTTCAAGCAAATTCTAAGCTATTTGGCAAAGAAAAATGAAAGATATTCGCATTTTAAACCCACTAATTGACTTCATTGGGGACTTTGCTGGGGACTTATGATCCTAATTGACTTTCAGCAGATGTGGAAGAAAGAAGGACTAGATCAGCGTGACCCGAATGTTGAGCAAAAACTTCGAGAAATCCGCTGAAACTTGAATTTCAAAGACTGCAGTGTAACGATCAATAACTAACAATATCGACAACAAGCAAAGGAGTACACATGCTGACTATATTTTCCCGTAAATGTTTTTAATTTCTGTTTGGTTGTACTACTGTTGTTGCCTATGGTCGGTTCTGTTCAGTATGCCTAAGAACTCTTGCAAAATGTTTCCATATATTTGTTTCACTTTATACATGTAGCTTCATACGTCTTGGTTCTTGGCTATAGCTGAGCTTTTTTAAAACCCATACACGTCTTTTGATAGTTAGCCGTGGTTAAATCTCTGTGCTGTATAAAATTGGCGGTCCCATGTGCGTCTCTGCAGCTGCTAATTGAGACACGGTACCCGTTAATTTTCATTTTTCAGGATTTGTATACGCAACGGCAGCTAGATCTATCTATCTTACAATTGCAGGCACCAGGGGCTTCAAAGACATCAAGTCACTCGCTAGAACCAGGCCTACATGTAGATGTCTCTAATCATTTTAAATCTTTATGCGCACCTGATTCAGGACAATTTTCTCTGGCAAAATTACATCGAACTTTAGATGCAGGAATAAGGAATAGATTAAGAAAGAAATTCTACATGCCTGTGCTTATCATTTGTGATTTTTAAAGAATCTTTCAACTGCCAGGATTCCGGACGGGTCACCATACTGTGAGAGCTTACATTGAGTCGACCACGGGATTCGTACATCCCGACCACCATGGCTAACAGCCCAATGCGTCAATGTCGATATACTTTTGTAGCTTTTGTTCGCATGCACGGTGTTCTTAAGTAGCCCTTGGGCTTAATACTGTTATTCCCAACTTTATTTTTTCCTTAACCTAGAAACGCACACTTTCGCACTCCTGACACACTTTTGCACCCCTGACACACTTTTGCACCCCTGACACACACTTTTGCACTACTGACACAGTTTAAGACCCCTGACACACACTTTTGCACTACTGACAAACAGTTTGTCACTCCTGACTCATTTAGGCATCAATGACACACAATTTTGCACCCCTGACACACAGCCTGGCATTCCTGACACACAGTTTCGCACTCCTGACACACATTTTCATATTCCTTTGATACCACTGACGCACACGTTCAATCTGACTACCTTTCAGGTTTCCTAATTTCTGTATTTCTGCACTGAGCCACAGCTTTACCCCCAGAGCCGCTTTTGGGTCGGAACAGTGAACTGCCGCAATCTCAAGTAAGGGGGGGGGGAGAGTGCGAAGCTAGACCTCGACCTAAGCTGTAAAGTCACCCTGCTGCAGAAGATGTGTACAGTCAGTGTATCAAGGCTTGAACTTCTCGTGAGGACCTGTGCGCCCTCTCTAAGGCACCTCAGCCGACCAACGAGGCCGTGGGTTGGAGCGCTGTTTGGACCGAGGCTGCAGCAGAGCTGTCGCTGCATCTCTCTGTCCCCCTGGATACTTCAAGTCGACGTCCCGCTTACGCTAACGTTCCCCCTGTCACCGCCCTGATGAGGCTCAAGTTTTCTTTGAACATCTCTCGGTGCAGGTGGAGGCACCGGTGCAGCGTGACGCTGTGATCGGCCTCAGAGACCTTGACGCGCTTCTGCGGATTGACATTAAATAGGCGCGCATTCTCAGCACCAATACGAGCATCGTAGGTCATGATAATAAAAAGGCATAAAATTCATAGATTTCATGGATTTCAGACTCATGGAGCAATTGCTGGGATCATGAGAGTCATGGTTCACGGGGGCCGGTTGATGAAACGCTGTGGCTCATGGGGGGAGTTGATGAGATGTCACGGCTCACGGGGGAATCGTTGAAATGCTGTGTCTCTGCCCGAACCACTTTCGAGTTGCAAAAGGAGTCAATATTCCATTTGACAAAACCTCGTATTGAGACTTGCGGTTATTTTCGGCCACCCAGATATGCTGTGGCATTTGCGGCCGAGTGTCACATGGCATTTAAGCATAAAATTTAAAACGGTGCCTCTCGAATCTGTCTACCAAGTGCTGACTATTGACTTTGTGGAGCTTTACTGCTTTGGCTTGCGCTGTTCGTTCTCATGACACGGAAAACATTTGAAAGATTGTGAGATGGACCTGAATCTGGCTCAAACGCGGAAGTCGTTGGGTGCTGCATGGTTCCACTACGCTCGTACTTCAAGGTTAACAAATTTTGAATTTTTGAGGCGACGCAAAAGCTGGACTTGCATCAGGTGAATGCGTTTCGTGTTTCTGATGTTAGTGAGCTATGCGCCCTCAAACCTGGTCCAGCCGCTCGATCTGGCTCCAAACAGGGCGCCGCCGTCTCTTACTTTCCATCTGATGCAGCCTGCTTCAGTTCCTACAGACGTGCAAACAGTCACCCAAGCAAGCAGCAGCTCAGCCAGTGTTTTGGACTTCAGTGCGCCGACTCCGGTGACTGCCGTCAAGGGAGTGCAGACTGGCTGTGCTGGGCCTGCACTTCACTTCCGATAACCAGAAGCTTCTATGACGTACGAGGGTAGCATGGCCACCTCTAGGGAAAAATCCGCAGCTAGGAATGCCCATTTGGCCTCTCCGTTGTTCAGAATGCGGAGCACTGCATCTGTGATTTCCCGCCTTTACTCAGGACAGGCTCGCCTACTTCGGCCCAAACCCGGACCTTACCGACGTTATCAGGCCTGAGAATATCTGCCAGCTCCTGCCAGCTTAACCGAATTGTCTCTGATTCTTACGACACGACAAACACGTTTTAACATTTGACAACAAAAAATAACAATAATAAATACATGCATGTGAGCTTGTCTTTGCTGTGGCACTTATGTCTACATGTAGAGAATATGGCTGTTCGTAAGATTGGCAACTCTGAAACGCTGGATTACTTTCCTGAGAAGGCAAGACATGGGCGTCGGCCAACACTCGCTTCTGTAAGCCACCGAGCTGACTCGCAACCTGTGAGGACTGCAAGCGGAGGCGGCAAAACGCGCGCGGCCAGAACGAAACGCTGAATTAGACAGCTCGATCAGTTAGTTTTCGTCAACTACCGCACCATCACTAGTATCGCACCAATACAAGGAAGCTCTGGTGGCTGTCTGTCTGCAGCGCCAGAAGGCTGCTGTTGACGACGCCATTCAAGTCTCGCTGCCGATGGGCCTCGTGCTAGAGGGCGCAGGGCCTGGTCTGCCATCAATGCTCTGACGGGGCAGAAGCCGCGCATCCCGTTGAACTTGGCAGACGATTCTGTGGACGAGCGCAGGAATGAGCTGCGTGAGTTTTTTGCCGCCATCGTGAACTCGCCGTCACTCTTAACGCTGCAGGCGGAGGAGGAGAGTCTCGCCTAACAGTCGTCGTGGAAGAGGTGTCCATTGTGAAATTCGTATCCACTGTGTGGCCAGTGGGGTCGCCAGACTGATGAACGTCGCACCCAACAAATGGACCACGACCCGTATCGTCCCTTTTTTAAGAAGCCGGGCACCACAAGGCTTGAAGAGCATCAAGGCATGTGCCTTCAGTTCTGCGCTAGGAAGCTGTTCGACTGGATGCTGCAATCGCGGTTGCAGCCCGTGCTGGATTCGAACCAGCGACCTGAGCAGATCGAGTTCCAGTCCCATTGCGGCACACTGGCGACACGGAAGCTGCTGTGTCAACACTGGGCGGCCAATCCGACTTCTTCAAGACATCCTCAAGCCGTCTCTCCTCATTCGTTCGATGTTTTCGATTAGTCTCCCATCGTCCCTCAAGAGACGCCACCCAATTAACGCATAGCGCCATGTCTATAAATTCGTACCAGATTGAGCAGCAGGATTATTCAGTGATTGCTTGGCAAAATCGTTGTTACATTCGGAACCATACAATATTGGCTCAATTCGTGAAAGCAGACCAACTCTTGCCCATCTATGTCACCGTTTTTTCTTCTAGTTCTGCTGCTGCTGCTTCCCTCGATGCTCTGCCTCGGCGTCGAGGACAAGAAGCATCAGGAGCAGCACGGCAGTGAGGATCAGCGCAAAGAGGCGTCAGGAGGCGACGGGGAGCTGAGCGTCCTGATCAGCTTTAGCGGCAATTCGTTCTTTAACCTGATCAAGACTCTGAGCAGCTACCTGTCTGGGACCTTCAGGGTCGTCGGCGCCTCCATCTCTATCCGGGTGAGTCACTTGGGCAAGTCGATAGCGACGGCCCCGACCGGCTCCGACAAGACGACGCCCGCACCGAACCCGACTCCATCGCTTCACCCAACCGAGAAACCCGAAAAGCCGCTCGACAAGATCAAAGCGGAAGACGTGAAGGCAGCCAAAGCCAGGGACGCCGAGTTCAAGAAGACGATGGAGCGCTGGATAAATGGCCCGGTGATTTGCAAGCCACCGTGTTTTAACGGCGGCAACTGAACCAGGTTTCTCGTGTTCGGTGAAAATACGTGCAGGTAGCAAATTTTTCATAGTTTCTTGGATTCTGATTCTGCTGGATGATTTTAAAGCTTAAAAAGTAGTTATTAAACTCTTTGACTTTTCAGATGCCCAAACGGATACAAGGGCCTGCGATGCGAAGTCCTTGACATTAAGCGACATCCCTGACGTTGAAGTGAAACGACGTCCTTGGCGCTGACGTTAAACGTCGATGCGAAGTCCTTGGCATCATATAAACGTTAAACTAAGCTGACCATCAAGCTTCAATCAATTCTCAATAATTTAACAAAAATGTAACCTTTAAAGTAGACGAACGAACATCTCTATGAATAAACAGTTTGTTTTTTCCTCTCAAAGTGTAAAACAACATTCAATCTAAGATAAACTAAGAACAAAAATTAACCCAATCTATCAATCTATCAACGCAGCATTCCAAAAGCATAAATACGTGTTTTTCTACGGTGTTATTCATTTTTCAAGATAATTTTGACCAGTTGAAAAACTGCGTCCTCAAAGAAACGAAAAGAAAGGAGCTCTAAGCAGCACATTAAATGTTCAACATCTCCGTTTTAGACAGTCATCTGCATGTACCTACCGACAGATAAGGACAGGAGCGTCCCCCTAGACATCAAATTATTGGCCCCCTAAGGGCTTCCTCCTGCAATAAAAAATTCTAAGTAAATGTACGCCACTGCGGGTGCTGTACAGGTTCTTGTAGTACATGTAGTACATCAAGCCCTCTTTGACTACGCGGTTCAGGCGCCCCACACCAGAGTTGCCTTGAGGGTGGTAGAACGAAGTCTGACGATTATTGATGCCGTACGCCTTTAGTCTCCAAGCAAGTCGATCTGCAACTCTGTCCACGGTTCCTTCGGTCATTTGGTCGGAGTCAGCACTGTCCGATGCGTCTTAAAGCTCTTGTCACTGATGATGCACGCAGAGCAGCCGCTGAAGCGAACCTCTCGATGTCGCTGTCTATTTTGGACCACCACACGGTGTCTCCGCAGTGGTGCTTGGTCCTGCTAACTCCCTTAATTGTGACCTTGATGCGCTAAGGTCGAGCTTTCGCTGACGCAGCTCTGGTATATGACGGCGGCGAGTTCCGATGGCCAAGCACCTGCCGTTTCTCGAGACAGTCAGCTCGTTTCTGACACTCCAGTTGGGCATCCGGCGCTCATCGAGTTTTTCCTTGTCCGGCCAACCGGCAACTTTGAACTCTGTGACTTTTGCCAGGAGCTGGTCCTTTGAGGTTGCCTCAGGCAGTTCCTCCTCGGTAACCACAATCAGATCAGCGCCTCGATCAGGAGCACTCTCTGGACCTCCAGATCGTCCCTTGCATCCCCTTCCGTGACGATCTGCAGTCCCAGCTGTTCCATGAGGTCACATCCCAGAATGTCAGATCCGGTCTTGACCACGCTGATGTTGACGTAAGGCACTACCTTGGCCTTGAGCTGCACCGAGGTCAGGATGTCACCAAGCACGAAGATCTTGCTACCATTGATGATCAGCTTCCGTAACGATGTCTGCAGAGGCACGTTAGACAGAATTTCATACGTCTTTGTATGATGGAGACTCGCGAACCGGAGACAACGAGCAGCAGACTTTGCAGTGCTTGCTTTCTTTTGTTGTTCACATTTTTTTATGAGGACAAACTTTCAGCGCTGGTTTTTTACGTAGCTAGAAGTAACTCTCCTTCAAATTCTGCCATATTTACTACTAAAAGCATTAGTAGTATACTGGATAGCATATGACATTATTTTTGGGAGGCAGAGCAGCGTACCGGAAAACCACCCGCTGGGTTTTTTCCCACTGGATGTTCACCCACCGGATGTTTACCTGCCGGATGCTTCTACGCCGGATGCTTCCCTGCCTGATGCTTCCCCACCTGATGCTTCCCCACCTGATGTTCACCTGCCGGATGCTTCTACGCCGGATGCTTCCCTGCCTGATGCTTCCCCACCTGATGCTTCCCCACCTGATGCTTCCCCACCTGATGCTTCCCCGCCTGATGCTTCCCCGCCTGATGCTTCCCCACCTGATGCTTCCCCGCCTGATGCTTCCCCGCCTGATGCTTCCCCACCTGATGCTTCCCCACCTGATGCTTCCCCACCTGATGCTTCCCTGTCTGATGCTTCCCCACCTGATGCTTCCCCACCTGATGCTTCCCCACCTGATGCTTCCCTGTCTGATGCTTCCCCACCTGATGCTTCACCACCTGATGATTCCCCGCCTGATGCTTCCCCACCTGATGCTTCCCCACCTGATGCTTCCCCACCTGATGCTTCCCCACCTGATGCTTCCCCACCTGATGCTTCCCCACCTGATGCTTCCCTGTCTGATGCTTCCCCACCTGATGCTTCCCCACCTGATGCTTCCCCACCTGATGCTTCCCCACCTGATGCTTCCCCACCTGATGCTTCCCCACCTGATGCTTCCCCACCTGATGCTTCCCCACCTGATGCTTCCCCACCTGATGCTTCCCTGTCTGATGCTTCCCCACCTGATGCTTCCCCACCTGATGCTTCCCCACCTGATGCTTCCCCACCTGATGCTTCCCCGCCGGATGCTCCCCACCTGATGCTTCCCCACCTGATGCTTCCCCGCCTGATGCTTCCCCACCTGATGCTTCCCTGCCTGATGCTTCCCCACCTGATGCTTCCCCACCTGATGCTTCCCCACCTGATGCTTCCCCACCTGATGCTTCCCCACCTGATGCTTCCCCACCTGATGCTTCCCCACCTGATGCTTCCCTGTCTGATGCTTCCCCACCTGATGCTTCCCCACCTGATGCTTCCCCACCTGATGCTTCCCTGTCTGATGCTTCCCCACCTGATGCTTCCCCGCCGGATGCTCCCCACCTGATGCTTCCCCACCTGATGATTCCCCGCCTGATGCTTCCCCACCTGATGCTTCCCCACCTGATGCTTCCCCACCTGATGCTTCCCCACCTGATGCTTCCCCACCTGATGCTTCCCTGCCTGATGCTTCCCCGCCTGATGCTTCCCTGCCTGATGCTTCCCTGCCTGATGCTTCCCCACCTGATGCTTCCCCACCTGATGCTTCCCTGCCTGATGCTTCCCTGCCGGATGCTTACCCGCCTGATGCTTCCCCGCCGCAGACACTCAGGATGTGTGCCCACCGGTAGTTTACCCGTCGAATGCTTGCCCGTAGCAAAACAGAAATGTATTTTATCTTAGGTTAGTCTTCCTGCTGGCAACCGCGGACTTAGGAAGAGGCAAACCTTCAATTTTTCTACAGCGTCTTATGGTTAAGATTTCCCAATGCATAATTCAACCCGGACATGGTAAAAGGCAGACATGGTAAAAAGCGCTCTGCTACGCTGTCTACCCAGAAAATTCCGCATCGCCTTATCGGGTTTCCAGACTCTGTCTTCGCTATTCAAAATGCCTGTGAAAAGGTCAAATCGATCCCATCCCAGCCAGTAGCCAATTCTGCAAAACCACATTGACTACTTAAGCACAGCTAGCAACTTTTAGGGCTCACAGTGATCTGAGCAGAAAATTAATCAATCTGTGCAATATTCCTCTTCGCGGAAAAGAGAAACATACAATTTCACTAAAATTCGCGTTGATCCAACATATTTTACAAGAATCGATATTACTTTTGCAAGAATAAATACTCTAATAAAACTAATAATTTTATTAATTAAAAGCAATTAATTTCTTGATTTCAGATTCATTCATTGATTCAAAATGCCATCGCCAATAATCAACCGTCTCTGTCTAATTTACAGTACCCTGTCACGTTTGCCCGAGTCGGCCGACCTCCCAGATCCTGATTTGTTGGGCCAGCCTCCCAGATCCTCATTTGTTGGGCCAGCCTCCCAGATCCTCAGTTGCTGGGCCTCAAAGTGCCTGGACTTGAATTTTAAGTCTTCTTTGATATTTCAGTTGAGACTTATATTTTCTTAGGCAATCATGAATTAAAATCAGTGCGTCCCGACTCCTTGGTTCCAGCTACGGAAGAGAACCTGTCTTCAGCAAATGTAGGTAGGAATACTCGGCAGAGTCGAAGAGGGTGCTGGTGATAGCGACAACCGCACTACATTGGTCCTTCGTCATTCGTTTGAACCGAATTACATATCGTCTCGGGAGAGGCGCCAGTAAATGCGCGCAGAGCGCCATGTCTATAAATTCGCGTCAGTTCGAGAAGCAAGATTGATCAGGTATTGTTTCTGAGAGCAGACCAACTCTTGTCCATCTATGTCACCATCGCTTCACCGCTAGTGCTGCTTCTTCCCTCGATGCTCTGCCTTCAGGCGTCGGGAAGCTTCGTGGAGCTGAGCGTCCTGATCAGCGTGCCGAGTCTCAATCTGAACAAGACTCTGCTGCGCATCCTGCCTGCTGCCCGGCTTGAGAACTTCAGGAAGTTCGACTTCGTCACCATCTCCACCCGGTCGAGTTCCTTGGATAAATCAAACTCAGCTGCACCGATTCCTTCTAGCCATGCTGAGCAGATGGCGACCATTTCTCTGACGCCCGATAACAGTTGCAACACGGATGTTGTGAGGTGTCTGAACGGTGGTACCTGTTGCATATCTCTTATCAGGCATCGTCCACTGTGCAGGTAACACTTGCTAATTACTAATTCGTCTCTGATTGAGCTGATGTCCAAGTTCTGGAAATTCGTTATCAATTTCTTTCATTTTTCAGATACCCAGAGCCATACGTGGGCTTTTTTGCGAGTTAGACTCTCTTTTTATAGAGAAGTTATCAAGAGGAAAGGTAGAAGCATAGTTTCTCAACAACCAACAAAGTTTGAGCCCCAAAATAAAGAAAGATCTGCCAACTGTATGCGTGAGAACTTGCGATTTTTTCAGAATAAAAACATTGAGTTTAAATACCAATCAACCGCAAATATATCGTCTCAGCTTTGCAGAGTCCTACAACGTGTTTTCATTTTGTTATTAATTTTTCTCTAAGATCATTTTATCAGATAAAACATTCCTTTTAGCGCCGCAGACACTCATTTTAGCGCACTGAAACATAATCATTGATTTACACAACGGGTCAGAAGGTGGAGTGGGGGGACAAAGCAGCTTTGGCCATAGCTGTTATAACTGGGGGGACATGTCCCCGGTGTGTTGAGCGTGTGTATGAGTAATGCGTGGCTGCTTACAATATTGGCGCGCTTGCATGTGCTCAGGAGCCGAATTGCCTCAGCGCTGCTGGGTGTGGGACAACAGCTTCGTGGAAGCTGCGTTGCGCCAGGTGCCCGCAGCCCTGATCCGACGAATTATCCTGACGAATTATCCTGATCCGCGGTATGTTCTCTTCAAGGTTCTTCATGTAGCTCGTATGTTCTTTCTCATAATGTATGTTCCCTCTCATAATGTATGTTCCCTCTCATAATGTATGTAATTCCCTTTCATAATGTATGTTCCCTCTCATAATGTATGTAATTCCCTTTCATAATGTATGTTCCCTCTCATAATGTATGTAATTCCCTTTCATAATGTATGTTTCCTTTCATAATGTATGTTCACTCGATCAATATGTTGACAGCTTAATCCTTAAGCTAAATCGTATTTGTAAAGTACACGTAGTTATACTCGTAAGGCGGGTCCCTTTGATATAACATCCGCCAGTAATATACATATGTACATTTACATGTACATGTATTCAGTGTTTTACCAGAACCCACTTTAGTGCATCATACGCACGTATACACTGTTCCTACGTGTTGTTTTGAACTCACACGGCGGAATGGAGTCAATTAGAGAGCTTTCAAACGACAGATAACATTTTACTATTTCACACATCTACAAAAATTGCAATTTCGCAATTCACGATTTAGCATTTAGATGACGACTACACAGTTACATTCATGCACATCAGTATATTCCTAAATAAATAAAAAATGGTGCCAATCGAAGGCAAATCAATATTGACACTGGACAACTTGTACATGTTCACATGTACAAACAGGTATATATATTTATTGCAAACTAGAAGCAGGCTCCTGCAAGAAATCTTGCAAGACACCTCACAGTGACAGAAATTTGCAACAGGTTGATATAACATCAGAAGGTGATCGCACACGTGCTTGTAAATGTAATACATTGATAAGTTATTTAAAGGACAGGTTTCAGTGACAAAAGATTATTACATGTACGACACTAACAAACTATGAGTCTAAAGCTTAATATATAAAAAACTGTGAAATGATGGCCGAATGCATATTTATTATTATTGCGTTAAAAAAAGGACAGCGGCTCAAACACTGATATGGGGTAATCAGGAAAACAAAACAAGATCGTAATGCCATCTTATTATTGACTCTGAATACAAGTATTGTAGAAATCAGGAGTCGGGCCCACTAAAAGTTTGCCTCTTCTCTCTCCTTTTATCTCTCTACTCTCCCCTCTTCTTTACTCTCCCCTCTTCTCTACTCTCCCCTCCCCTCTCCCCTCCTCTCTTCTCTTTCCCCTCTTCTCTCCTCATTCTTCTATTCTCTCTCCCCTCTTCTCTACTCTCCCCTCTCGCCTCATCTCTTCTCTTTCACCTTTTCTCTCCTCATTCTTCTATTCTCTCTCCCCTCTTCTCACTTCTCTCTACTCTCCCCTCTTCTTTTCTCTTCCCTCTTTTCTACTCTCCCCTCCTCTCTCCCCTCTCCCCTCCTCTCTTCTCTTTCCCCTCTTCTATCCTCTTCTTCTATTCTCTCTCCCCTCTTTTCTCTTCTCTCTACTCTCCCTTCTTCTCTCTTCTCTCTACTCTCCCTTCTTCTCTCTTCTCTCTACTCTCCCTTCTTCCCTCTTCTCTCTACACTCCCCTTCTCTTTACTCTCCCCTCTTCTCTCTACACTCCCCTCTTCTCTCTACTCTCCCCTCTTCTCTCTACTCTCGCCTCTTCTCACCTCTTCTCTCTCCTCAATTCTCTCATCTATACAAAGAAGCAGAATTAAGATTTAGCTTGGTACTACATGCAGTTTTCTAAAGGCAAGTTAAAGCGTTAATTGCGGCTAATACAGGGTTTACAAAAAGTTACTGCAGGACAAGCTAAAGAAGTTCAACCAATTCAAATTAGTGTTATAGCGCTGAGCAGTGAAAAATATGGGAGGGGGCATTAAGGCCGAATTAGGTTGACCTTAAACAAACGATAAATGTCTGCAACAGACAGATACCAAAGTATAACAAGAAGTACAGCAAAGTATTATTATTAGGCAAAGAATGATATTGAAGAAATTATAAAAAATTCTTTTTCTCTACTAATCTTTACTTGAACAACTATAAATAAAATTGGAGAGGATAAAATTAGGCTTTTATTTTGAAAAATTACTATTATGAATATTATGAATATTATAAGAAACATTACTGCATACTAAAGGGGGTGTACAAATATTATTACATTATATAGACAAATTTTACATGTAAGAGGGCAACAAAAAAGGTAAATTGTCCAATTAACGATTAATCTCTCCCGTCTGTCTTTGCTGTCATCTTCTACTCCTGATTAGATGCCTCATCTGAAACAGACAGAACAGAGTTCCGGCTTTAATGCAACATGTCATTGTGATGTTTGATCTTCCAAGGCTACATTAGCAATAAAATGGGGATCTGAGGCTGCAGGCTGGCCCATCAACTGAGGATCTGGGAAGCTGGCCCAGCAACTGAGAATCTGGGAAGCTGGCCCAGCAACTGAGAATCTGGGAGGCTGGCCCAGCAACTGAGGATGTGGGAAGCTGGCCCAGCAACTGAGGATCTGGGAGGCTGGCCCAGCAACTGAGGATCTGGGAAGCTGGCCCAGCAACTGAGGATCTGGAAGGCTGGCCCAGCAACTGAGGATCTGGGAGGCTGGCCCAGCAACTGAGGATCTGGGAAGCTGGCCCAGCAGCTGAGGATCTGGGAGGCTGGCCCAGCAGCTGAGGATCTGGGAGGCTGGCCCAGCAGCTGAGGATCTGGGAGGCTGGCCCAGCAGCTGAGGATCTGGGAGGCTGGCCCAGCAACTGGGATCTAAGGGCTGGCCCAGCAACTGAGCTGGGAGGCTGGCCCAGCAGCTGAGGATCTGGGAGGCTGACCCAGCAACTGAGAATCTGGGAAGCTGGCCCAGCAGCTGAGGATCTGGGAGGCTGGCCCAGCAGCTGAGGATCTGGGAGGCTGGCCCAGCAGCTGAGGATCTGGGAGGCTGGCCCAGCAACTGGGGATCTAAGAGGCTGGCCCAGCAACTGAGAATCTGGGAAGCTGGCCCAGCAGCTGAGGATCTGGGAGGCTGGCGGTTGATGGAAACGCTTAAAAATTAGACTTGCGAATAAAACAGTAGGACACCTGAAAAACCACATTGCCAAGCTAATAAACAGAGCCTGTGACAAGAAAGCTGTGCGATAATTTAAAAAATTCTCTACCAACTACAGGTGAAATCATCTAGGCTAAGTGTAGGAATGACTCCGTTTACAATATTGACAACCGATGTTGAAATTGGAGTGAGCATTTTCAATCGATCGTTTAATCAATCAAAGGTGTCACAATTCACAAGACCAAACAGCAAACTAGAATCGGGCAGTTCCGCACTGGCTCAGTACAGACCGGTAGTCTGGGCCGTCAGTGCGGCCTCAGCGGTGTTGCGCTGCTGCTTGCGCAACTCAGCAGCCTCCTTGCGCGCCTGCATGCCTATTGGCGACGAGAATTGGTCGGGTACAGCGTAGGAGGTACATTAGTAATGTTGTATTAATTTCAGGGGGAATAGAAAAGGACGCCTAACAAAGCGTGCGCACAATCAAAGGAGCGCATTTGTATAAGCGCGCACCGGTTTAACCGGGCATTTTGTAGGTGCGCGCTGTCATAAGCGAAGCGCACACATTTTCTAAGAAGTGGCACAAGAGCGCACAATTTCTAAGAATTGGCACAGGAGCGCACATTTTCTAAGAAGTGGCACAGGAGCGCACAATTTCTAAGAATTGGCACAGGAGCGCACAATTTCTAAGAAGTGACACGTGAGACCACTGGGGTGTCAGAGAACGCGTGAACTAAGTGAACTTTGTTTGGACTACCTACTGGAATACTAAATTATTTTTTAACTTTTAAAAAAGTCATTTTCGTTAGTCCCTTACGCTCAAACTCAAGACTGTGTCCTCAACAAAATCAAAGCGGTAAATTTTCAGCTACTTAGTTAGAAGTATACAGAGCTTAGCTAATCCACCGTTAGTTCCTGACATGCATAAATACATAAACACAGCAATTCAGACTAACTTCCAAGATGCTTTACCTCGAAATCCGGCCTGAATTTTGACAGCTGCCTCCGCGTTCAATTTGTCCTCATCTGCCGCATCAGCTTGGCCATTCTAAAGAAATTTGAAGAAAAAATATGAAGATTAGCACACTACTATATTTAACTTTTAGTACATCTATTATGAAAATAATTGCAGGCAATTATTTGCAGCGATCAAATGCTGGGATACAAAAAAACAACACTTTAGACTAAACAGCTGCTAAATTCAAAAACTTTTGCCGCAAGCATTTCAGTTTAGTGATCTGAGCATCAAACTTCATTATAGTTAGTGAAGTAAAAAAACTGATGCAACCAAACAAGCAACAAGCACATTAATACGCTCGTAAGGTCTAGGTGAAGGCAAAGATGCTAGACTAACCAGATAGGTCACTCGCAATTAAAGTTGTGAAAAAAACAGAGCCTGTACTCGTCTTTCAGTAGTTTGTCTGCGCAGTGTCACTTAAATTTACTGTGGCAGCTAAAATCTCTTTTCCTTACTCGGAATTTGCGGCCTCAGAAGCATATGGGGTTAAGAATGAACAACAAGAATTTAAGAGTCACTTTGAAGATGTATAAAAGTGAACGCAAGAGGGAGACGAAACTGTGTCTAGGGGGGTGGGGGGCAGGCCCAATCTAGCCCAGCCAATGAGAGAGCAGTAAGGAGAGAGAAAGTAAGACGGACGAAACTCAGCCTAGGGGGAACGTACAAGGTCCAATCTAGCTCAGCCAATGAGAGAGCAGTAAAGAAAGAGGTCAAAGTCAGATACAGACCTGGCCGGGGCTAGGCTAGGGCGCCACCCCTTTTCTCTTGCCCGCTATGCACATTGGTTTGTTTGTTTGCAATTGACGCACTTTAAGCGACATTGTCACACAACCGGCGAGAGGCATTACTGCTCAGTCCGCCGACTCCTTTGAGCAGGTGCACACAAGCGCGCGGATACGTACGCAGTCATACGCACAGGCACACACTCACACAGCAGTGTACAGCGGCCCTAACTTTATTTATCGTTGGGCATGTACACTTTACTGTGCCTTGGGGGGTTCGCCCTCAAGGGCGTTAATTGCGCAAGCAGAGCTAAGCCGAGATTTCAATAAAGCCCCAAATTAATGTGACTGCAATAAAGGAGCGCCGAGCTAGACCACTAGACTACGGCTTCCGTGAATAAAACAGAGGATGCTAATTTAATGGGCCTGCTTGTAGAAAGCCAGCAAAGATTAACTATTTTGTAAAAATTCTTTGCGCGTGCATTATCAAATATCCTGTTATTTCTAGTTTCTGTAGATTAAGACTAAAATAAGGTTTGTTCAAAGATCAGGACCAGGGAATTTTGCTGATGAAAAGTGAGAACTCCCTAAGAGTCGGGTGTGAACCCAAGAGTCTCGATTCCACTGATTCCTGAGCACACACAATGGGTCTTCATAATATCTATAGTAAACTATAGTAATTTTTTGAAGAGTCCGAATTTTTTCATCTTGATACTTGAGAGTTTATAATGTCTAGATTCTGTCAAGATTTCACCGACCTTCATCACAAAACTTATTATACTAACTATACTAGCAAAATATTAAATTTAAAGTTCAAAACTGCGTGAACACGTTACCGATGCTGCACAGTTGGAGCCGCTCGAGTAATGAGAATAATAAGCTATCAAATGCTTCACTAGCCCAGACTTGCACTCATCCATTTTAGATACACATTCGGATTTGAATAAGGTCCAATGGTTGCGGGATCAGCTATCAGTAAGGAAAATACTCCCCTTTTATACTAATCAAGCTAGAAAGCTCAGGATAGGAAAATTTGTTTCCCGATTTTATCCAACCATCAACAGCCCGGGAGCTCGGGATCTCACAGGCCCCTTATTTCTCTCGAACTGGCGCGGACATCCAATGCAAATTCAGAGCATAAGGAACAGGCATTGAACGCGGCCGGTCAAGCGTTCACATTGGGCGGTGTCCCGTTAGGCTTTAGGGGCTGGGCAGTTTCTCCAGGCAAAAAGAAGCACAATTCTATACACTTTCGATAGAGCAGAATGAAAACCCACTAACTATTGAGCAGTGCTGCGCTTTGAGAAAAAGCGTTGAGGAAAACATGTGGCAATTAACCTGGCGTCTTTGTGTATTAAAGCTGGTTTAATTTCTCAGGTATGAACTTTTCCATTTCGGCTGGACATCCAGTTGACACTTTTCGGATATTATATAAATAACCGAATATGTGCGACTGTAGCTTTGTGATTAGACCGTCGGACTCAAAACTTGGAAGGTCGGGGGTTCGATTCCCGATCCCATTGGAACCATTTTTGTCCTTGATCAAGACAACTAGCATTAGCTGGGGTATTGAGGGTGTGTGTGGGTCTTCAAAGCTGCGGCTGAGCTGTTGGTTGCACATCTGACCCAATTTGCGCTGGTGCAACCAAGTATTGCTATTATTATTAAATATCCGAAAGAACATGTAAAAACATATTTGTTAGCCCACGAAAAGTGCATAAATTTAGACATATAACAGGAAATCCGACTGATAAAAAGGTAAACCAGAAAAAGGAAGGCAAGAGTCATAGGTTAGAGATATATATAACCCTGACAATTCACGACTACAGCCCTCCTACGGAGGCAGAAGCCACACCCAGAAAATGTACTCTTACATAAAAAGCTAAATTTTTACGTCATAGAGGAGAGCTAATGGATGATAAGGGCGAATATGCTAAAAGTATCCTGGAGTGCCACCCAAGAAGGCGCAGGTGTTTAACTCAAGCGCAATGTTAAGATTGTGTCCAAAAACAAAAAATCATAACAACAAAGCAGAAACGAAAGGCAAGAAACTGAAGACAAGTTCGAATACTGAGTATAATGCCACGATATCATACGCCAATCTAAACTAAAAACGGCAAACGACAAAAGCGTTGAAATTGCATGCAGCATTCAACACAAGCATCCGGCTATTCTACAGACACTGAATCTGCACCTTGTCATCATTGTCCTCGGGCGCTGCTTCCACAGATTCTCTCTGCTGCGATTCGTCGATTTGTTCCGCTTTCTTCTTCTTTTTCTTGTTTTTCTTTTTCTTTTCTTGTCTTTTTGGGGCTCCTCGGCTGTGATTCCTTCTGCTACTGGATCACCCTCTACATTCTCGGTGGTCTCAGGAACTGCTGCTCCACCTTGATGTTGCCCGTCAGTATGTTCCTCCTTCCACTCACCAACAGCCTCAGGAGATTGAACAGGGTCATCTAGATTCTGAGCTACAACAGCAGCAGGTCCCTCCTCACGCTTCTCATCACCAACCGAAGGTGCAGGCTCCTCCTCACGCTTCTCATCAACAACCGAAGGCGCAGGCTCCTCCTCACGCTTCTCATCACCAACCGAAGGTGCAGGCTCCTCCTCACGCTTTTCATCAACAACCAAAGGCGCAGGCTCCCCTTCACGCTTCTCATCAGCAAAAGAAGGCGCAGGCTCCTCACGCTTCTCATCAACAACCGAAGGTGCAGGCTCTTCCTCACGCTTCTCATCAACAACAGCGGGTGCAGGTTCCTCCTCACGCTTCTCATCAACAACCAAAGGCGCAGGCTCCCCTTCACGCTTCTCATCAGCAAAAGAAGGCGCAGGCTCCTCACGCTTCTCATCAACAACCGAAGGTGCAGGCTCTTCCTCACGCTTCTCATCAACAACAGCGGGTGCAGGTTCCTCCTCACGCTTCTCATCAACAACCGAAGGTGCAGGCTCCTCCTCACGCTTCTCATCACCAACCGAAGGTGCAGGCTCCTCCTCACGCTTCTCATCAGCAACCAAAGGCGCAGGCTCCCCTTCACGCTTCTCATCAGCAAAAGAAGGCGCAGCCTCCTCACGCTTCTCATCAACAACCGAAGGTGCAGGCTCTTCCTCACGCTTCTCATCAACAACAGCGGGTGCAGGTTCCTCCTCACGCTTCTCATCAACAACAGCGGGCGCAGGTTCCTCCTCACGCTTCTCATCAACAACAGCGGGTGCAGGCTCCTCCTCACGCTTCTCATCAACAACAGCGGGTGCAGGCTCCTCCTCACGCTTCTCATCACCAACCGAAGGTGCAGGCTCCTCCTCACGCTTCTCATCAGCAACCAAAGGCGCAGGCTCCTCACGCTTCTCATCACCAACCGAAGGTGCAGGCTCCTCCTCACGCTTCTCATCAACAACCGAAGGTGCAGGCTCCTCCTCACGCTTCTCATCAAAAGCATCCTTAATTTTCGTATCTCTTTGATTTCTAATCTCCCCACCCAAATCGCATGCTTTTGCTGAGTTCAAACAATCAAACTGCTCAGTCTGTTGTGAGTGACCGTCTGCTGACTCGGCTGAACTCGGATTGGCAGCAACAGGTGGCGGCTTCAAAGTGAACCAGGGCGGGGAAAGTTCAAACAATAGAGTATTATATGTAGTTGCAAATTGTAATGGTAAAGTACATAACAAGTGTACAAGAAAGCTAGGGACCTGATAGACTGACATTTTGAATGGGCTCGGAATACTAACAAGCAGTTAGCACTAAACATGAAAGTAAATTATGAAAGAAGAGTATCTATTGAATTCTGACTAGACATCAAATGCACAGGCTTCAATCACGAAAACTAAACTTACCTTATTAGAAATTTGCTCAGTATTGTTTGCGTCTTGATCATCCTGAAGTGGCGCAGAAGCAGAATCAACAGGCTCTTCTTGGACAGAGTCGCCATTGACAGGTTCTGTTGTCTCTGACAATTCGGCAGTTTCAGCAGTGGTAGCAACAGCTTCGCCAGCAGTTTCATTGGCAGCTTCATTGCCGACAGCTTCAGTAGCGGTAGTTTCTGCAGCAACGGAATCGGCGGCGGCAGCTTCGGCAGCGGTAGTTTCAGCAGCAGAAGCTTCAGTAGCAGCGGCAGTTTCAGTGGCGGCAGCTTCAGCGGTGGCAGCTTCGTTGGCGGCAGCTTCGGCAGCAGCAGCTTCAGCGGCGGCAGCTTTGGCAGCAGCGGCTTCGTTGGCGGCAGCTTCAGCGGCGGCAGCTTCGGCAGCAGCGGCTTCGTTGGCGGCAGCTTCGGCAGCAGCAGCTTCAGCGGCGGCAGCTTCGGCAGCAGCGGCTTCGTTGGCGGCAGCTTCAGCGGCGGCAGCTTCGGCAGCAGCGGCTTCGTTGGCGGCAGCTTTGGCAGCAGCAGCTTCAGCGGCGGCAGCTTCGGCAGCAGCGGCTTCGTTGGCGGCAGCTTCGGCAGCAGCAGCTTCAGCGGCGGCAGCTTCGGCAGCAGCAGCTTCGTTGGCGGCAGCTTCGGCAGCAGCAGCTTCAGCGGCGGCAGCTTCGGCAGCGGCTTCGGCGGCGGCAGCTTCGGCAGCAGCAGCTTCAGCAGCGGCAGCTTCTTTTTTCTTGGCTTCTTCGATACGCTGAAGAAGTAAAAACACGATATAAACACGATTAAAATTCGTACTATGCTACTTCTAATATAAGTAGTGAAAGTAGAGCGCTAAAAAATTGAAATTCTTGCCTTCTGCTCCTCTCGCTTCTTCTTGAATTCAACCCGAGCACGGTGGCCTTTGAAGCCCGCTTGGATTTTAGCGGCCGCATCCTCTTTCTGCTGCTGCGTCGGCCCTTCAATGATTAGCTGCACAATGGGAGTTTGAGAGAGAGAGCGATGAATAATCCGATTATTAATTTATCAATAATAATTCATTAAATATTGCGAAACTGCGTGGGAAAGAGAATTTTAAAGAAAAAAATGGTCTATTGTGAAAATAATTGCGCACATAACGCAACTTTACTAGCATTTTATAAGTAATAAAATGACTAAAGGCTGAAGCTCAATGCAAACTTTGACTTTTCCTTTTTTAATGACAAAAAACACGATAAACGACTTGTACGCGCAAGACAGTTAAAAAAGTTCACGTGTCTGCCTGCAACTTGAATCAGAAGCCGGGTTGTCACTTGTCACAGAGGAAATGCGCGTCTTGGAAGAAGTCCTACTTCGAGGACTTCAAAACAACGGAGGAACGAAGTGTTCTGTCTACCCATTGTAGAGAATTGGTGTAGCAGTGGCGCCCTACATTCATTGACATTAGTCATAGATAATTAATTGGGGGTAGCAGTGGCGCCCTACATTTATTAGTCACAGATAATTGGGGGTAGCAATGGCGCCCTACATTTATTAGTCACAGATAATTGGGGTAGCAGTGGCGCCCTACATTTATTAGTCACAGATAATTGGGGTAGCAGTGGCGCCCTACATTTATTAGTCACAGATAATTGGGGTAGCAGTGGCGCCCTACATTTATTAGTCACAGATAATTGGGGGTAGCAGTGGCGCCCTACATTTATTAGTCACAGATAATTGGGGGTAGCAGTAGCGCCCTACATTTATTAGTCACAGATAATTGGGGTAGCAGTGGCGCCCTACATTTATTAGTCACAGATAATTGGGGGTAGCAATGGCGCTCCACTTCAGTCATAGATAATTGGGGGTAGCAGTGGTGCCCTACATTCATTCACATTAGTCATAGATAATTAATTGGGGGTAGCAGTGGCGCCCTACATTTATTAGTCACAGATAATTAAGGGTAGCAGTGGCGCCCTACATTTATTAGTCACAGATAATTGGGGGTAGCAGTGGCGCCCTACATTTATTAGTCACAGATAATTGGGGGTAGCAGTGGCGCCCTACATTTATTAGTCACAGATAATTGGGGTAGCAGTGGCGCCCTACATTTATTAGTCACAGATAATTGGGGGTAGCAATGGCGCTCCACTTCAGTCATAGATAATTGGGGGTAGCAGTGGCGCTCCACTTCAGTCATAGATAATTGGGGGGTAGCAATGGCGCTCCACTTCAGTCATAGATAATTGGGGGTAGCAGTGGCGCTCCACTTCAGTCATAGATAATTGGGGGTAGCAGTGGCACTCCACTTCAGTCATAGACAATTGGGGGAAGCAGTGGCGCTCCACTTCAGTCATAGATAATTGGGGGAAGCAGTATCGCTCCACTTCAGTCATAGATAATTGGGGGTAGCAGTGGCACTCCACTTCAGTCATAGACAATTGGGGGTAGCAGTGGCGCTCCACTTCAGTCATAGATAATTGGGGGTAGCAGTGGCGCTCCACTTCAGTCATAGATAATTGGGGGAAGCAGTGGCACTCCACTTCAGTCATAGATAATTGGGGGTAGCAGTGGCACTCCACTTCAGTCATAGATAATTGGGGGGTAGCAGTGGCACTCCACTTCAGTCATAGATAATTGGGGGAAGCAGTGGCACTCCACTTCAGTCATAGATAATTGGGGGTAGCAGTGATGCCCCACCTAGTCAGCCGCCCTGCTGCTAGCTAAATTGCTTGAATCCGAAGTACTTAATCGTTACATAAAACATTTCCCACGCGAACCTGCATTCGCTCCTCCCGATCATGACAGTCTTTGTGCGCCTCCTCCTCTCGTATTTTGCGCTCGTGAAACCAATTAGAAAATTTCACGGGCGACACAACGGTGGACGGCGGCGAGAACTGCCTGGGTAAGCTTCTGGCATTGGCCAAGAAGCCGGGACTAAGAGGCAGCTTGGCCGGCGGCAGGGCCTGAACGCGCAGCGGCAACGGGCGGGCCGGCTTCGGCGGAGCTGACAACGGCGGCGAAATCGGCGACGACGAATCGGTGGCGTCGCCGCGCTCCGAGTCCTGGACTTCGCCATTGGCAGCAGACGCCGGTCTCGGTGACAGATACTGCTGCTTCAGCGTGTTCCATCTGTCGTTGTAGCTGTCTCTGTCGTAGCGTTTGAGAAAGTCGTAGCGACCAAGTGTGGCCGCTTTGCGCACGCCAATAGAACCCGGCTGTTGTTGTTGCTGCTGTTGCTGTTGTTTCGCCACTGGCGCTTCCTGGTGCAAACTCTGCGCTCTTGCTACTGTTATTGTTTCAGTTACTGGAGCCGGCTCAGCGTTGGAATCTGCTTTTGGAGCAGCAACGGCAACTTGTTGTTGCGGTTTGCTATTATTAGTCGAAGCTGCTGCAGATGCCGACTGCGGCTGAGGCTTTGCAGGTGTCTCCTGATCGTCGCCAGCTCCTTTTTGTGCCCGATCGATCGGCTGTTTGGAGTCGTGCTTTGTTTTCTTTTTTCGACGTCCAAAGCAGCCCAACATTTTAATTTTATTATTTCACCAGGCTTTTAATGTAAACTATTTGAACTGACGCTGCAAGCAGTTGTTGCAATAGATAGGGAAGCGCCTTTGACAATAAATCTTTCTAGTGGAAAATGCGGTGCCAGAATGAATCGGTTATTCAGAGAAAGAGAGAGAGCTTGCCTTCTCTTCAGTTTTGTTAAGTGTACGCGCGCACAGACAGGAGTCACCCCGCTCCAACTATTATTAGTGCTTTGTATATAGAGGGGGCTGATGTTAGTAATAAGGGGGGGTTGGAGCTTTTGGGGTTTGTGTTGGGACCCTCTCTACCCTCTCTCTCTCTCTCTCTCTCTCTCTCTCTGTTCTCTGCAACGAAACGGACCCCCACGGGAGACGAATGGTTTATTCAGGCCCGGTCTGCGTACATTGCTTAATAAACTTGTCTAAGAGTGGGGGTGGGTGCAATGGGGTGGGGGTCGGGTATGAACACTGGGGGCCTCTAGCGCCCTCCAGTCAGTCCCTCCAATTAAAATAAGCAGAATTCCTCTCCTTTACGGTCAGTTTAACTCACTTTAACCAACCAAACCACTTAATGTTAAACAGGCATAAAATTAACTAAGTTCAAACCGTAAATTAAAACTGTTTTAATTTTTAAACTCCAATATTTTACATTTTAATAAAACTCATTAGTTCGTATTATTCCAGAGTGATTGATATCCTAATGCTTTCTGCTGTTTTTTAGTGTTTCCTGTTTCGCCCCTCAGACTTCATGTACATGTGGTTATTAAGTTCAGTTACTGCTACTATAATACTGAGATCTACAAAATTATTGAGTAAACATTCAACAGTTCACAAAAACAAGAGTCTTGGAGACAAGGTCTGAAGTCTCAACTAGAAAGAAATAAAGAAAAATATAGTGTCTAGTGGGCCTTGGGCTGCCCGCCCTATAGATAATTTGTAAGTCCAAATCCAGTCGTAAACGCCGCCAGAAAACCTCTTCACACGCGAAACAGTTTAGCAGCATTGTGGTATCGGGGCTAATCTGATTTATTAGATAAGAAATAAATAGCTAAGCAAAAACACCACCCACTCTCAAACCCTGATAAACACGACGCATCTGCTGTTCCAGAGACGCGAGAGTTAAGGGTGGGATAGAGGGGGTCTCAGCAGCGCTCGACAGGCCGCACAAAACAATCGCAAACGCAAGAATTCGAACAGAAATCTAAGACAGACAGACGCGTTTCCGTCGTGCACTTGGGCCGCAGGGTGTTCAGTGTTTCCTTAACTTGATTATTTCACCAAACCTCCAAGCCAGTCCCCAATGCACACTTGCCCTCAACCAGAAACGTTACACGACTCTGCCTTCCTGTTTCTGCACACGACGCGCAGTTCGATAGCAAAGCAAATGGAAAACCAAGAAGAGATCGGGGCAGTAAGAGAGGGGGGGTGAAATCTAGAGTCAAAGGTTCGAGTGGCATTGGTGCAGTAAAGCCAACCGCCAACCGACCGCCAATGTTACCAAGAGTCAAAGTAGCATAAAGCATTAGGCTCCATTTAAGCTCCGAAAAATAGCCGAATGTGTGGATGACGCGTGTCACTTTATGAAAAGCATGAAAACGCAACATAGCCGGTTCAGACTTCTGATTAGTCAGATATATACTGCTTTCTGTACGAGCGCATGACACACAAAATATCTGCACACTTCCTTCACGGCACTACATGTAAACTTGCAAAAACAACGTGCGTAGTGTACGACAACTCAATATAAACATTTGACAACAGTATCTCGTAATCTCGTAATAAAAGCCAGAAATCCTATCCATTGAAATTACAGATTTAATCCTGACTGATAGGCAGGAGCTTAGCCATGGATTTTCTATTTTCCATTTCCATGGGCGCCAGCACCAGGGGCGCCAGCACCAGGGGCGCCAGCACCAGGGGCGCCAGCACCAGGGGCGCCAGCACCAGGGGCGCCAGCACCAGGGGCGCCAGCACCAGGGGCGCCAGCACCAGGGGCGCCAGCACCAGGGGCGCCAGCACCAGGGGCGCCAGCACCAGGGGCGCCAGCACCAGGGGCGCCAGCACCAGGGGCGCCAGCACCAGGGGCGCCAGCACCAGGGGCGCCAGCACCAGGGGCGCCAGCACCAGGGGCGCCAGCACCAGGGGCGCCAGCACCAGGGGCGCCAGCACCAGGGGCGCCAGCACCAGAGGCACCAGAATTTCTGATTTGAGTGGGCGCTAGAGTCAGGAGCGTCAGTACTATGGGCGCTAGCGCCAAGGGCCCCAAAGCTGCTGCAAGTGGTGCCACACTCGTATACATTTGCAAAGTCATCCATATTCACTTAAATCCCCAACTTGCCTACGCCCCTGCCGATAGTAATCCTGGTATTTATCTTGCCAAAATGCCGGATTTAGAGGCCAAATCATGCGGATCCCGGGAATGAATGAATGCCTGGTATGATACCATGACAGCATGTCTTGACCAAAATGATCCAAAGCTACGCTAAACCCCATAGTTCTGTGGAGTTTTGTTTTCCAAGACTGCTGCAGCTACATGTACTTGCGACTAAGTCCAAGGCTGAAGCCAGCACGTCACTCAGCATTAGCACCTCCATGGGTATAGGAAATTGCCAGTGCAATGAAAATGAAAATGGCAACAAAGACGAACTCTAAGGCACTATGAAGGCTACCCACCGAGAAGAGAGAAAGGCGAATGGAGACAAATCACATCGTATTGTACAGTTACGAATGTGCGTCGCTAATCATTACTGTAGTCTGATTCTCGCGCCACGACCCCTAAAATTGGCCAAGATTTGTCGCGCCTATAAAGAAATAAATGCTGATTGAACATGCACAAAAAGTAGTATGATAGTAGAATGGTCAGGAACAACTTCGAGTTTCGGTTATTAAATTTGAACTGACTGAATTTACTTTGTTATTTTTTATAACTGTTCTGTTTAACTAAAAGTACATTTGTTTTGGTTTTCTAGCATAAGACTTTACGTTAGGTCTCCATAATCAGAAAACCATGCTAACGAATGCTGGAAGCAGACAGCGGTTTATGCCTAATACACAACCACAAACACATAGAAATCAGCGAGTAAGCCAGGGTAATAAAAGTACATACTACAACGGCTGTACTACTAAAGCGTATGTAGCTACAGACTAAGCAAGCAAGCGCACTTCCTTATTATCGTTCGGTCTCCCCCAAACACCGTAAACGCGGAAATTTCACTTAGGCACTGCTGGACGCGTATCGGAGATTTTTGCAGCTAAAAAAAGTTTGCCTTAAAACACGCGAAAACATCGGGACGAGGATTGCGGAAAATTTCCCACAGTGATGATGCAGAGTGGATACTGATTAGGGAAACAACACTTACCGCTTCATCTGCTGCGAGACTGGAATCTGAGTTGGCCCCTTCTTTAACGCTAGAATCAGTGTCGACTGGGGCTGGGTCAGAAGCAGACAGCGGTAGTTCAGCGGTGCTCCCCGTCGACAGAGGAATGTTGTTGCCTTCCAACTCGTCAGTCGAAGCTGTCTCCGCCACGAAATTGGCTCCATTAGACGGACTCGGTCCCTGGGCCTCTGGGAACACTTTCACTGCAGAATTATCAGACCCAGCACATGCGCTGTCTGCACTTCCCTCCAAGTCAATTTGTCCATAGGTTTCCTTGTGCGCGGCAATGTTCGATTTGTCTTTCTCTGCACAAAAGCTTTCGTCGCCAAGTGCAGACGAAACGTCAGCCAATCTGTCAGTTGGCTCGTGTCCTATTGCTGTATCGTCTGGTCCAGATGCTTCATCACTGCCTTGGCAACGGTTTAAGTCTGATTCAGATGACCGAGTTGTGTTGGAAACATCCGCCATCAAAAGTTCATTGCCTAGTTTTTCTTGGTCTTTTAATCCCGAATCTGGTGTATTCGAGTTAACTGTCGACGCATTATCCAACTCAGTACTATTGGATACAAGCTGCTGTAACCCCAGGTTGTCAGAAATTTGATGCAGCTCTGATCTCTCCTCAGTAGCTCTTGGTTCGGTTTTTCTCGCAATGGGGCTTCCCACAATGTTTTGCGCGCTGGCAGTCTCTGTTTGCTCAGCAGCGGTGCTGTCAGCTAGGGACTGCTGCTCTGCTTCGGTGCTATGCTGACCTGCAACTGTGCTGTCAGCTACGGACTGCTGCTCTGCTTCGGTGCTATGCTGACCTGCAACTGTGCTGTCAGCTACGGACTGCTGCTCTGCTTCGGTGCTATGCTGACCTGCAACTGTGCTGTCAGCTACGGACTGCTGCTCTGCTTCGGTGCTATGCTGACCTGCAACTGTGCTGTCAGCTACGGACTGCTGCTCTGCTTCGGTGCTATGCTGACCTGCAACTGTGCTGTCAGCTACGGACTGCTGCTCTGCTTCGGTGCTATGCTGACCTGCAACTGTGCTGTCAGCTACGGACTGCTGCTCTGCTTCGGTGCTATGCTGACCTGCAACTGTGCTGTCAGCTGATGGCTGATGACCTGTAGCTGTGCTGTCAGCTGATGGCTGCTGATCTGTAGCTGTGCTGTCAGCTGATGGCTGCTGATCTGTAGCTGTGCTGTCAGCTGATGGCTGCTGATCTGTAGCTGTGCTGTCAGCTGATGGCTGCTGATCTGTAGCTGTGCTGTCAGCTGATGGCTGCTGATCTGTAGCTGTGCTGTCAGCTGATGGCAAATGACCTGCAACTGTGCTGTCAGCTGATGGCTGATGACCTGTAGCTGTGCTGTCAGCTGATGGCTGCTGATCTGTAGCTGTGCTGTCAGCTGATGGCTGCTGATCTGTAGCTGTGCTGTCAGCTGATGGCTGCTGATCTGTAGCTGTGCTGTCAGCTGATGGCTGCTGATCTGCAACTGTGCTGTCAGCTGATGGCTGATGACCTGTAGCTGTGCTGTCAGCTGATGGCTGATGATCTGTAGCTGTGCTGTCAGCTGATGGCTGCTGATCTGTAGCTGTGCTGTCAGCTGATGGCTGCTGATCTGTAGCTGTGCTGTCAGCTGATGGCTGCTGATCTGTAGCTGTGCTGTCAGCTGATGGCTGTTGATCTGCAACTGTGCTGTCAGCTACTGGTTGCAGCTCTGCTTCAGTGCTGTCAGCTACTGGTTGCAGCTCTGCTTCAGTGCTGTCAGCTACTGGTTGCAGCTCTGCTTCAGTGCTGTCAGCTACTGGTTGCAGCTCTGCTTCAGTGCTGTCAGCTACTGGTTGCAGCTCTGCTTCAGTGCTGTCAGCTACTGGTTGCAGCTCTGCTTCAGTGCTGTCAGCTACTGGTTGCAGCTCTGCTTCAGTGCTGTCAGCTACTGGTTGCAGCTCTGCTTCAGTGCTGTCAGCTACTGGTTGCAGCTCTGCTTCAGTGCTGTCAGCTACTGGTTGCAGCTCTGCTTCAGTGCTGTCAGCTACTGGTTGCAGCTCTGCTTCAGTGCTGTCAGCTACTGGTTGCAGCTCTGCTTCAGTGCTGTCAGCTACTGGTTGCAGCTCTGCTTCAGTGCTGTCAGCTACTGGTTGCAGCTCTGCTTCAGTGCTGTCAGCTACTGGTTGCAGCTCTGCTTCAGTGCTGTCAGCTACGGGTTGCTGCTCTTCGTCAGAGCTTTTACTTGCGACCACATCACTGTTCGAAATTGTCAGACTCTTATCTTTAGGGATTTCAACAACATCTGAAGTCAAAGCTCTTACATGTGGCATTAAACCAGCAGCCATATCTTGATCATGCACTTCAGTATCAGCCTCAGGCTCCAAATTGCCTTCGTCAGATTGCGGAAGCGCAGGAAAGTCGCTTATTTCAGCGTCCGATGCTTCTCCATCAGCAACAGTATCGACTTCAAGAGGACTGACCATCTCAAATTCATCCTCAGATGAGATAGGAGATACAATTTCAGCGGTTTCGGGATCATGCTTTTTCGAAGTATCCTCGTTTTGGCTGGGCGGTTCAGAGGTTGTAGACTTTTCTTCTGTGGGGCAAGCAACGACTTTTGGGAAATCATCTTTTTCAGAGCAGGCTTTTCGCTGCAGGGCGTCTGCATCAACAGTATCCATGGTAGTATTGGGGTCAATTTTAGCTTTTTGACATTCAGAAGTTTTATCAGCATCTCCAGTTGGAGTTGGTAGTTCATCGCATTCTAACACGTTGTCACGATTCGTGTCTGAACTTTGAGAAAGTTCTAGTTTTTTCGAGGAACTTCTAGATGATATTTCCACGGGTGGCCTTGGATGTTCCACTTGATTATTATCGGAGCTTTCAGTGGCTTCTGCCTGGGCTTCTGAAGTATTATCTGTTGTTGTTTCTGTCTCTATCGCAAATACAAGTAGAGCCTCATCCAAGGGTCTTCCGAATTGTGACCTAGGCGTCTCAGCAATCGTATGAGCAGAGGTAGCTGGTATCACAGCCTGAATAGCACTCTTAGTGGTGCTATAATTAGATGGCGGAATGTCGGACTTACTGAAGGCGCCAGGCGTAGCTTTGACAGCTGCTTTGGAGGGAGAAGATGTAGCCGAAGTAGCGTCGCCCCACTGCAAGTCGATTGCATATTTGGACTCGTCGTTAAGCAGCTCCCGCCGTAGCTTCTTCTTAAAACTTGGGTCTTTTGTGATGAGCCCTTTTGTATTTGTACGGCTCTCTGATGCGATAACCGATGAACTGGTCGGATTTGTTCTTCCAAAATTTGAACTGCAGCTCACCTGCTGATGGTGAGCAACGTCGCCATAGTATCTCCTGTCGGGGAATCTGCTTGGCACCTGGAGGCGGTTAGCGGGCCCAACAGCTGCCTTCTTTCTGGGCTTCCCAGGGGGCCGAAGATCCATGACAACGTCGTCGAAGATGCGGTCAAGCGAACGGTATGACTGTTCCTCTCCGCCTGCCGGTGCAATAGCGCTGTCGATGTTGCGCAGGTCCAGCGAATCCGGCAGCTGGTCTAGACCGCCAACCTCGAGACAGTCGCGGTCGAGCTCCGAGCTGATGCTTGATTCTTCGACGAATCTCAGCGTGTCAAATTGATCGCTCCGACCGACTAATAAATCAGCGGCATCGATCAGATTGCTCAACGAACCGTCCAGTGGCGAAGCTGACGAATCGGACTCTTCGCTACGTCCGCCAAGTGTGCCTTCGTCATCTGAGTCATCATCGACTTCGGCTTGCTCCGGAAGCTGGGCTGGCTGCTCTGCTGTTGATAAGCGCCGTGTGGCCGTCTCTGCTTGCTCCAACTCCTCTGCCGATGCGTCTAGCAGCTCGGGCGCGGAGGAACTGGACCGAATGCCGGAGCCGTCGCTGACACCGGGGTCATCGCCGCTGGCTCTTCGCTTCCTACGCAACTGAACTGGCGGATCCAAAGCTGAGCCGCCTGGCGCGTCTGACGCCCGCTGCAACTGTTGTCGGTCTGGCGGTCCTGACGGCTGGCTTTGAGAAAGACGGTGCTGACTCTGCTGCGAGGTTGATCGGCGAATGCCAAGCAGACTACCGATGCCTTTGAAGAAAGACTGCATGTCTGCCCTGCAGGCCGTGTAGGGACAGATTCTAGCGGGAAAGACTTTCGACTGGACGGTGTTAAACTGTTATGTTCCAACCAAAGTTAGGAGCCCGACTGACGTCAAGATCCAAATTTTAAACCTTGGGGTGCCACTCGGAATGCGTGTTTATTGGATGGGAGTGGGCGAAAAGCGTGTGGAGTCTAATCAGGGTAAGAGATCAGAGCGGCTCGTCTAGCCGGAGCACTGCAGGGAGCGGACGGCAAGGCTTACACCGCGCAGACAGCTTTCTTTAATTCCGCTCTTATTACTACAGTCGTATAGTACTATACTACTATTAAAGCAGCTGCGTCCTAAAGACAGAGGTTTAGTGCGGCTTCAGATCTAGCCAAGCAGCCTCTCGTTCTCCTGCTTTTGCCAGCCAGGTTTTGGGGTGCAATCAGAAAGGAGAGAGTGGAAGGTACGCGACAGGAGAAGGAAGCTGAATAGCAGAGGATGAAGGAAATGCGGGTGGATGCGGGGAGGAAGGAGGGGCCCTAGCCCTCTCAGCAGGGGATGTTGTGATTGGAAAGCGCATGAAGGATACTTGCAGCATCTCGCCCTCTCCATCTGGACCCGACCCTGGCCCAGTCTGTTGTCCAGTGAAACTCGCTCCCGGCCAGCTTTTTGGCTCCAGCAAAAGTCAGCTCTGCTGGGCGCGCAGCTCCGACATATGCTGCGCAGATCCTCCGGACCCGCCTCCATGCAGCGGTGGCAGCCCAGCAACTGCGGAGACCCTCCTGATCGGCAGCGCATAGCGACCACCATCTCCCTCCTTCATTTTGGGGCTGTCAAGGTCTTTGAAAAACACAGGATGAAAATTCGAAGTGTGAATATGAGGTCTTAATTCTGTGCATAACTTTTCAGCCACCTCGTCAGGCAGAAATTCCATTTTTTAAGTCTAAGAATTCAAGTCCATTCGACTGACACGAGGGTTTGAATTCCTCCTGGCACTGCAAAAGGACTAGCTAGAATACTAAATCAATGCCCTAAAACTCGAGCATATTCAGATTGCCGCTGCAGTTTGACACCAAGCAGTGTATACAATGCCAGGCAAAGCGATAAAGATTATCAGGGCGAATTTGGCTTACCCTTTTGTTCGCTGCTTCTGGCGATGCTGCGGAATCCTCATCAGCAGCAGCAGCGGCTTTGGCCTCATCATTTACAGTCGGGCCATTTCTGAAGCGGTACGACGGGGAGAGAAATTGTTTTTCAGCCTGACAGTTCCAACTTCACTGCTGCCTCGCAATAAAATAATACTAAAAGCAGACGAATTCATCGAACTTCGCGCATAATATAACATTATTGCTTGCATTATAATGCATGCGGTCATTTTTGGCCGTAGAAGCGTCTGCAAGTACGTGCACTTGCAGTGCTACCACGGCATTGATATTAATTCAATATTCCATCACGTAGTCTAATAATCTTAGCCTAGCAGCAGTGGAGCAGTATAGAGAATACAGCATTTCTGAAGTGGAATGCAGTCAGATGCTTTTGCTTCTGCTGCTGCGGAATTTTAAGCAGAAAAAAACAACCGCAATTTTTTGGCGTTGAAAGACGGCGAAGACAGACGGGCAAGGCTTCCTTCTCCCATCCTTCCGACTCGAGCCAAGAATCCCCCTGCGCAGATGTTTCATCCCAAAATACTTGAATTTACTCTCCACCCCCTCTCACTCGCTCTCAGCCTCTGCTTGACCAACGCTTAAAGATTTTTATCCTCGCATTCGAACTCCTTATGAAGTTGGTCGATCAATAAACAGTGCTTCGTTCAAGACTGTCTGCTGGCTTATCGAATAATTTTATCTATGATAGTTGTTGCGTTGTCAGTGGGTGGCGCAGTTAGCTGCTGCTTTTAGGCGGGGTTGCTATACCACGACATACAGGTAAAAGCCGGAGCGCCAGAAAAATATGACGGCTTTTAAGAATAAACAGCCTGACGGCTTGTGACCATCCAATTAGCATTAAACCAGCATCGAAAGTAACCCCAGCTATATGAGCTACAATAAAAAGTAATGGTTGGTCGTAAATCTCTAGTGTAAAATGCTGTGCAAAACAAGAGTACTGCAATAAATTACCCGATGTATATGAATGATAATTTTCCAATATTGTACGCTAATTACAGACCATTTTTATCCAATTGTTAATTAATTACTACAGGCTATCTCGTGCTATTGATGGAGACTGCATGGGGGGGCGCTGATAGAAGCAGAGTCATGTAAAAAAGAAAAGAAGCACTATGTATACATAAAAAAGTCATGTCGAAGTTACTCGTAAAATATTCATTTGGGAATTGCTACGATGTCAAAGCTTGGAGGGAATCGTTATAGTGCTGTGATTCTTAAAGGAGGAATTACTAAAATGCCAAGGCTTAGGGGAGAAGAATTACTGAGATTTCAAGGCTTTAGGTTGGGTTAAAGTTAGGTTTAGGTCAGGCTTGGGTTGAGGGTTAGATTTTAGCGGGTTTCAAGGTTAACAGGGGATTTTTTAGATTTCAAGGTTTATGGGGGCATCGCTGACATGTCAAGGCTTACCTCGCAATAAAATAATACTAAAAGCAGACGAATTCATCGAACTTCGCGCATAATATAACATTATTGCTTGCATTATAATGCATGCGGTCATTTTTGGCCGTAGAAGCGTCTGCAAGTACGTGCACTTGCAGTGCTACCACGGCATTGATATTAATTCAATATTCCATCACGTAGTGTCAAGGCTCACGGGGTAGCTGAGATGTCAAGGCTCACGGGGGTATAAATGAGATGTCAAGGCTAAAGTCAGAAGCTACATGTAGTTTATGAAAAACTTTTTATTACATTATTTGTTGGCTCCTCACGGGAGGGATCGCTTATAGAAAAAGCGTTATGTAAAAAATAAAAGAAGCTTCATGTCGAAGTTAAGAGATTCATTTGGGAATCCCTACGATGTCGAGGCTTGCAGGGAATCACTATAATACTGTAGTGCTATTATGACTCTTGGAGAGAATTACTGAAATTTCAATGCTTTAGGGTTAGGGTTAGGGTTAGGGTTAGGCTAGGGTTAGAAAGTAGACAGATTTTTTAAGATTTCAAGGCTTATGGGGGCATCGCTGAGATGTCAAGGGTGGAGTTGATGTGTTAAGGCTTGTGGTGGGAATTGCTGACATGTCAAGGCTTACAAGGGACTGCTGGGGTAAAATGCGAAGAGACGCTACATGTAGTTTGTTAAAACAACTTGTACTGCATTTTTTAGGCTCCCCAACGGGGGGCGCTGATTGCTAGTCTCGTGCTATTGATGGAGACTGCATGGGTTTTACAGAAACTTACTTGTTTATTATCAATGAAATGAAAATGAATGACAGTTTTAATAATGTATAACTTTTGCGCCTCTATATTTATAGTTAGCTCATTTAACTATTGGATGATTTATTAAGAAAGGTGCGATTCGTTAATATCATTGTTTTTTATTCGAGTGTAACTAGATACGTGTAAATTATAGAAAGGACTTGTGTGTATGAGTTAGCGCATAAGCTTAACAAATCCTGCACACTCTGGGGAGATGTTGCCATAGACGTAACCAATCCTGTACACTCTGGGGAGATGTTGCCATAGACATATCCAATCATGCACACTCTGGGGAGATGTTGCCATAGACGTAACCAATCCTGTACACTCTGGGGAGATGTTACCATAGACACAACCAATTCCATAATGAATTTTGACACTCAAAAGTTTCAAGTTAAAATTTTATTTTCAGGAGCTTCAGAGGAAATAAATATAGCAATAAAGTATTCACGCACTAAAAGCACTATTTCAGTAGGAGATATTGCCCTAAAGCCAGTTCTAAGTTACGACAGTTAAAAGTACACTTTTAAGACACCTCCTTTTTCAAGAAGAACCAACGTTCGTGTCTGAATTGGAAGCCGCGTCATCAGAAAAAAATGCAGGTGCCAAGGATAGCCAATACTCTTCTCTCCCCATGGACCTCGCATTTTTCTTTTTCTAAAAGAAGCTGCGGAACACACTGACATACATAGGAAGAGATTTCCAGACTGTTGTGCAATCTTGGGACCACAATCCCATCTTAGGCTTGGGGCAAGGACCATGTCTTTGAACTAATTTTCTACCCTTGGAGCTTATAACACCCTACGGCGCGGGGATCAAGAGACAACAGATGGATTTTCGAATTCCATAGGCTCTTCAAGGCTGCAGTGTAACATTTCTAGAGCTTCGAAGCAGTAAAAAGCCAGACAGTATGACCAGGGAATATCCTGAATGAAGGCAAGTACGTGTGGCATGTATTTAGAATGTGCAGGAGCTGCGCAATGTAAGGCAAATACGTTGTTTTTCGATTTCAAAGCGAAAACACTGTTCACCTAGATACCAATACAGTCTGCAAATGCATGCGTAAGTGCAGTAAAAAGAACAGTTAAACAAAATCTTTCGCCTACACCATACTACTCGTTCAAATTAAGGTAAGTAGAAAGAAAATGCACAGCTAGATGCTTTGACAGACATCTAAAATGTCCGGAAATGTTCAAATCTGGGACTCTAGAGGCGATGGGAAAGCTGAGCACTCAGTGCCAGAGCTGAGAGGTAAGCATGCATTATTCATCAGGATGCAGTCCGCAGTTTCCCTCACCCAGGAGCCTGAGTAGCCCTGCGGTAAATGCGACCGACTCTCGCGTGACGCGTGACCCTGTACAACCCTAAGCTCAAAAGTCGGTGGAATGGGCAGAACTGCCTCAGCACTGGTTGTGGGATGATTTCGCCGAAGGCGTTGCGCCAGGGTGCCCGCAGTCATCCTGAATATATTTGCTTTTACTTTTACTTTTACTTTTATCCCTCACCCAGACTGGCGTCTTCGAAGCAGGTCTTCGAAGTGAGTCGCTCCGAACTTATAAATATCCGCTGGTCGCTGACGCACAACCTCCAGAGCGAAGCCTTCAAGCAACGCCTGGAAGCCATCTGGAGGCGGCGGTAGCTTTATTGGGCGCTTTGGATGTCGACGCTTGCGCGGTCGCTCGGTCGCCGTCTCGGTAGTGTTGAGGCTTGACTGCAAGATTTATGAATGGAATTGGTAATTTAGGAAAATAGTTATAGAATGGGTCAAGGTTATGGGCAATGACGTTAGTAAATTAGTTAGGATTACTTAGCCTTCAGCGGGCTTTGAGCACTGTCACATATCATGATTTCTAGTTGCCCCTAAAAATGCGTCAAAATGAGTATCAAAGGCGACGCTTAGGGTGTCAGGAGAGGTGGTACTCAGGGTGTCAGGAGGGGCGCTACTCAGGGTGTCAGGAGGGGGGATACTCAGGGTGTCAGGAGGGGCGCTACTCAGGGTGTCAGGAGGGGCGATACTCAGGGTGTCAGGAGGGGGGATACTCAGGGTGTCAGGAGGGGCGCTACTCAGGGTGTCAGGAGGGGCGCTACTCAGGGTGTCAGGAGGGGGGATACTCAGGGTGTCAGGAGGGGCGCTACTCAGGGTGTCAGGAGGGGCGATACTCAGGGTGTCAGGAGTGGAGATACTCAGGGTGTCAGGAGGGGCGCTACTCAGGGTGTCAGGAGTGGAGATACTCAGGGTGTCAGGAGTGGAGATAATCAGGGTGTCAGGAGGGGCGATACTCAGGGTGTCAGGAGTGGAGATAATCAGGGTGTCAGGAGGGGCGATACTCAGGGTGTCAGGAGTGGAGATACTCAGGGTGTCAGGAGGGGCGATACTCAGGGTGTCAGGAGTGGAGATAATCAGGGTGTCAGGAGGGGCGATACTCAGGGTGTCAGGAGTGGAGATACTCAGGGTGTCAGGAGGGTGGAGATACTCAGGGTGTCAGGAGTGGAGATACTCAGGGTGTCAGGAGTGGAGATACTCAGGGTGTCAGGAGTGGGGATGCTCAGGGTGTCAGGAGGGGTGATACTCAGAAATATTGATTGTGCTTTATATTCCAGGTACACCAGAAATTTTTTCGAATCTGTATTTTTTAGTAAAAGCAAAATTACTTCTATAAAAGTACAAGACCTTGACTAATGCTTTCCTAGAAACAGAAAACATAAATAAATATCTTCTATATCTTATCTTAGGTAAACTAGGCAGCAGTAGGCTGAGAATTTTATTTCCTTTATTGATAATTTTTGGAATTTATGATTTTATTTTATACATAGCCACTGAAATTTAAGAGGCCTTTAGTGCATCTAGAATATTAAAATTTTAGGCGACCATATTTTAATAGAAAAATTAATTCATAGTTTTTGCTTCAAGAAACCCTAAACATATAATTTTTGTTATAGCAGTATGTATAAAAAAATGAAAAAAGCGTAATGAAAATAATGAAAATAATGAAAACTAAGAAATGAATGATTTTACTTGACTTTTATATAATAAAAAGCTTCATAATTTACAACAGAAATTTAGGTAAGGCAGAAATAGCAAATATTGTAAAATTTTGCCTAGTTCAAAGTTTTCTAGTCTTATTAACTTGTTAAGTTAGTCAAGCATACACAGAGAAATAAGACTGTGGCCATGCATCAATAAAAAAATTATTTTAAATACCAAGGTAAAAAGCTTATATATAGCATACCTTTACTTGAGAAAAGAAATTAGTAAGTTAGGCCTAGAGTCTTCATTGCATTTTACTCTTGTAGTTTGCAATGGTCAATGAAATCGAGCTCGACTACATTGCCTTAAGTTTTGGTGGTAGCTAAGCTAAATGCACAGATCAATATATATATTTCTAAGACTAATACGCTCGTATATGATAAATAGTTTAAATAATATTTTGGGACCCACACAGGCCATAAGTTAAAGTTTAATACGTATTAAGCAGACATTGCTTCGATTGCAAAGCAATTCATCGTCACAATGAATTCGTATTTTCGAAGATAGGACCACTGTCGCATTTTCATCCAAAAGAATAAACGCCAAAACTAATATCGCGTTGAGTATGAGTCCCTAAATGAGCTCATTAGTAGTGGTTTTCTAGCATGATTTTCAGTAAATATACGTTGAATCATAACTTTCTGCTATCTAGCAACCATTATCTATACCTTTTCGTAGACTGTATTTGACTCCTAGTCAACTTTGTTTATCTTTGACGAAAATTAAGCGTGGCTCCGTTTTAAAAAGCAAAATGCGTTTAAAGTTAATTTAATATATCTTCATAAATGAACCAGTTTTTGTAAATGTTACCTGTAACCTCTTGCATATACGTGATGCGAGTTAGATAACGAATTGATTAAACACGCCGGAAGGAGCCAAACGAGACTTGAGAAATTGAGAAATGGCGGCGGAGACAAGCCAGGCCGGCCGTGCAGAGGCTTTAAGCTGGCCGGCGCGGCCAACACCCCCACACCTCAACCCCCTGCCAAAGTACAGCGATGTGTACAGCGGCACCCCCCGGCGTGTCTAACACACCTTACTTAGAGAGTAACGATTGCATTCAATAGCTATTCGGTACAGTGCAAATATGGGGTCGTGATCATGACATCGATCCATTTTCAAGGGGAACCTAGAAAATTCGTTATTGCAGTTGTGTCCACTTTTGGCTTCGAAGTTTTTGACAGCTGGACAGGCTCGTTGCCATAGAGGGCTGTCGTGATGTGCTGTGGACGGCATCGAGGCTGTCGAGGTGCTGAAAGACAGGCGATGGAACTTCCACAATGCCAGCAGTTCGTCTACGTCAGCGGCCTCTGGTCTGGTTCCCGACGTCCGAGAAGAGCTAAAGTGTCGCCGTGGAATTGCGTGGGCTGCTTTTCATTCTGTTAGGGCTGTCCTGATGTCCGAGGCCCAACCTGACCGTCAGAGGGCAGCGTTGTTCCAGGCGGTGGTCGAGGCAGTCCTGATGTACAACACAGAGACCTGGACTCCTTCAAGATCGGTGACGTCGAGTGAGTCACTAATGCAGCACTCTATCGCCGCGACAACCTGACCTAATTTGCGCCATTGACGACCCCCATCTGGCAGGGGATACATCATCCGCGCCGAGTTGTGCTGCACACAGCTTGTGTGTAGCTACAATCCTTGGGCGATTATGCCTTTCAGTTCAATTAGACTCAGATCGAAATGGAAACGTATGCACGCAGTTCGTACATATATGCATAGCATTATAAGTAGAATTTAAAAGGGAGTTTCAAGCGAAAGCTATATCGACTTAAGTGGACTTTAGCGGAATTAGTAGGCCTAGGGCCTTATAAAGGCTATCCAAATGACCGGATATATACTCGCCTCTCCCGAAGAGGCCTACCCCACTGATGAGAGGGTTTCTCTTGTCCTTGTCGATCGAATTTTCCCTCCTGGGTGCCGAATTTCGCCTGCACTTACAGTGCTAATTGAGCTCTTATTTCTAAGCCGTATTCGTGCCCTATGTAGAATCAATCAACAGTACTATTAGCACGCCTATTTCTTCAAGGCTGCTCTAATTGTACGAGTATTACTATTTTCTAATTTTGATTACTTCCCAGCAAAAAGGTTGCCAAAATCAAACTCGGAGTAAAGCTCTGGGTCTTATGATCGTATGCGATTATGAGAGATTCTTATTAAGATAAGTTCATTAACATAAATAGCGGAGTGTCGTCAAGGTGTTAATAGAATGGTTCTCGCGCGAGCTTAAAGATATAACTTATAACATCAGTAATCAGTAAGTAACACGTAGAATCAGCAATGTTTTACCCGTAACTTGGCGTATATACTAATTATAATAAAAAATATCTGAGTCTGATCAAAGTCTTGAATTTGAATCGATCTCTCCGCCTTGGTCTACATGAATGCTGCCTCCTTCCTTCAGTTACTCGTACACTCCCTTTTCTAAGCATTTGGAACCGCAGAAATCCAGCTCGGAGACGCGGTGCATGCGGCAACTGCGGGAGGGCCGGGTACGCCACCAACGCCTAAGAGTGTCCAGTGAATAAAAAGCCTGTCACTTCAAATCCTGCTACCGACAACGCCAGGTACGCACCGTCAAGAAGGACGACGAGGAGCCATTCAAAGTATCTTCAGTACAATTTTAAACGTCGCCCCTTTAGCTTCGTGGTTTGCAGCATCGCGCCAACATCGATATCCGCCTCCTATTGAACACGGGCTCAAAAGTCAACATCATCAACGAGAAGACCGTGAAGCGCCTGCCAATGAGACCGGTCATCGCGCCGACTCCGAAGCAGCTGTTGTCGTACACAGGCTCTGCAATTTACGATGCTCAGGACGGCAGAGCTGGACGTTGTGCTGCCCGCCGCTTCTTCATCACACGGCCCGGGTACCAACATCCTCGGTTGGACAGCATGAGACAAGCTGGAGTTCTCAATCCGAGTCAACGCGATTAGCGACATGGTTGATATCGCCGGAGAGTTCCCGAAGATCTTCAACCTCATCGGTCATCGGGCCAAGTTTCTGGGGGGGGGGGGTTGTTGTGCATTCGGCTTACACACCGCTTATAGTTCTCGCGATCTGATTGGCTGGGGGTGTCTGTCTGTTTAGACAGGCCTAGGCTGGGCGGAGGTTAGGGTGTTTGCTAAATTATGCTAGTTACGTTCGAAATTTAAACATAAGTGCGCACCGACCTTCCAATACTCATATGAGCTCTCTACCCAGCAATCGCTTCTTGCGTATCCATGTTATTTGGCTCACGCTGCCTCAAATTACAACATTAAGGTTAAAATTTCCTTCAACATGTTTAAATTTTAGTCTGAGCAGGCCGTGTTATCTTTGACAAGCGAAGCAAAGCTACAGCCTAATTTACGTGATGAAAACGGAGTTTGTACATGGAAAGTCCTGTCTGCAACTTTTAACACGGGACCGTTCCTTTGTTAAACAGCATCTACGCGGAAAAGGCCCTTTTGCCGATGAAGCTTGCGATAAACTAGTAAAATTATCTTTTTCGTCAAGAAATGTTTCAACTTGAACGATTGCAGACCTCGAGCCTCCGTCTATATATACAGTACATGCACTGAATCCGCTTCTGGGACAAATTTTAGTGGCAAAAATTACAACTTAAGTCAGGATCAAAATGTCAAATACAACTCCTGTCGATTCGGGTAAGTAATTATTTCTAGGTTCCATTCAGCAATTCTGAATATTCAATGTAAACTTTAAACTTTAACTTTAAACTTTTCAGATCAGTTGGAAAGAATATTAAAGGTGCTGAATGAGGCACAGAGTATTTTACGCTTGTACGCGGCCCCGGTAATCAGTGTCCTGGCCTTCCTAGGAGCCGGGTTCGTCTTTTATTGCGCAATTCGTTCCTGGCGAAATATAAAAGGCAAAGATCTGATGCTGCTTGTCATAACAATGGCCGACTTTACGACGGTTTTTTGTTCGTAAGTTTTTTGCTCGATACACTTAACTATGATATTGATTAGGTGCAGATTTTTTCGGGATGTATTTTTTACCATAGTCATAAAACACAGAGATTGAACTTTTATGCTTCCGGGTTGTATTTTATGTATTCTCGCGACAACAAAACAACACAGTCTGTCTGTTCCGGGTCTACGACGTTTGCCTGCGGGACGTTTGCCAGCCGACGTTTGCCTGCGGGACGTTTGCCAGCCGACATTTGCCAGCCGACGTTTGCCAGCCGACGTTTGCCAGCGGGACGTTTGCCAGCCGAAGTTTGCCTGCCGGACGTTTGCCTGCGGGACGTTTGCCAGCCGACGTTTGCCAGCCGACGGTTGCCAGCCGACATTTGCCAGCCGACGTTTGCCAGCGGGACGTTTGCCAGTCGGACGTTTGCCTGCCGGACGTTTGCCAGCCGACGTTTGCCAGCCGACGTTTGCCTGCCGGAAGTTTGCCAGCCAAAATTTGCTAGCCAGTCAGTGAAAAATTTGATACTGAAACATTCGCAGTTTAGCGGTTTGACAAAAACCATTTTTACTCCAACTTTTTGACGGTTATTCGCATATATACAAGTTTGAAAGCAAAATCTATAAATTATGAAATTTATGCAAAATCTATATAAATTATGCAATTTATATAGATTTACATCTAATATCCAGTTTAACGATTTTCTTTGAATGTGAAAATATTGTTTACTTTTGACAATTGCGTATCGTTTTTCCCAGTTTGAGATGTTTGATTTTTGATGTGCGAAAGAAGACGCGCAGATTACAACGGGAATCTCCAGCGATTAAGTTATGAGGCAAACAAAAAGAGCTGCTGAGCGGTAATTCTGGCTCATATATTTCTCAGTTCATGGGGAGATCCAAAAGTAAGCAAATTGATTCCAATGCTGTTGTATTACTACTCAAGTAAGCCAGGAAACCGCGATCTCAACGTACATGTGTAGACGAGTCGAATGCGGTACGTTTTTATAGTAAGCTATATAGCTGAATAGCCAGACAAGCCGCCAGTAGCAAGCTAGTAGAATAGCAAGCGCTAGACACTACGTATGCAAAGCTTAGTCACGCCAAGGACTACTAAAGTAGAAGTACGCAGCACTCGAAATCTATGAAAAATGTTTTGAAGGCCATAGGGAGATAGGAAGTTTTCATCTTTTCAGCACAACAATTGTTATTGCTTTCACATGAGGCAAACCCAATGTTCATCTTTTGATATGTTGTGCCAAAATCGTTGTTAAACTAGATATTAGACGTTAGACTGATGAACTGCATAATTTATATATTTTGCTTTCAAACTTGTATACATGCGAATAACCGTCAAAAAGTTGGAGTAAAACGGTTTTTGTCAAACCGCTAAACTGCGAATATTTCAGTATCAAATTTTTCACTGACTGACTTTATATTGGCTAGCAAATTTTGGCTGGCAAACTTCCGGCAGGCAAACGTCGGCTGGCAAAAGTCGGCTGGCAAACGTCCCGCAGGCAAACGTCCGGCAGGCAAACTTCGGCTGGCAAACGTCCCGCTGGCAAACGTCGGCTGGCAAACGTCGGCTGGCGAATGTCGGCTGGCAAACGTCCCGCAGGCAAACGTCGGCTGGTAAACGTCCGGCAGGCAAACTTCGGCTGGCAAACGTCCCACTGGCAAACGTCGGCTGGCAAACGTCGGCTGGCAAACGTCGGCTGGCAAACGTCCCGCAGGCAAACGTCGGCTGGCAAACGTCCCGCAGGCAAACGTCGCTATCCCGTCTGTTCCATAATTTGCTGTTCTTCTACACCAGGTTGATAGAGATGGAGTTGCGCACGACGCTTAGATCCCAGAAGCTAAGGATCGAGAAGTAATGAATCGAGCAGTGACCTCATTGATAAAACTTGTCTATGGTGAATAAGACCTCAATATTTCAATTAATTTTTTTTCATTTCTATCTTTTATCTTCTGCAGTACTAGGTACTAAAGTACTGCAGTACCTACTACACCCCGGAAATCTTCTATTTTTTACCTATAAATTTGCGGGTTGTATAGTTTTATCGCCACAAACGCAGGAGTTTAAGAGAGATGTAACAGATGTAAGACAGATGTAACACCCCAAAATTCTATGCTATATCAGTGAAATCAGGCCATCTAAGACAGCTATTCAATTTACTACTTGTTTTGCAAATCTGACATACGGTGTTCATCTGACTCTGCCTCACGTGAGCAACACTTGGGTCTGCCGGCTCTATGCCTACTTCTGGATACTCAGCAACAGTCTGTCGGCCAATATGCTGTGTCTTCTCGCGGCTGACAGAATATACGCTCTTCAGTACCCGCTGCACCACAAGGTTCACATGACAAAGAGTAAATATTGTCTGGTTCTCTCGCTCTTTGTCGCAGTGTTTGCCGTCATCTCTCTTCACGGCTTGGTTGTGTACGACGCGTTTGAGTACTACGGAAGCTGGTACTGCTACATGTCTCTGAGCACGGAAAAGTCGGTGCAAACTGCGGTCCAAGCGTACACGAATTTGGTTATGAACGGCTTCTTATCGAGCATTGCGCTGGTATTGGCCAACTGCTTTCTCTGCTACCAAATCCACAAGATTCGCAGAAACAGCAGCCGCCTGGCCGGGGCGTCGGATTCCTCATCGACTCCCTCCAAGTCGGAGATCAGAGCATCCGTGACCCTGGTGGCTCTCGCCATCGCCTTTCTGGTGTGCTGTCTGCCTCGCGCTACGACTTACTTCGTTCAGTTCCTGTTTTACAGCGGCGCCCTGCCACCGAGCAAAGTTGAGTCGCTGCTCTTTGCTCTGGCTACGAATTTGAGCTTTCTGTTCTATGTGAACTGCTCTGTGAATTGGATAATCTATTGTGCCAGGGTGCCCCTGTTCCGGAACCGTCTGCCAGCGTGTTGTCATGGGAGGAGAAAATCCTGAGCTGCTTCATCTATCGGAGTCACCGGGACCAAAGGGTTAACGAAGCGGAGATTTTTTTGCGAGAGTTTTCAAGGCAACAGTAGCCTAAAATCTTGGTAATTGAATCGAAATAGTTTTAGAAATTCATAGGATATTAGCTGGGCACAAGTTTGAAACTCTCGGCACCCAAAACGCACGATGCTATATATCTTAGTAAAAAATTTTGACGGCCAATTGGCCTCTATTAGAATTTAAGCACGCACAGAATTCACCCTATAAAGTTTAAATAGCCTTGTACCATGTTTCGAATATAAGGATTTAGCACTTAGGGATAGTTTTGCTATTAGTACGAGCTATAGTTATTGAAAGTCTTGTTTATTCTTGCGTGTTAATATCGATTTTTCAGAGAAAAAAATACGGTTACGGAGGCGTACCTTTTTTGCATAGCAGTTAGGCTTAGCATTGCACAGTCTGCATAGTTTACTTATGAGTATAGATATCAAGAAGGAAATAAGATCGAATAAATACACATGCAATAATCATTCGGACACACACGACTTCAAAATGCATATTTTCGTTTTCTTAACCTTAACAGAGGCTTATAAATTAACGAAAAAGTTTCAATATTAATCAGTAAGGAGTCTGTGCAGTTAGCCTACTTTAGTTGAGGGATGTTTAGATCCATTGAAAGATTCAAAAAAATCAAATTTACATCTCTGAACTGTGCTCATGAGCAGGAATAAACTGGCTAATAGGCATGACGGAGATGGGTATCGCACTGACAAAAGCTTGCAACTCTCGTTCGTTCGAACTTCGTTCAAAACCATGAACTTGATGAGGCACGTTTTCATTTTCAAATTGCACCTGATCGAGTTCTAATCTCCGTTTCCATTACTCTTAGTAGGCTTGTAGGGTTTTCTTTTTCATTAATTGTGGAACTTGTTTGTGTTTTCTTTTGCTGGTAACATTGCGCTTCATTGTAGGAATATGTTTTTGATGAGTAGTTTACGCCCTATGGACAATCTGTCTGGGCCTGGATTTGATTTATGATCACTTACCTGTCACTTTTAAGGAAATGAATCCTATATAATAAAATTCTCACTAAAGAAACTTTAGCTCTATGGCAGGAAGGGAGACAACAACGAAAACCGCTTGGTGAGACTACAGGTGGCGCAAACGATGCCCGAGCCGTCAATGTACATTTTATTGTGATACGCTCGTACGACAAAAAAATTAAACACCGCGAGAACAGCGATCTCAGTTTAAGACGAAGCCTAAAAAGGCGCAGCGCCACCCACCCCAACGCCACACACCCACCCCCAGGGGTGGAGTCAAGCAACCCCCTCCCAGCCAATCGCAAACGCCGGTTAGCCCACGCTATGCAAGCCGGCTAATCAAACCGGTCATTATTGTCTCTCAATTTTGAATAATTTTGACGATTAAATATCGTTTAGATTGTCATATTCGACTCGACGAACGGCGAGTTCTACGTGTATACGAGTACTCATATGTGCATCAGCGCTATTATAACTAGTCATCAATCTATGGTGCCACAGTGCCAGATACTGCATGCGGTGTTAACCTTGAAAATTTAGAGTTGCTTATATGCCGGCCTGTTTGCTTTTCTGTACTAACGATACTACTGGTGAGGACTGCATGAGGAACCTGAAGGTTCAGTAGCGTCTGAGTGTGCCATATTTCATGCAATATGAGCTCCTAGAATCTGGCACTTGAAATATGTGACATTTCGTCAGTTTTTGATTAGCTTTAAGTTTTTCGTCTAGTTCTCCTGATCGCACCTCCATCGAATAACAGCCCTAGCCCGTAGATCTTATTTCACATGCAAGGAGCGTAATACACAGTAGTAAATCAGATCTATTTGACCCCATATCTCTAATTCTACGCCGTAAATGTCTGAATACATTTCAACAATTCGGCAAAAAATTCTCTTGAAGCAGGTTTTTTTGGCATGTTAAACATGGACTCTTTAAGTGGGTTTCTTTTGGCCGGAGAGCTAACTGGCAATTCATTTTTATCTTTAGCTTGATAGCAGCTCAGAAGTCAGTGCACGCGGAACTTGACCCAGTCGGCGCTCGTCTCGATCTCCTCGTCCACCTGAGCGTCGGTGAACAGCAGCAGGCGGCAGGCTCTCAGCTTGCTGTTGTACAGCACGTGTCTGCAGCTGGCCGCACGCATGCCAGCTGTCACGCAGTGCATTGCATTCTTCACCTGCAGCAGGTCAGCGTGGCAGTACTCGGAGCTCGGGTTGTAGCTGGTGCGCTTGAACGGAGTGCAGCCACAGTTGGCCAGAGGCAGAGCGAGGCTGAGCTGCCCCAACGAACTCGCAGGCGAAGCCGCACAGTTCCGAGCAGACGTTGTCAGACAGCTTCCCGACCGCGTCATTGTACTGCCCGATGCAGTCCTGGTTGCCTCCGCTGTTGTTTGGATCGCCTGTTCGCCACAGGGAGTCATTCAGAGGCAGAATGCCCTTGCCTTTCACCAGCTGCCAGCCCGACCTGCTCGTGCCTCTCTCCTCAGCCAGGTCGGACACTCCGAGCCAGATGTTGCAGCTGCAGTTGAGACTCGGCATGCTGCCCAGCAACTGCAGCGAGCTGTGCGAGTTGAGCAGCTCGCCTCCGATCGATGCGCAGTGCCGATTCGCTGAGCACCAGGTGGAGCTCTGAGCTGTGCTCACGAACACGCATTTGCCGGCCTCGAGGCTGAACGGAGCGGGGCACGCGGTCAGCTGGGCCTGCACTGGCGTCAGCTGCCTGCTGTGCAGCAGGGTTAGCATAATTATAATGATTTTATTTTGCATACTGCCATTTTGCTTCTTTAACTTAGAAAAATATTTAAATTTTTGCGACCACGATATTTGGCACTGCAATTTTGTTTCGCGTTCGGGCTCCACCCAGTATAAGCACTATTTATTGAAAAACCCAGCCAAGGATAAGGTTCACTGAGTCGATTGATCCATACCTCAAGTCGTCGTCATCGCTTAAGAGTTTCCCCACGAATGCTATAATTTATTTCCATCAGTACTCCATTCAATAGAAGTTTTTCTACAGCCAAGCAGGAAGATCGGTATCAAGCGCGCTGAAGCGGAAATACGGAAAGTCGTCAGAATTTCCACAGGGTTTTTCCGTTACTACGGATGCAATGCAATACAATAGATGTAGGAATTACGACCGCGCTAATGCAGCAAATGGTTTACACTGTTTCTTCAGAATAGAAAGCACTGTAGTGTTTCAAAATAGCAAATGCAAGCACTGAGGCGGTACACAGGTACACATAATTTTTTCCTGGTACGAATTCGCTGTGGCTAACTACAGTTAAACCCGATTGCTCTGATGAATTGCTGCAGCAGTAGCAGAGAATGCATGTCTAACCCGAGGAACCGGCCTTTATCATCTGTGCGTGGCTTCGTCTGCCACAAAACAATGTGAGACATTTGCATTGACACCAAATGCGTATAGAATATATTCTTCCTCATCTTAAAGCTTGTGAGACACGAGGGATTTTCTGCAAGAGCGACTGGGGTACCAGTGAGTTTATTACTATATAAACTACATTTCCTGTATCTAAAATTCATAAAAATGCATGACACAACTCGAATCTTTGGTTTTTATGAATCTATCTTATCATCTCTGTTACAAATATTTGTTACACAGTCAGCTAAGAATGATAAAATAGACTCATAAAACCAAAGAGCCGCGCTGTGCCATTTCAATGGTTTTTAGGCACAAGACACGTGCAAATGTACGTAGAATAAAAATTCACATAGAATCCTAATTTTCTTAACGAAAAGCTCCATGAATATCGATAGAGCAATAAGAAAGGCACAACTTATCAAAAGATGAACACTGGATTTGCCTCCTATCAAAAGCAATAACAATTTTTGTGCTGAAAAAATGAAAACTTCCTATCTCCGTGTAGTGTATTTTTCGTGAAAACCTGCCTTCTAATTTTTTCTAAGAAACGAGGTTTCCCGTTGTGGTAGGTTGAGCCTCACACTAACTGTTTGAAATTTATTTTGGATCCCGTTTTCTGGTCGTTATTTTTTGCCGTTGTCCTGGGTTTGGCCCTCCTCCGTCCACCTTAAGGTGCTGCCCTGACGTCACCCTTCCGTCATCTCCCGCTCCCTGGTTCTGACCCTCTGCTCCCCGGTTCTGGCCATTGAGCCCCTTTTCTGTTCGTTGTTAGTTTTGCCCTGCATCTCCCCAGTGTTAATTTTCGTATGCCCATAACTATGACTTTAAGGTCCATTTTAATTATTTTTTCTCCTTTTTCTGTTCATTTGATGCCACAAAATGTTCTGTTTAATATTATAAATAATATGATGCGAGGGCTGCTAAATGGACCCTTCTCTTTCTCCTTCTCCTTTTCTCCTCCTTTCCTTTTGTTTAACTCTTATTATTGGATTCATTACCTGTGCGTACTACCAGGGAATTCATTTATTACAATAGTTGCTAATTTGTAGTCGCCCTCGCGGCACCACCGTCTCATCTCTCGTGGTACTCGTTGAACTATAATAATATTAGCTAACTCTAATTTAATCGGCCTTTTAATAAATTAGGCGAGCCAACTTAATTTCGTCGTTCAATTAATTAAAAGTCATAGCTTATCTTGAGTCATTTGCCCGTGGGGCGTAAAATAACCCCGTCTCATCTCGAAGCAAGCTCTAAGACTCCAACGTTCCGTAATACGCAAATTACGGTGGTGGCAGCGCTACTCTACTATTAGTAACGAAATAAGCATATGAGGTACATAAATTCACGGTGTCTGAGAACCCGCACTGAACGCTCGCGCCTAACGAAGACCGCCCGCCTACGACTGAGACTACCGATCCCCCCGGAATTTGAGGACCCCGGCAGTCGGAGTAAAACAGGAGGCAAACTTCCGTTGTGATTCATCTGCGCGATCTTCCGGCTTCAATTCGTGCGAACGCAACGACGACCGGTTTCGAAGAAACCCCGAGTTCAAAATCCGCAACCGCCAAGTCAAGCATAAATATTCTTCCTCCGCCCCACCTCACCGTCCTACTTAGGGCCTTTTCGTATTGCTTGTTCTGGTTCCAGAACCAGAACCATTTTGTGAAGTATAACTTTTTGTCTCCATAACTAGAGGGAGATACGTGCTATAATGTTTTTATTATTAAATGACAATCGCCAAGAAGAAAGTGAAAAATTGTGCTAAGTGAGGTTGTTAAGGCAGTCAAACATTCAACAGAATTAAATAGTTATATGCTGTTTTTCTTGGAAGATCCGAACCGATTCTGATTCTGGAATTGGTAATATGAAAAGCTTTTCATATTACCAATTCCAGAATTACCAAACAGCATAAATAGTTAGGCCCTATGCTGTTTTTCTTGGAAGATCCGAACTGATTCTGATTCTGGAAAAGCTTTTCATATTGCTGCTTTCATATTGCATATTGCATATTGCATATTCATATTGCATTTCATATTGCATCTTGGCTAAGAAATTGCTCAATGTTAAAGGGATTAAATATTTGAAAAACATTTTTTGCAAAGGTCAAACAGATTTTTGACTTGAAATGCATTATAAGAATGTTAGAATGCTAGAGAAAAAAACTGACTAACTGAATTCCTATTCTGATTAAGATTATATCACAAGTTGAAAATAGTGTTGAAGAAAAGCACACAAGACTTGATTAAGATTTCTTAACCATTGTAACATTAATTAGCTAGTAGCAAGTCCCATTTTGACCATAGGCATAGAATATATTTTCAAGCTGTTTCTTGTTTACTATCTCTAAAATCAAATAAAGCTGAGGCAAGCCAAGCTAAGCCAAGAGTTTACAACCCTTCTTTCTCACTTATGCCAAAGTTAATTCCACTGCGCTTTGATTCACTTGTAGGCCTATTCTTAGTATTTGGGGGATTCTTGCTATCAGGGGATGCTTTCTCTCTTTGGGGATGCTTGCTATCAGGGGATGCTTGCTCTCTTTAGGGATATTTGCTATCAAGGGATGCTTGCTCTCTTTGGGGATGCTTGCTATCAAGGGATGCTTGCTCTCTTTGGGGATGCTTGCTATCAGGGGATGCTTGCTCTTTGGGGATGCTTGCTATCAGGGGATGTTTGCTATTGGGAGATGCTTGCTATTGGGAGATGCTTGCTATTGGGGGTTGCTTGCTATTGAGGGATGCTTGTTATCAAGGGATGCTTGCTATTGGAGGATGCTTGCTATTGCTATTGGGGAATGCTTGCTATCTGGGGGTGCTTTTTTGGAGGATGCTTGCCATCTAGGTAGTGCTTTTGACTGAGGAGAAATGCCTATTATCTTTGTGAAGGCATGATTTTGTTGTGCATTTATTACTTTAAAAAAAGAGATTCATAGCAAACATCTTTGTCCATTACAATTTTACCCAAAGAAGGTGACTTAGGGCCTATAAAACTAAAAAAAGAATTGGTTCTTTAAAATGTGCCTTTAATGGATTTGCATGAATAATTTTTTCTTCTTACTTTTTAGGTGCCCTGAAGGGGGGCATTAGATTGCTATCCTAACTAAAAATAGAATTGGCAGTCATTTTGTCTGCTAGAAAATATAAAATTCAATATCAGTGTTATGTTATAATATTAAAATAAAATAATAAGTGATAAGATAATGAACTCATTTTTAATAATGGGCATTATGATATTTGATAATTAATGCTATTAGAAATGTGTAGGGCCCCTAGTTATTTTTACAAATTTAATAACTATACATTGCATTTTAAATTCGTGCCAAAACTAAGAAGCACTTTTTGTTAAAATGCATATATTTTCTACAATATCTTGACAAATTAAATTTTGTTTAAACTCACTCATAGAATTAGTATAAATAGACGCAATCCAAGCCAAGAAAAGAACAACTTGCTTGAGCTTAGCTCCTAACAAAAAATTAATAAGTGATCATACTAAGAAAGAAGTATTATAAGCAAATATATTTGCAGTTGTCTTCCGAGTAATTCATTTGTAGAAGTGAAGTGAAATAGACTGAGGCATATACAGTATATACTACTGAAAGGCAGATGTATTAAGTAGTAAGAGAATACAAAGTAGATCCTAAATTGATACATGCAAGAATAACTAGAGGCTGTGACCCTCTGATCTCGGTAATGTTTAGGACTAGAAATACATAAAGTATATACACTAGTAACCAATATATTACTCAGGCCAAATTACTAGTAGAATGCTACTAGAAGAACAGAAGAACAAGACATGTAAGGGCTAAATAATATTCTAGGAATAATTCATAGACCAAATACTCAGACTAATGCTTAGATAAATACTCAGACAAATACTCAGATATATATTCAGAGTAATTCTAAGAAACATTTCTCAGACTTAATCTAAAATTAATAAACTTATAATTTTTTAATAGAATAGTCTTGGTGGCAGCTACCAACATTAGGACATTTAATATAGTAAGAAGTATAGCCCTAGTACAACTCAGTAACAGCTTTAGGACAATTCATAAAGACAGAGGAATAACCCCTAGTACAACTTGGTGGCAGCAAGTAAGATATTCAATAGTAGGAATAAGAAAAGTAGCCCTACAACAGAAGTACCAGTATAAGTATATTTAAAATAATTTAATTTTTATAAATCTTCCTTCCTTAAGACTATTTTTTGTATATTTTAATAATCTATTTGCCAATTATCCATTGATTAAACAATTAATAGATAAATAATAAACAATAAATTATTTAGATATTTCAATGTATAGATAAATTATCTAATTAATTAAAAAATATAATTATAAATTAAAATATACTGATTAAAAATGGTTAAAATTAAAATAGTATTTCTATTAGATGTTTAAATATTATAAGATAGAGTGGTTTACCCTTATGGTTTTGTTAGTATTCAATACCAATGATATGGAGCAGTCTTGAAAATTTAAACTGCCACTTGCATATAAGCTTATGCTTTTCAAGCCAAAAATGTGCTATGAACTTATTGAATCTGCTAAGTCATGCTTAGGTGCAACCTAAGGATTCACCCAGCCATTTCTATTGGCAACACACACACATGTAAGTCGCTATTGGATGGAATAGTAGTCACGTGACTGCTCTCAGCCAATAGCAACTTATATGTGTATTTTGCCAATAGAAACGGCTGAGTGATTCGCAAGGTTGCACATGTATGTACTAGGTTACTCTATTTGCAAAGGTCTGCAATTCCAAAGAGAAGGTATATGAAGTCATAGGGCCCATTTTATAAAGCCATTGTAAGATAAGATATAATTGAAGTCATGCTATGACAACTTTATAGTACAAGTATAATCCCATGGGCCTAGTCAAGTAGTTGCTTACTTGTTAGCATGGTAGTCCATTCATTGCCTTAGATAGCAATTTAAAGTATAGTGATTTTCTCACATGCTTACTATGAGTAGCATAACACTGCCACTACTATAATTTACATATTATGGACTGTTAGTTCTTGGAGCATAAATTATTAGTACTTTTATTATGAAATGATTTATTTCTTATAATAGCTATTTAGTATTATGAAACTATTTATTTAATGCTACCTGATCAGTAAACAAAAAAGCATTTCAAATTAAACTAATCCTTAAACCAGGTTTAAACCCTAAAGTCTGGGTCATTATGCAGGAGGTTTATTTTTATTTTTAGTCTGTGTGCACCTTGATTTTTGAAAATTGCATGCAAAAAATTTCCAAGAATGCAAATTTTCATCTGACTGTTAAATAAAGTTTAAGTTTAAAACCTAGATCTTACCTAAATATAAGTTTAGCATGCAATCAATCTTTTTGCATAATTTCAGTCAGTCTCAAAAAGATGGTTCTAAAAGCTATCCTGGAAGATACCTACAACTTGATGAAAGTAATTAAGCGAGGTCGCGAAGTAGTTTCTGGTGTAAGTTTCTATTCCTAGAGACTTTATGTTGATTTTTACCTGTTGTCTAGTGATCTGCTCACTGATACCTGTAGTGACAAATATTCTACCTATTATTCGTGCTGTGTGGTTGTGTGCCCCCTACATGTGTGGCGCACTTTAAGAGACATTGTCATACAACAGGCGAGAGGCATTACTGCCCATTTCTCTGACTCTGAGCGGGCACACATGCGCGCGGATACGTACGCAGGTCATACACACAGGCACACACTCGCACAGGATTGTACAGCGGCCCTATAACTTTATATTATCGTTAGGCATGTACACCTCACTGTGCCTTGGGGGTTGGCCCTCAAGGCCGTTAATTGCACGAGCAGAGCCAAGCCGAGATTCCAATTTAGCCACAGATTAATGTAACTGCACTTGGAATCGAGCCTGGGCCGCTGGCACATCAGAGCGCGGCGCGACACCACTCAAACCACTGGGCTACGGCCCCCTCCCCAACAGGGAGCCCCCTGTACGTGTGCATTGTCTATGCTGGTTTCCTTTGTTCCTCACTCCGCAGAGCATAGCCGAAAGAATTTGCGACTCGTACAAGCAGCTCAGTCTGGCTGAGAAGGAGACATTCTTCAACATGCTGGTGTCAGATCATGGCGTTGCGGAGACAACCAAAATCGGCATTACATTGGACAGGGTAAGATGCTTATTTATTGGGTTTATAACGCCCCAACGCGTGTCATGTGTCATTTTTGGGTAGTGAGATGAGAGATTTTTGGGGAGTGAGATGAGAGATTTTAGGGGAGTGAGATGAGAGATTTTAGGGGAGTGAGATGTGGGACATTTTTGGGGAGTGAGATGGAATATTTTTGGGGATTGAGATGTGGGACATTTCTAAGGAGTGAGATGAGAGGTTTCGGGGGTGATATAGGAAATCTTTTAGGGAGTGAGATTAGAGATTTTTGGAGAGTGAGATGTGGGAGATTTTTGGGGAGTGAGAAGAGAGATTTTTTGGAGGGAGTGAGATGAGAGATTTGGGGGTGAGATGAGATTTTTTTGGGAGTGTGATGAGATATTTTTGGGTAGTGGGATGAGAGATTTGGGGGTGAGATAAGAGATTTTTGGGAGTGAGATCAGAGATTTTGGGGAGTGAGATGAGAGATTTCTGTGAAGCGGACAGAGTAAGGGTTATTTACTGAGTTTATAGCGTGTATGATGACGCATCGACTTAAATCTCAGCCAATTATACTCGTATTTTCATCTTGCCCGCAGTCAAATCCTGTGGAGAGCATTCAACGCCTGCAGAATCTGCGCCACATCACCCAGCCGCAGTTTGCCGGGCTGTTTCGCGTGCTCGGCAAAGCCCAAGGTGGAGTGAAGTTCATGGTTAATATGCGCACTGATCTGAGCAAACTCACTGGCAAATCTACTGTAGAAGCTACTCCAGCTGTTGTCCCAGTGATCGACCACGAGCTCAAACAGCTGCTGTCTGTGTGGTTCAGCTCGGGTCTGTTTCACCTGCAACGGGCTACCTGGGAGTCGCCGAGTAGGCTGTTGGAGAAGGTGAATTTTTCTATGTTCTTCTAGAATTTTCTTCTATGCACTACATATCGGTAGGCTATTTTAGTAGGCATCGCAAAATGTACAGTAGGTTTTTTATAATTTAAACTTTGGCGCTAAAATTAATGTTGAAGATGGGAGATTTTTGGAGAGTGAGATGGGAGATTTTTGGAGAGTGAGATGGAAGATTTTTGAGGAGTGAGATAAGAGAGATTTTTGGCGAGTGAGATGGGAGATTTTCAGAAAATGAGATTTGAGATTTTTGGGAAGTGAGATGAGAGACATTGGGGAGTGAGATGTGAAAATAAATGATTTTTGAAGGATTCGCTTCAGATTCCTTCCTTGCTACTTATTAGTAGATAATCACTTACTAAGCACGATTGAATTCCCTACCCTAACCTCGCTGTCAGGTGGCCGCTAGCGAGGCTGTCCACCCGATCCTTGGCTGGCAGGATCTCAAACGTCGTGTTGGCGCCTACAAACGCTGCTTCGTGTTCACGCATCCCTGCCTGCCCGGCGAACCGCTGGTCATTCTTCACGCCGCACTGCTGGAGAATGTGGCCGACACCATGGAGAAAATTGTGCCAGCACTGTTTGAGCACATGCCTGATAGTGTGGAGGATCCCGCCAGGGTTAAGGTTTGCACTTTCTGGAAAGTGATTTTGAGGCAACAGATGGATGATTTTGAGGGAATAAGATGGATGATTTTGAGGGAACAAGATGGATGATTTTGAGGGAACAAGATGGATGATTTTGAGGCTACAAGATGGATGATTTTGAGGGAACAAGATGGATGATTTTGAGGGAACAAGATAGATGATTTTGAGGGAACAAGATGGATGATTTTGAGGGAACAAGATAGATGATTTTGAGGGAACAAGATGGATGATTTTGAGGCTACAAGATGGATGATTTTGAGGCAACAAGATGGATGATTTTGAGGAAATGATGGATGATTTTGAGGGAACAAGATGGATGATTTTGAGGAAATGATGGATGATTTTGAGGGAACAAGATAGATGATTTTGAGGGAACAAGATGGATGATTTTGAGGCTACAAGATGGATGATTTTGAGGGAACAAGATGGATGATTTTGAGGCAACAAGATGGATGATTTTGAGGCAACAATATGGATGATTTTGAGGGAATAAGATGGATGATTTTGAGGAAATGATGGATGATTTTGAGGGAATAAGATGGATGATTTTGAGGGAATAAGATGGATGATTTTGAGGGAATAAGATGGATGATTTTTAGGGAACAAGATGGATGATTTTTAGGGAACAAGATGGATGATTTTGAGGGAACAAGATGGATGATTTTGAGGGAACAAGATAGATAATTTTGAGGGAACAAGATGGATGATTTTGAGGCAACAAGATGGATGATTTTTAGGGAACAAGATGGATGATTTTGAGGGAACAAGATGGATGATTTTTAGGGAACAAGATGGATGATTTTGAGGGAACAAGATGGATGATTTTGAGGTAACAAGATGGATGATTTTGAGGCAACAGATGGATGATTTTGAGGGAACAGATGGATGATTTTGAGGCAACAGATGGATGATTTTGAGGCAACAGATGGATGATTTTGAGGGAACAAGATGGATGATTTTGAGGCAACAAGATGGATGATTTTGAGGGAACAAGATGGATGATTTTGAGGGAACAAGATGGATGATTTTGAGGGAACAAGATGGATGATTTTGAGGGAACAAGATGGATGATTTTGAGGGAACAAGATAGATGATTTTGAGGGAACAAGATGGATGATTTTGAGGCAACAAGATGGATGATTTTGAGGTAACAAGATAGATGATTTTGAGGGAACAAGATGGATGATTTTTAGGGAACAAGATGGGTGATTTTGAGGGAACAAGATGGATGATTTTGAGGGAACAAGATGGGTGATTTTGAGGGAACAAGATGGATGATTTTGAGGGAACAAGATGGATGATTTTGAGGCAACAAGATGGATGATTTTTAGGGAACAAGATGGATGATTTTGAGGCAACAAGATGGATGATTTTGAGGCAACAAGATGGATGATTTTGAGGGAACAAGATGGATGATTTTGAGGCAACAGATGGATGATTTTGAGGCAACAGATGGATGATTTTGACGGAACAAGATGGATGATTTTGAGGGAACAAGATAGATGATTTTGAGGGAACAAGATAGATGATTTTGAGGGAACAAGATGGATGATTTTGAGGGAACAAGATAGATGATTTTGAGGGAACAAGATGGATGATTTTGAGGGAACAAGATGGATGATTTTGAGGCAACAAGATGGATGATTTTGAGGCAACAAGATGGATGATTTTGAGGGAATAAGATGGATGATTTTGAGGGAACAAGATGGATGATTTTGAGGGAACAAGATGGGTGATTTTGAGGGAACAGATGGATGATTTTGAGGGAACAAGATGGATGATTTTGAGGCAACAAGATGGATGATTTTGAGGCAACAAGATGGATGATTTTGAGGCAACAAGATGGATGATTTTGAGGGAATAAGATGGATGATTTTGAGGGAACAAGATGGATGATTTTGAGGGAACAAGATGGATGATTTTGAGGGAACAAGATGGGTGATTTTGAGGGAACAAGATGGATGATTTTGAGGGAACAAGATGGGTGATTTTGAGGGAACAAGATGGATGATTTTGAGGGAACAAGATGGATGATTTTGAGGCAACAAGATGGATGATTTTTAGGGAACAAGATGGATGATTTTGAGGCAACAAGATGGATGATTTTGAGGCAACAAGATGGATGATTTTGAGGGAACAAGATGGATGATTTTGAGGCAACAGATGGATGATTTTGAGGCAACAGATGGATGATTTTGACGGAACAAGATGGATGATTTTGAGGGAACAAGATAGATGATTTTGAGGGAACAAGATAGATGATTTTGAGGGAACAAGATGGATGATTTTGAGGGAACAAGATAGATGATTTTGAGGGAACAAGATGGATGATTTTGAGGGAACAAGATGGATGATTTTGAGGCAACAAGATGGATGATTTTGAGGCAACAAGATGGATGATTTTGAGGGAATAAGATGGATGATTTTGAGGGAACAAGATGGATGATTTTGAGGGAACAAGATGGGTGATTTTGAGGGAACAGATGGATGATTTTGAGGGAACAAGATGGATGATTTTGAGGCAACAAGATGGATGATTTTGAGGCAACAAGATGGATGATTTTGAGGCAACAAGATGGATGATTTTGAGGGAATAAGATGGATGATTTTGAGGGAACAAGATGGATGATTTTGAGGGAACAAGATGGATGATTTTGAGGGAACAAGATGGGTGATTTTGAGGGAACAAGATGGATGATTTTGAAGGAACAAGATGGGTGATTTTGAAGGAACAAGATGGATGATTTTGAGGGAACAAGATGGATGATTTTGAGGGAACAAGATGGATGATTTTTAGGGAACAAGATGGATGATTTTGAGGGAACAAGATGGATGATTTTGAGGTAACAAGATGGGTGATTTTGAGGGAACAAGATGGATGATTTTAAGGGAACAAGATGGATGATTTTGAGGGAACAAGATGGGTGATTTTGAGGGAACAAGATGAATGATTTTGAAGGAACAAGATGGGTGATTTTGAAGGAACAAGATGGATGATTTTTAGGGAACAAGATGGATGATTTTGAGGGAACAAGATGGATGATTTTGAGGTAACAAGATGGATGATTTTGAGGCAACAGATGGATGATTTTGAGGCAACAGATGGATGATTTTGAGGGAACAAGATGGATGATTTTGAGGGAACAAGATGGATGATTTTAAGGGAACAAGATGGATGATTTTGAGGCAACAGATGGATGATTTTGAGGGAACAAGATGGATGATTTTGAGGGAACAAGATGGATGATTTTTAGGGAACAAGATGGATGATTTTGAGGCAACAGATGGATGATTTTGAGGGAACAAGATGGATGATTTTGAGGGAACAAGATGGATGATTTTTAGGGAACAAGATGGATGATTTTGAGGCAACAAGATGGATGATTTTGAGGTAACAAGATGGATGATTTTGAGGCAACAGATGGATGATTTTGAGGCAACAGATGGATGATTTTGAGGGAACAAGATGGATGATTTTGAGGGAACAAGATGGATGATTTTAAGGGAACAAGATGGGTGATTTTGAGGGAACAAGATGGATGATTTTGAGGGAACAAGATGGGTGATTTTGAGGGAACAAGATGGATGATTTTGAGGGAACAAGATGGATGATTTTGAGGCAACAAGATGGATGATTTTTAGGGAACAAGATGGATGATTTTGAGGCAACAAGATGGATGATTTTGAGGCAACAAGATGGATGATTTTGAGGGAACAAGATGGATGATTTTGAGGCAACAGATGGATGATTTTGAGGCAACAGATGGATGATTTTGACGGAACAAGATGGATGATTTTGAGGGAACAAGATAGATGATTTTGAGGGAACAAGATAGATGATTTTGAGGGAACAAGATGGATGATTTTGAGGGAACAAGATAGATGATTTTGAGGGAACAAGATGGATGATTTTGAGGGAACAAGATGGATGATTTTGAGGCAACAAGATGGATGATTTTGAGGCAACAAGATGGATGATTTTGAGGGAATAAGATGGATGATTTTGAGGGAACAAGATGGATGATTTTGAGGGAACAAGATGGGTGATTTTGAGGGAACAGATGGATGATTTTGAGGGAACAAGATGGATGATTTTGAGGCAACAAGATGGATGATTTTGAGGCAACAAGATGGATGATTTTGAGGCAACAAGATGGATGATTTTGAGGGAATAAGATGGATGATTTTGAGGGAACAAGATGGATGATTTTGAGGGAACAAGATGGATGATTTTGAGGGAACAAGATGGGTGATTTTGAGGGAACAAGATGGATGATTTTGAAGGAACAAGATGGGTGATTTTGAAGGAACAAGATGGATGATTTTGAGGGAACAAGATGGATGATTTTGAGGGAACAAGATGGATGATTTTTAGGGAACAAGATGGATGATTTTGAGGGAACAAGATGGATGATTTTGAGGTAACAAGATGGGTGATTTTGAGGGAACAAGATGGATGATTTTGAGGGAACAAGATGGATGATTTTGAGGGAACAAGATGGGTGATTTTGAGGGAACAAGATGAATGATTTTGAAGGAACAAGATGGGTGATTTTGAAGGAACAAGATGGATGATTTTTAGGGAACAAGATGGATGATTTTGAGGGAACAAGATGGATGATTTTGAGGTAACAAGATGGATGATTTTGAGGCAACAGATGGATGATTTTGAGGCAACAGATGGATGATTTTGAGGGAACAAGATGGATGATTTTGAGGGAACAAGATGGATGATTTTAAGGGAACAAGATGGATGATTTTGAGGCAACAGATGGATGATTTTGAGGGAACAAGATGGATGATTTTGAGGGAACAAGATGGATGATTTTTAGGGAACAAGATGGATGATTTTGAGGCAACAGATGGATGATTTTGAGGGAACAAGATGGATGATTTTGAGGGAACAAGATGGATGATTTTTAGGGAACAAGATGGATGATTTTGAGGCAACAAGATGGATGATTTTGAGGTAACAAGATGGATGATTTTGAGGCAACAGATGGATGATTTTGAGGCAACAGATGGATGATTTTGAGGGAACAAGATGGATGATTTTGAGGGAACAAGATGGATGATTTTAAGGGAACAAGATGGATGATTTTGAAGCAACAGATGGATGATTTTGAGGTAACAAGATGGATGATTTTGAGGCAACAGATGGATGATTTTGAGGCAACAGATGGATGATTTTGAGGGAACAAGATGGATGATTTTGAGGGAACAAGATGGATGATTTTAAGGGAACAAGATGGATGATTTTGAGGCAACAAGATGGATGATTTTGAGGGAACCAGATGGATGATTTTGAGGGAACCAGATGAATGATTTTGAGGGAACCAGATGGATGATTTTGAAGAAACAAGATGAATGATTTTGAGGGAACAGATCAGTGACAATACTCTGCCCATCCATGCCCTACTCTCGCAGGTGGCAAACTTCTACTCAATCAGCCGGCCCATTGACGGCTTGAGCGGCATCGACCTCGGCAGCAACATTGTCCGCCGGGTCATGCACCGTCTGCAGGCCGAGTACCCCAAGCTGCAGCACTTCTCCTCTCTGTCCCCCATCCCCGGCTTCAACAACTGGCTGTTTGGCCAGATCAATCGCCACCTGCAGCACGAGGTGTTCGCCAGAATTCTCGACGATGTTCGACCTGAGAGCTCCGACCTGCTGCCGTTGTTCTCTGACGAGACTCACGTCAAGATGATGCAGGTTGGCGGCTTTCCGTTCTCGTCATCTTTGGATTATCTACTTCTGCTCCCCCGGATAATCCACGTCTATCTACCTGGATAATCCACGTCTATTCACATGGATAATTCACGTCTATCTACCTGGATAATCCACGTCTATTCACCTGGATAATCACGTCTATCTGCTTCGATTAGCCACATCTATTTATCTAGATAATCCACATGTATCTACCTGAATAATCCACGTCCATCCACCTAGATAATCCATGTCTATCTACCTGGATAATCCGTCTATCTACCTAAGTAATCCACGTCCATCCACCTGGATAGTCCATGTCTATCTACCTGGATAATCCGTCTATCTACCTAGATAACCCATGTCTACCCACCCCTGTAAACCTCAGCTATTCGACGTAGACAACAACAAAGACCTGTACACCAAGCTGTCAATGACGCTGGAGTCGCAAGAGTGGATCACCTCCCCAGTGCTAGTCTCGGAGCTGAAGCAGCCCCTGATGAAGCTGTGCGCTCGCTACCTATTCGCGCTGAAGCACCGGGGCCACGCATTGGATCCTATCGCTAATTTTCACCTCCGCAACGGTGCGGTGATGTACCGCCTGTGCTGGCAGGCCGATCAGAGTCCGAACGGGCTGAGCCAGTCCTGCGGCATGATGGTCAACTATCGCTACTATCCAGAGCTCACTGAGGGCTTCTCTGAGAAATATTATTTTACTAAACGGATTCCGGTTGGCGAGCCGTTTGCTAGCGTTATCAGCATCGAACCGGACAGTCTGCCGCTTGACCCGTGAGCTGCCGCTTGGCGTGCTTTTCTATGAATTTCTAAGAGTTACTAGTAACAACTTGTTTTTTTACTTTTGTTTCGTTTGCTTTTTGTTGCTGCGCCCGATTTAAATAACTGTCCGGAAATATTCCACATTTTGGAGAAATTTTCGAAAAATTTAGTATTGCTGTGCCTGCTTCCGGCCAGTTACCCCCCCCCCCACAGGCAAGTGAGTGAGCTGTGTCTATCTGTCTGTCTGTGTGTGTGTCTGTCTGTCTGTGTGTGTGTCTGTCTGTCTGTCTGTCTGTCTGTCTGTCTGTCTGTCTGTCTGTCTGTCTGTCTGTCTGTGTCTGTCTGTCTGTGTGTATGTCTGTCTATCTGTCTGTCTGTCTGTCTGTGTGTATGTCTGTCTGTCTGTCTGTCTGTCTGTCTTAGTGACTGTCTGTCTGTCTGTGTGTCTGTCTGTCTGTCTGTCTGTCTGTCTGTCTGTCTGTCTGTCTGTCTGTCTGTGTGTATGTCTGTCTATCTGTCTGTCTGTCTGTCTGTGTGTATGTCTGTCTGTCTGTCTGTCTGTCTGTGTGTATGTCTATCTGTCTGTCTGTCTGTCTGGTTGTCTGTCCGTCTGTCTGCCTGTCTGTCTGTCTGTCCGACTGTCTGTCCGTCTGTCTGTCTGTCTTAGTGTCTGTCTGTCTGTCCGTCTTTCTGTCCGTCTTTCTGTCCGTCTGTCCGTCTGTCTGTCTGTCTTAGTGTCTGTCTGTCTGTCCGTCTTTCTGTCCGTCTGTCTGTCCGTCTGTCTGTCTGTCTGTCTGTCTGTCTGTCTGTCTGTCTGTCTGTCTGTCTGGTTGTCTGTCCGTCTGTCTGCCTGTCTGTCTGTCTGTCCGACTGTCTGTCCGTCTGCCTGTCTGTCTGTCTGTCTGTCTGTCTGTCTGTCTGTCTGTCTGTCTGTCTGTCTGTGTTTGTGCTCTCGCATGTATTCAATTTAAACTAAACTCATATAACTTTTGTCTTTCATTTCGTCTTCCGTTCATGAATCAGTAGTTTTTCATTTGCTGGCCTGATTGGCAGGGCGTTTGCCAGTCCTGGGTGTAGGCAGGCAGGGGGCCAAAGGGTCCCCCTAGAAATCAGAGCCAGATGTGCTTTCCAGACTTTGTGTTCTGATTTTGATGTGTTCAGCATTAGCCACAGAAACTAGAATAACTAGATGGGCCACTCAGCACATTTGCGTGTAAGCTACTTTCAGTTCAGTAGTAAGTTTAACTGAAGCATTTTAATGTATTTTTAAAGCCAATGCTCATTTATTGGCTCTCCTCCCAGCTTAAACCCTCAAACTCCCCACAGAACGTCCACCCCTGCCCCACTACCCATTTTTTATTACCTTCCTCGGTACTTTATTACCTGCCTTTATTTTTATAAAATTGCTTATGTATTCTTATTTGCTACTGAACTGAAAGCAGAGAGCTGTTTTGCTAAGTCTTATATGCCAGAGTGGCCCATCTAGTTATCTGTATTCTAGTAAATGTTGTTTTAACTTCGCAGGTTACTGTAATTAATATTTGGCCTTATTGTTTTATAACTTGCAAAAGCACTGAGTGTGTATGAATTAATCTGATAATTGCACCAGTGTTTTTTGCTAGTAGTTACTCGTATTACTGCAAGTAGCGCGCCGAGTGTATGATTTTTGTGACTGTGTATCAGAGACTGCAGTAGAATATTAATGTCCGCAAGCGCTTTAATTTTTAAATAAATAATTCAGCAACATTTCTGTTACCTGATTGCCATCTTGTGTGTAAATTATACATTCTATCTATCATATCCGATGCCATCATAAAATGTACTTCTCTCTGTCTCTACATTACAAACAGGATGCAATAGTCGCTTTGCTAAAATAAAATTATAAATGCCTGCTAGTAAAGTATGTATAGCTATTTAGCCTTTGAAGTTCTGAGGTTTGTCTGTCTTATGCAAGTTGATATTTTTATTAATATAAACTATCGAAATTGTTTTTTTAAAGATCATTTCAGTTAGCCAGTCCGAATGAGAGTTCAGGGGCTTCAGATTGTCCTACTAATAGTTCAGGAACTTCAGATTGTCTTAATAAGAATTCAGGAGCTTCAGATTGTCCTAATGAGACTTCAGTGGCTTCAGTTTGTCCTAATGAGAGTCCCAGAACTTCAAGATTGTCTTAATGAGAGTTCAGGGGTTTCAGCCTGTCCTGATGAGAGTTCAGTCGCTTTCCCAACTGCCGATGCAGCAAGCGATGCAGCAAATTGTAATGCCTCATCAGCAAATCTTATCAGACTCTGATTATCAACAGCATCGCATCAGCAGCATCGGCAAGATCGAGGCTTAGAGGAGACATGGACTTAAGGATTATGGATTTCTATCCGATTTGCCGGGCAGGAATGTAAAAGAAACAGTGAGTTTTTGCCATAGACAACATATGAATACATTTTAGCACAACGCACAAACATTGAATAGTGTAGGCAATTAAAGAGCATAAAATACTTATTGTACCATGACCTTTGTGCCCTATAACAGTTTTTATTCCTGTTATCTTCTGCTCACAAGTCAGAAAGACTTTCGAACACACACATTATTTTAAGAAGCCAGTAAATTCAATCGGTTTTTTCATTTTTTAAATGATGCATATGCATAATTTTATGTATAAAAGTATGTGTAATAATAATATAAACATACAGCAACATGAGTTCAAGCTTAACCATAGCAATGTCCGTGCTTAAAAAATTGAGAGCTTCAGAAATGTTAAGAACATGATGAAAAATCACGCTCAGGTGTCCTTACTCCCCTGGTGCCACCTGTTGAAGGTGCCGACGACGTCGGGGTGATGGCTAAATGCTTAACTGACTAGCTGAGGATGTCCAGCAGTTGAGGTTTGCCCATTATTGAAACTTGATAAGAAAAACCTGACATATTTGCAACAGGATGTCCATAGTCACCTGGTGTAATCTGTTGAAGGTGCCGACGGCGTCCGGGTGATGGCTGAATGCTTGACTGACTAGCTGAGGATGTCCAGCAGTTGATTTTTGCCCACTGTCGAGGCTTGATTAGCGAAACTAGAGAAATACTTATCGGGCTGTCCATAGTCACCTGGTGTAATCTGTTGAAGGAGCCGACGGCGTCGGGATGATGACGGAATGCTTGAGAGACTAGCTGAGAATGTCTGGCGGTTGATTCTTGCCCACTGTCGAGGCTTGATTAGCGAAACTAGAGAAATACTTATCGGGCTGTCCATAGTCACCTGGTGTAATCTGTTGAAGGAGCCGACGACGTCGGGATGATGACGGAATGCTTGAGAGACTAGCTGAGAATGTCTGGCGGTTGATTCTTGCCCACTGTCGAGGCTTGATTAGCGAAACTAGAGAAATACTTATCGGGCTGTCCATAGTCACCTGGTGTAATCTGTTGAAGGAGCCGACGACGTCGGGATGATGACGGAATGCTTGAGAGACTAGCTGAGAATGTCTGGCGGTTGATTCTTGCCCACTGTCGAGGCTTGATTAGCGAAACTAGAGAAATACTTATCGGGCTGTCCATAGTCACCTGGTGTAATCTGTTGAAGGAGCCGACGGCGTCGGGATGATGACGGAATGCTTGAGAGACTAGCTGAGAATGTCTGGCGGTTGATTCTTGCCCACTGTCGAGGCTTGATCGGCGAAACTAGAGAAATCCGCATCAGGGTGTCCATAGTCACCTGGTGCCACCTGTTGAGGGTCCTGAAGCTCCACCTGGGTGAAGGCTAGTGACCAACGAAGTCAGAGCTGATGCAGACACATGTGGTCGACGCGCTGATGAAATTTGGAGACTTGGCAAGGCTGCACTGAGGCGCAGTGCTGATTGGCGCACAGGGGTGTACTGAATACACTAGCACTTATGGGAAAAATCCGACCTTCTGGCAGAATCATCGAATATCTCGACGGTCCGGAGGGCTGATGACTTGATTCATGTTTGAGAAGGTGCGCAACAAAAATTTGGCCCGTGTTCTTGAATTCCCCCCCCCCCTCTTGGTAGTTCGACGGGCGGAAAAATGGCTTTTCTGTTGTAAAGTTTCCTGTAATTTACCTATCGCTTGGAATTTTATCTTTTTTAAATTGACACAACCGCTTGCTTGTACGAACGTATAACTAAGATATGGACTCGTCTACAAAATCTGTGAGACTTGAGCAAACTCATAGCAGGCGCCTCATCAAGCAAAAAAAGATGCAGTGGCTGAGAGTTCGCATTGTTGGAAAAGTATAGAGGTGGCAATGGCTCGCCTTGGAGGCGGTGTTCCATTTGAAGGTCGTCTATTCGAGAGGACAGGGGAGGACAGGGGGGAGAGGTTTCGTTCCTTATTTTTACCCTGAAAAAAAGTTACAGGAATTTTCATATCCATTCTCTGTCTGCCTCGGTTGCTTGAGAGCTTGCTCGAAGTTTGAGATAAATATTTATTCATACAAAAGGTTGCTTAGCTCTGGGCATAATTACTCCAACTCAGAGCAGGAGCATTTACTTGTCCTGGGCATACGGCTTACAATGGGTATCACTTTAGTCTGCGAGCGTAGCGCTGCGGCTCCTCTCCTCTGCATCGAGCTTAACTGTTTGGGTCTGACGTCCGGCCCACTCCTGCCTACAAGAATAAGTTGCGAATTGCAGAAACCCAAAAGGCACAAGCAGCTCAATTTTAACTCAGTTTGAGCTGACGCTTGTGCAGCAGTCAGTGGACAGATTGGTGAGGCGGCAAACCTGCTAATTATTCTTCTTAAGAGTTTTTCTGTCCGCTAATAAATTATTTTCTAAGCAGCTTTGTCATGGCAACCAACCCACAACATAAAAACTGGCCCCATCCATGCAGTCCATAGCTCAAATAGCAAATGTTAACAAGCCACATAGCGAACCCCTCTGTTGAGAAGAAAAATACAAGCCCCTACTAGAGCAACCATGCGCTTCACCCTGCTTCTTCTGGTGCTCGGAGGTGAGTAGTGAAGTGACTGGTTGATCTAGCTTCTTAGTTTCTATGGAAACCAAATCGTCCTTGCAGCTGTGACGCTCAGCGCCAATGCTTTCAACCTGGACTGCTACAACTGCACATCCTGCAGCGAGACATTCGATCGCAACAAAAGCAGGGTTTTTAGCGGCTGCAACGCCTGTGCCGTGAGTTAAACCTGTCAGACAGTTTGATCAGCTCATGATTCACCTCATCATTCGGTGTGACTAATTGCAGAAGTACAAATACACTGGCACCGGGACTGTGGACCGCTTCTGCGCCAGCTACTGCAACCCGGGAATCGACCGGTATGGAAACGAAGTCTATTGCTGCAGCACTGACCTCTGCAACTTCGGTGAGCGACTCGGCAGTCTCTTCTGGCTGCTGCTGTTGCCAGCTGCCGCTGTGGCTGCCATCAGCTCCCGGCTGTGAGCCACCTGCTAGCAACAGCTGACGATCCTGATGCGATAGCAACTCTATATACGCTAATTTTCAACAGAACTTCAATAAACTATTTTGCCAGCTCCTACAGTATCAACTTCTGTTTTTTAGTTTGAAATACGAGTAGTTTAGTTTTTAGTTTAGTTTAGTTTTAGTTTAAAAAATCCGGATATCATAAAAACTTTCAATTATGATATGATATATATTTTCAAATTCTCTATTATCGTTTTTAAATAATATTTTAAGATTTTTTGATAAATGTAGCCAGCCGATCTGATCTGCCTTATACCTAAATTCCAACAAAATCACGATATTCTAATTTCTTTTTAAATTTTGCAGAAATTGTTTGTTGCTAAATTGCTGATACAAGGAGCAAGTCTTCACCGAGTTGAGTAGCATAACCATCGCCAAAATTCTGTATGGATTACCCATACAAAAACACACCTGCATGCAGACCTAAAACACACCTATAGATCCTGCAGACCTAAAACACACCTACGTGTAGATCCTGCAGACCTAAAACACACCTACATGTAGATCCTGCAGACCTAAAACATACCTACATGTAGATACTGCAGACCTAAACACACCTATAGATCCTGCAGACCTAAAACACACCTACATGTAGATCCTGCAGACCTAAACACACCTACATGTAGATCCTGCAGACCTAAAACACACCTACATGTAGATCCTGCAGACCTAAAACACACCTATAGATCCTGCAGACATAAAACACACCTACGTGTAGATCCTGCAGACCTAAAACACACCTACATGTAGATCCTGCAGACCTAAAACATACCTACATGTAGATACTGCAGACCTAAACACACCTATAGATCCTGCAGACCTAAAACACACCTACATGTAGATCCTGCAGACCTAAACACACCTACATGTAGATCCCGCAGACCTAAAACACACCTACATGTAGATCCTGCAGACCTAAAACACACCTATAGATCCTGCAGACATAAAACACACCTACGTGTAGATCCTGCAGACCTAAAACACACCTACATGTAGATCCTGCAGACCTAAAACACACCTACGTGTAGATCCTGCAGACCTAAAACACACCTACGTGTAGATCCTGCAGACCTAAAACACACCTACATGTAGATACTGCAGACCTAAAACACACATATAGATCCTGCAGACCTAAAACACACCTATAGATCCTGGAGACCTAAAACACACCTACATGTAGATCCTGCAGACCTAAAAAACACCTACAGGTAGATCCTGCAGACCTAAAACACACGTAGATCTTGCGGACCTAAAGCACACCTACATGTAGATCTTGCAGACCTAAAACACACCTATAGATCCTGCAGACCTAAAACACACCTACGTGTAGATCCCGCAGACCTAAAACATACCTACATGTAGATCCTGCAGACCTAAAACACACCTATAGATCCTGCAGACCTAAAACACACCTATAGATCCTACAGACCTAAAACACACCTACATTTAGATCCTGCAGACCTAAAACATCCTATATGTAGATCCTGCAGACCTAAAACACACCTACGTGTAGATCCTGCAGACCTAAAACACACCTACATGTAGATACTGCAGACCTAAAACACACCTATAGATCCTGCAGACCTAAAACACACCTATAGATCCTGCAGACCTAAAACACACCTATAGATCCTGCAGACCTAAAACACACCTACGTGTAGATCCTGCAGACCTAAAACACACCTACATGTAGATCCTGCAGACCTAAAACATACCTACATGTAGATACTGCAGACCTAAACACACCTATAGATCCTGCAGACCTAAAACACACCTACATGTAGATCCTGCAGACCTAAAACACACCTACATGTAGATACTGCAGACCTAAAACACACCTATAGATCCTGCAGACCTAAAACACACCTATAGATCCTGCAGACCTAAAACACACCTATAGATCCTGGAGACCTAAAACACACCTGCATGTAGATCCTGCAGACCTAAAACACACCTATAGATCCTGCAGACCTAAAACACACCTATAGATCCTGCAGACCTAAAACACACCTATAGATCCTGCGAACCTAAAACACACCTACATTTAGATCTTGCAGACCTAAAACACACCTATAGATCATGCAGACCTAAAACACACCTACGTGTAGATCCTGCAGACCTAAAACACACCTATAGATCCTGCAGACCTAAAACACACCTATAGATCCTGCGAACCTAAAACACACCTACATTTAGATCTTGCAGACCTAAAACACACCTATAGATCATGCAGACCTAAAACACACCTACGTGTAGATCCTGCAGACCTAAAACATACCTACATGTAGATCCTGCAGACCTAAAACATACCTACATGTAGATCCTGCAGACCTAAAACATACCTACATGTAGATCCTGCAGACCTAAAACACACCTATAGATCCTGCAGACCTAAAACACACCTACATGTAGATCCTGCAGACCTAAAACACAACTACATTTAGATCCGGCAGACCTAAAACACACCTACAGGTAGATCCTGCAGACCTAAAACACACCTACAGGTAGATCCTGCAGACCTAAAACACATCTTTTTAGGTTTTTGAGATCTAAAAAGCACTACTAGAGACTTATTAAGGGCCCTTTTTGGAGGTGAGGTTGATTTCAACCCATCTCGCCTCTGGTCGGCACTCGACGCCAAGCACCGGCAGGCGCGCGGCGCCAAGTGCCGATTTCGTACCCCAAAGTCGTCCCGATATGTATGCCGCAGGCACCCCGCCGGCGCATGGCGCTAAGCGCCGAAATGTAGGCGCCCTGATATGTACGCGCCCCGCAGGTGCCCCGATATGTACGCTCTTTGATATGTAGGTATCGATATGTAGCGCCCGGATATGTATTTACCGATATGTAGGCACCCCGAGCGCGCGATATGGATGCCGCAAGCCCCTAAAAGGATTCCCGCCCCTCCTGGGATTCCCACCCCTCCTGGGATTCCCACCCCTCCTGGGATTCCTACCCCTCCTGGGATTCCCACCCCTCCTGGGATTCCCATTCCTCCTGGGATTCCCACCCTCCTGGGATTCCCACCCCTCCTGGGATTCCTGCCCCTCCCAGGAGTCGTGCGCATAAAAAAACGAATCTGGTAGTATCTATGTAGTTAGTATCTGAGCCTATAATCTGCTGTGCGTAAAAAATGAAATACTGGAAGACTGAAATAAAACCTGCTTTTTGGAATGCCATTGTTTATTTAACTTGCTAGTACTTTTTGCTCATTAAGACAACAGTTCGTGATAAATTTGATATTTAATCTTAGTTATTTAAATAATAAGGGACAAACAGGTGCAATTGAACCTGTACGATCTGCTCTGTAGTGTGTTTGTTCCCTTCGAATCAGACCAGGCGGAACTTGACCCAGTCGGCGTTCGTCTCGATCTCCGCCTCCACCTGAGCGTCGGTGAACAGCAGCAGGCGGCAGGCTCTCAGCTTGCTGTTGTACAGCACGTGTCTGCAGCTGGCCGCACACATGCCAGCAGCTGTACACTCGATGACGCTATCAATGTTTTTTGCATCTTCGAAGCAATAGTAGGAGTTGTTGTAATTCGCTGGGTCAAAGCGGGCGGCCGTCCAGGTTCGATCAGCTTGGGGTCCAGTTTTGTTCACGAACTCGCAGATGAATCCATAATTTTTCCAGCATTCTCTTGTAGCGATCTTTCCATCAGGTTTTATTCTTAGACAGAATTCTTCATAGTTGTCACTCAGCCCTCTGAGCAGAGTGCTGTCATCCGGAAAGATGCCGTTGCCATTGACCCTCTGCCATCCAGCCGTACTCTTGCCTCTGTAGTCTGCCAGCTGGCTGAGTCCGATCCACAGGTGGCAACTGCAGGATGAGCTGATGCCGCTGCTACTCAGTGCCAGGATGGAGCTGTGCGAGTTAACGAGCTCGCCTCCGATCGATGCGCACTGCCGATTGGCTGAGCACCAGCTGTGGCTGTGAGCTGTGCTCACGAACAGGCACAGACCGGCCTGCATGGTGAACGGTGCGGGACACAGCAGGGCCTGCGACTGCAGCAGCTGGCAGCTCAGCAGCAGCAGCAGCAGCAGCGCAAGCATTTGGCGATGCTCTCTGAACCTAAAAAGCATAAATTTCGGGCCACGAAGATTCGCAGGGATGCTCATTATTTCTACATGATTTAACGGCGATAATGAGGAAGCCAAAACGCATTCAAACAGATGCCGATTGCATTCTTGCCTTTTGGCTGTTCGGTTCTCTGTCAAGAGTTTGATTCCGCCTGTCGTGGTAGCCTTCTGCTGTTTGTCTCTGATTGTGTCTCTCTCTTCTCTCTCCCAGTTTCTTCATTTTGCAAACGTCGATTTTGAGGAATATATTTTATTTCCACATTTGGGTAGAAAGACGCCACATCCGGGGGTTTATTGACAGTCGTGAGCTGGCAGGAGTTGCATTTGCTGTGTCAATAATCCGCTCTGGAAGGGTTTGGCTTTGTTTGGCCACCTAATGCATCTGAGCCTCAACTGGGTATGGTTGGTTTGAAGACATCAATTAGGAATATCCCTTTCTTGACTTTCTTGTCCAGCTGTTCTTTCGCTATTGTGCCGGGCACTCTTGCAGTGCGAGCGCACCCCGTCCTCTGGTGCGGTTGAATCATACCCATGCCCCGGCCGTTCCACCCTCCTTTGATAATTATGTGAATCGCCAATACATGTGTTGCGAGGTGTGCCTCAGCCAGTTAGCTTAAGCTTCCTTTTTCTGCCATGTCGTTCAACGCCTCCTTAATTATTACCTTGCTTGCTGTGCGATGATTGGCCAGGCAATTCCTTGCAATGATTTTTTTACTCTGCGCTGTGCTGTGATTGGCTGGTGGGTGCCTGAGCCACCCAAGTTGGGGTTGGGGCTGGTTTAATCCGGTTGGTTGGGGTGGGGCTCTGAGCCTGCCCTTCCCCTTGCGTTCCGTGGCAAGGGGGAATCTTTAAGCCCAGTGTCGCTTGTCCCACCCTCCGCGGGCCCCGCCGTGTTTGAGAGATTGTTCCATTCGTAGTGCGCGTCAGAGGGTGCGTCCCAGACTCCCGAGATATTGTTAGCACTTTACTGTACTGTACTCTGCAATGACCCACTCCACTGCCTATAGGCCGGGAATTCTGGGATACGACAATCGCAACTGAGCGTCTCTTAAATCTGTGGATGGATTGCGGAACCTTCCTTTCTAATCTCTCTCAATCTCGATGCAGTAAATCAAGCATTATTGGCGATTCCGACTTATAGTCGTGCATGCAACCCGTCTCCACCTCTTCAATGTCAATACTGCCGCTTTAACAAATATTTGCGATGCTTTTAAAATGCGTTTTACTTGGGAGTTTGCTGGTTTGCCTTGGACGCGCTTTCTCTCTGAGTTGTCTTCCTTACCTGCTAAACTGCAACACCAATTACCGCAGCATTATGCGTTCGAGCCAAATCTATAAACTAGCTCCTGACTACGAACAAAGCAAGACTTACAAATTTTATTTCTAGGCTAAGAATATTGTCCCTAACAAAATAAAATTGGAGTTAGAAACTTTAGCGTAACCTTTCTTTCATTTGAAATCAGACTTTAAAAAATAGTCTTTTAGAAAAATCTTTTCGTTCGAATCAGACCAGGCGGAACTTGACCCAGTCGGCGTTCGTCTCGATCTCCGCCTCCACCTGAGCGTCGGTGAACAGCAGCAGGCGGCAGACTCTCAGCTTGCTGTTGTACAGCACGTGTCTGCAGCTGGCGTCACTTATGCCAGCAGCTGTACACTCGATGGCACTTCTCACATTCGGCCGCCTTCCGGTCGCCGGTACTGGGTTTAGAGTTTGTCAGAATCCCGAACTCGCAGATGAAGCCGAGCTGACAGCCGCAGTCCCTGTCGGATAGCTTTCTGTCGGGTTTCTACCGAAGGCAGTATTCAATTGGCTCGCCAAGCTGACTGAAGAGAGTGCTGTCCTCGGGAAATACCCTGCTGCTGACTGAAGAGAGTGCTGTCCTCGGGAAATACCCTGCTGCTGACTGAAGAGAGTGCTGTCCTCGGGAAATACCCTGCTGCTGACTGAAGAGAGTGCTGTCCTCGGGAAATACCCTGCTGCTGACTGAAGAGAGTGCTGTCCTCGGGAAATACTCTGCTGCCGTTGACCCTCTGCCAGCCGGCCCTGCTGCAGCCTCTCATCAGCCAGGTCGCTCACTCCGATCCACAGGTCGCAGCCGCAGTCCGCAGTTGAAATTTCTCCGTCAACAATCAAATTCGCTTGATCGAGTCGCACGATTGCTGCTTAAATGAGTACCAGTCGCTTGTCTGAGCAGTGCTCAGAAACAGGTGCACTTTCCGGCCTAGAGTCGGATGGGACCTGGGCACATCAGAGGTAGCAGAAGCAACAGCAGAATCGTGTACAATGATTTAGTGGCCATCGGGTGCACACAACCTAAGCATAAAAACCGCGAATTAGTCTCATTAATATGCGATCCTGTTTTTGCATGTCTTTGGTCCGTTCGTGTGCAACTTAAACTGTACACTGTGTGCCCCTCTTATGACTCTACCGATTCATCCCAACCGACCCCCTGCTTCCCTTCTCGTATCTCTCCTTTTCCCCCTCATTATTTATTATTCTTATTGCTGCGATGTCAAGGCTTACTGGGGTGGGGAGAATTGTTAAGCTATCAAGGCTGAAATGTCAGAAGCTACATGTATAGTTTATTCAGAAAAAATTATTTTATTCTTTGAACTATTTTACTCGAATAGGGTGATTTACTAAACGGAAAAAGAAATGATTTTAAGAAAATATGTTTTCTTTTTACAGGATTTTCATAAATAATTTCCGTCACTTGCTTATTGGCCTCTCCGAAGGGGGCACTAGATTTCTAGATTTCCTTATCTCTACTATCGTCTCTCTCCATTCTTCTCTCTCACTGTCTCCCTCCTACCCCCATCATCTCTAATCTTTGACTCTTGGCTGACTTACTAAATGATAAAAACTAGGATCTCGAAAAAATCTAAAAAATCTGTTTCCACGGCTTGGGAGGCTGTAAAAATCGCTTTGCTTTAAATTAGGAATCTGCAAACTCCGACCTGAGCACGTGCGGCTCGCGAAGCCTCTCAATCCGGCCCTCGCGGGTCCTTTGAAACTTGAAACAGCAACCCGGCCCGCTCAAGGCTTGCGTCTCTTCTCAGCACTCTTCTCTCTCGTCTCTCCCCTCTTCTCTCCCTTCTCGTCTCTTCATCTCTTCTCCCCTCTTTTTCCCTCCTTCTCCTCTCCCCTTCTCCTCTCCCCCCTTCTCCTCTCCCCTTCTCCTCTCTCCCCTTCTCCTCTCTCCCCTTCTCCTCTCCCCCCTTCTCCTCTCCCCTTCTCCTCTCTCCCCTTCTCCTCTCTCCCCTTCTCCTCTCTCCCCTTCTCCTCTCTCCCCTTCTCCTCTCTCCCCTTCTCCTCTCCCGCCTTCTCTTCTCTTCCCTTTTCTCCACTCCCCTCTCCCCTTCTCTTATCTCCTCTCTTCTCTACTTTCTTCTCTCGTGTTTTATCTTCTCTCATCTGGCCAGCGGCAATGAGCTGGATTTTTTATCTGGCCGTTGAGGTAAAAAAAGTTTGTCAACTCCTGCTTTTAAACAATAATTTTTAATTTAAAATAACCGCGCGCTGTATTTACGAAGTTCTCGCGCCTGCCGCCAATCTGACGTGTTAGCGCGTATCTTCGCTTTCTTCGATTCCAAAACTGCGTGGACTCGACTTTGGGTGCCGGTTAACGAAGCTCTCACATGAAGCTGCTCTCGTAGCATTAAACCTGCTATATCGCGCTTTTATTTGCGACTTCATGCATTGGCGACAAACGTGTCACATTTCCTATCAGTGGTGTCTCAGCTTCTCAGCACCTGGCTCAGCTGGCTCAGCAGAAGCGTCAGGGGTCTGTTGATGCTGACGGAGAAGTCAACCTGTCTGAGGTCGATTTTGATTTACGATCGCCCTACCTGTCACTTTGTCTTGTCGCTTGCCCCAATCTGTTTTTTCTTCCATTTTCTTAATTTTCGGCAACCGCCCTGATGTCCCAGCTCAACCGCAGGGACATCAGGGCTGTGACCATGGCCCTCTCGGGTCATGGCTGTTTTGCCAGGCATCGTACAGGAATGTACATAGGCATGTGTACATGGCGTGTAACTAGACATGTACTTATACACTTTTTGTGCCTTGGGAGTTGGCCCTCTTGAATAAAAATCTCGCGACAGAATCACGGTCGATTGAGCCATCAATACATATACATGCAATGCGCAAGAGTCTACTGAGCAAGAATGATTCGTTTAAACGATATTGACTAAAGATTTTCAGATTCGGTGGAATAGATGAATCCATTGATATTTCAGTTAACGACTGTGCGCATGAAATCAAAGTGTGAACAAAGATGACAAAATATAAATCTGCTTTTTGAGATGCCATTGTTTATTAAACTTGTGGGTGGGGTATTTTGCTCATTTAAAAAGCAGCTCTTAGTTCTTGGTTTTTATTAAATTTGATATTTTATGTTAGTTATTCGAACGAAAGGGACATAGGGAGTACAATTGAACCACGATCTGCTCTTTAGTGCGTTTTTATTCCGTTCGAATCAGACCAGGCGGAACTTGACCCAGTCGGCGCTCGTCTCGATCTCCGCCTCCACCTGAGCGTCGGTGAACAGCAGCAGGCGGCAGGCTCGCAGCTTGTTGTTGTACAGCACGTGTCTGCAGCTGGCGTCACTCATGGCGGCTGCAACGCACTCAACAGCGCTGCTCACATGCGGCACTTCGGTGAAGCAGTACTCGGTGTTGTAGGTGGCTCTCTTGAACGACACCTTCTTCCAATTGGCGAGCTTCCGGTAAGCAGAGGGGTCCTTGTACTCGCAAGCGAATCCATAGTTACGGTTGCAATAGACGTCTCTGAGCAATCCGAGTTCGTTCATCCGAATGCAGTTTTCATCAGCACCTCCGGATGGTTCGCTTGTGTAAAACAGACTTTCAGGACTGGCGAAGCCGTTTCCGTTGACCCTCTGCCAGCCGGCTCTCTTCTTGCCTCTCTCATCGGCCAGGTCGCTCAGTCCGAGCCACAGCTGGCAGCTGCAGGATGAGCTGATGCCGCTGCGATTCAGTGCCAGGATGGAGCTGTGCGAGTTGAGCAGCTCGCCTCCGATCGATGCGCACTGCCGATTAGCTGAGCACCAGCTGTGGCTGTGAGCTGTGCTCACGAACAGGCACAGACCGGCCTGCATGGTGAACGGTGCGGGACACAGCAGGGCCTGCGACTGCAGCAGCTGGCAGCTCAGCAGCAGCAGCAGCAGCAGCGCAAGCATCGGGCGATGCTCTCTGAACCTAAAAAGCGTAAATTTCGGGCCACGAGAATTCGTAGGAATGCTCATCATTTCTATATGATTTAATGGCAGTTTGATTCTTGCCTTTTTGTTGTTCGATTCTTTGCTCCAAGAATTTGATTCCGCCTGCAGTCACTTGTCGCTTTCTTCTACTGTTGGCTGCCTCGATCTGACTGTCTCAATGTCTGTGAAAATCCGTTGACGATGCAGATACAATTTTCTCTCCTCTCTTTTTTTAGTTTCTTCTTAATTTTGCAAAGTCGATTTAGGGGAACAGTTTTATTTCCACATTTGTGTAGGAAGACGCCACATCCGGGGTTTATTGACAGTCGTGAGCTGGCAAGAGTTGCATTTTCTGTGTCCATTATCCGCTGTGGAAGGGTAACTTTACCAAAACTTTTGGCCACCTGATGCATCCGAGGCTGAACTTGGTATGGTTGGCTTTGAGACTTCAATTAGCAGCAATATCCCTTTTTTGACTTTCTTGTCCAGCAGTTCTTTTGCTGTTGTGCCGGGCACTCTTGCAGTGCTAGCGCACCGCGTCCTCCAGTGCGTTTGAGTCATACCCATGCCCCCATTGTTCCCCGTTTGATGATTACGAGAATCACCCCTATACATGTGTGCGAGGAAACTGCCTTGTCCACCAGTTCTATTGAAAATCAGCGTCTTGAAAATGTGGATTGCGGAACCTTCCTTTCTAATTTCTCTCAAGCTCGCAGTAAATCGAACATTATTGGCGATTCTGATTTAGTTGTGCATGCAACGCGTTTTTACCTCTCATCCCGGTGTGAAAAGATGAGTCCGGAAGACCCAGATAGGACTCTGACAAGTCTTTTTCCCAGCAGACAATCAATATTGTTTATTATTTTTCTAAAACCAGAAATTCTGACTGTAAATGTACAGTTTGCACTCTTAAAACCATCAAAAGAACTCCTGCAGGTGTTGTTTTTGTGGGTCCGCCTTCGGTCCTCTTGGAACAGATTTTTTTACTCCGTTGCCAGTCCTTTCTCATGGGATTATTTTTTTCTAAAATTGAAGATCCATAAACAGCAGCTATATCCAAAACGACATGTAAAAGCTGCTGGCATTCCATTCCATTGTTTAAAAGTCTGCTTATATAATTGCTATCAGTCCTATCTGAGTCCCCAGCCACCCTATGCATCAATCAGCCCTCACATTTCCTGTCTTGAAGAAGACTTAAGGCGCTATTATAAGTAACATAAGGGGCAAGAATTATACCTATTTTAATACAACATAAATTGTTAGTTTACAATGTATTACATACGAGAAAAAAGCATCATAATACTTTTTAATACCTTTCTCACTAGAGTCTAGAGAATGTACACTAGAGAGGCGCCATAATATGTACACTCGTACTCAAGATGACAAGAAAGACACCAACAACGAATGCTTGCAGAAGCGGAGACAAGGAGACAAGGAAGTCTGTTGTTCGACTGACAAGGCCTGTGCGGTTAAGGCACGTCAGTCCCGAGTCGCTGTCGTTTGGCGACTTTATCGACTTGGGGGCACAGGACTCGAAGTCCTCCGCCGGGTCACCATGTGCCCCCACGGAGGAACTTCCCTAAAGGGGCCCGAGCTCAACGGAATTGCCAAGCGACCTTGTCTTTGTGGTTTGACGGGAAGAGCTGGCTGGGACCGAGATGCCGAAGGACCGAGTCAGGTTCGTGCTCGATGGTGTAAAGAACAGCTTCAGAAGTACACGGCAATTCAAAGTGATGGATTTTAAGAAGCACACGGCAAATCACAGATCGGCTACTGTTCTGTGCAGATTCTGTGCACCTGTATGCTCTTTTGGGCTTCGGCTTCCGTTTTGTACTGTCATGAGCTGAGTCAAACTGTGCGTTTTATGATGTTGAAACATGGTTTCGACGCCATAGAGACCTACATGGATGACTTCGTCTTTTGTGGAGATCTGGAGAGTGCTGCTGGAAGTTCTACAATCATCTCATCGATCTGCTGGAGCGGCTGGTATTCACTGAATCGTAGCAAGTGTTGTTCCACCGACAACGCGGATGACCTTTCTGGGAATTTTATTCGATAGCGTGGCTGGCGGTCAGATGTCTTCCTGTCGACAAGGTCCAAAGTTTTTTGCACGTTTTATCTCTCTGCTCTTCGAAGAAAAGGCTGTCAAAGTCAAGTTTACAAAAGCTGATTGGCATGTTAAACTGGGCGTCGCAAGTTGTTCGGCACGGGAGAGTTTTCCTCCGACCTCTAATCGACATTTTCGACAAACTGAATCGGCCTCATGACAGGATTCTTGTTGGCCCCTCCGTGGTGCACCACCTCTCCTGGTGGCGTTTGGCTTTGCAGCATTGCATCGGTATTGGTCTGTAGACTTCGCGGAGGGCTTGTGTTACCATGGAGACCGACTCGTCGTCTTCAGGTGCTGCGGCTGTGCTCTGTGACGTTGATAGAATTCGCGATTGGTGCTTCATTGTCTGGCAGACTGGCGCGAATGGTGTTTATCAGCATTACTGCATCGATTTCAAGGAGGCTGTGGTTATCTTGCCGGCTGTTTTGAGATCGGGCCAATCCTTGGCCGGGGTCAGGTGCGACAATGATAGGGCGTGTTGGATTCTGAGACGAGGCGTCTCCAAGGACTCGCGGCTTATGTGGTTGCTGTAGTTTGTTGCGTTGCTCTGTCCGTGTTTTGACGTAAAATTTTTACGGTGTTTCCCGTTCCAGGGTGTCTATCAGCTGTTTGCCGATGCTGCTAATGAGTTGCTCATTTTTTTCAGTTTTTATGTCTCTGTGCAAATTTTCCCTGCAGAATTTTCGGATCACCCTCGGCACCGCCGCCTCCGGCCTCCTCGCCGCAGCAGACCGTACGCACCGCAGTCGCGTAGGGCCGATCTCAGCGGCCGTCCGGTCCTGGCGCAGTTACTGCAGCGAGAACGGGACCAACCCGGTTCGATCCGACTGGTCGGTGCTTACCCAACTACCTGGCTCACCTGGTTGAATGCCGCCTGAGATCGTTTAACAGTCAGCGTGTCCACGTCAGTGCACTGTCCAGCTAAGTCAAAGCCTGTGGTGCTGAGGACCTAACAAAACAGAATGGGCCAGCGGCCAAGACGGAATCTGCAGATGTCTGTGAGGATCCAGCTTAATTTGAGCAGTAACCTGGTAGAGTCTGCTGGCTTGTGAGCCTGATTGCTAGGTGGGGGGTGTTTCGGCGGTCCAGTCTCCGCTTTATCGATCTCCATCTCAGCCTTTCAACGCCACTTTCGGTTGTGCTCTCCGTCAGTTATGGCAAGACGAACCAGTTTGTCGCGATGCTGCAGCGAGTGTTGCTTCCAAGGCTAAAAGTCGGACACCCGCTTTGCCCGGTGGCCGTGCTAGAGAATCACCTCTGCATCAGCAAGCTTGGCGACAGGCAGCCTGTTTTCTCCTACCAGTTGGCGAGCGGATCCTACCTGCGATGGGAGCTGGCAAATGGACCACCTGGTCAGGCCTTGTGCCTCAGTAGCTGCATCCAAAAAAGGGCCACCTGGAAGGCATGAGCCCCAGAAGTTGGTACCCCGCCATGGCGAAACTGACCTGGCCCGATGGGTATAGGTTACGCCTGTGGTTGGTCTCTGAGGAGATCGAAGCAGGTCCACAAGGTGGGTTGGCGGTGCCAAGCCTTGCAAATCATAAACAGCTTCGCAGTCAGGACCCCCAACATTTTCGCCTTTGAACCCCGCCGTATGGGTCTGCCATCTTTGTGAGGCAACCCATAGGAATTCAATGTTGAGATGGCCCCAGCTAGCATACGCTTCTGACCTACCCCTATTACGCTCTCGTATCATCGGTAGATCGGTAGGTCCACGCCGCATGGCACCCCGTTTAACAACAACAATATTATAACGCTTGGATGACTACTGAATTCTTGAGAGACTGGCTGAGGATGTCCAGCAGTTGATTTTTGCCCAGTGGCTTGATCAGCGAAACCAGAGAAATTCGCAACAGGGTGTCCATAGTCACCTGGTGCCACCTGCTGAAGGTCCAGAAGCTCCGACCAACGAAGCCAGAGCTGATGCAGGCACGTAGCTTATATGGTCAACGTGCTGATAAAATTTGGAGGCTTGGCAAGGCTGCACTGAGGCCACGCAGTACTGATTGGCGCACAGGGGTGTACTGAATACACTGGCGCCTATGGGAGAAACCCGACCTTCTGGCAGAATCGTTGAATATCTCGACGGTGCATGGGTTTGCGACTTGATTCTTGCTTTAGGTGTGTGTGTGCCGGCGCAGTCTCTCTTGCTAGTTCTACTGTTTATTAGTTGCAACAATAAACGATGGAAGAACGTCGACCGATCTGGGGGCGCCTTTCGTTGCTGCGCCTCACTCGACTGTCTTTGCCTCTTCATTGCTAAATCTTTGCTACATGTATATCTATATATAATCGTTTTAACAATTTTTATGCGATGCTTTTAAGATGCGATGCGTTTTACTTGGAGTTGGCTGGTTTGCCTCACCGCTTTCTCCCTGAGCTGTGCCCCCTTACCTGCTAAACTGCAGCTCGTTACCGTAGCATTATGGATTCGAAAAAATCTATAAACCAGATCGTAACTACTAGCAAAGCAAGTCTGGGCAACTTGCAAATTTTATTTCTAGGCTATGATTATTGTTCCTAGCAAAAATGAATTTATCAACGCTAAAAAATATGCATTTTTGGAATGCCATTGTGTATTTAGATGTTCGAAATTTACTCAATTGTTTCTCAAGTTTTGCAGAAATAGTTTATAAAGCTCAGATTCCATTCAAAGCGAATTCCTTCTGGATAAAAATTGCGACAACAGAGTTAGAAACTTTAGCGTAACTTTTCTTTCATTTTCTTAAAATCTGTGTTATTCTTTCCATTCGAATCAGAGCAGTCGGAACTTGACCCAGTCGGCGCTCGTCTCGATCTCCGCCTCCACCTGAGCGTCGGTGAACAGCAGCAGGCGGCAGGCTCTCAGCTTGCTGTTGTACAGCACGTGTCTGCAGCTGGCGTCACTCATAGCGGCTGCAATGCACCTCATGGCGCTGCTCACATTCGGCACATCGGTGAAGCAGTACTCGGTGTTGTAGGTGGCTCTCTTGAACGACACCTTCTTCCAATTGGCAAGCTTCCGGTAAGCAGAGGGGTCCTTGTACTCGCAAGCGAATCCATAGTTATGGCTGCAGTTGGCGTCTCTGAGCAGCCCCAGATGGTCCATTCGAATGCAGTTTTCGTCATATCCTGACGGCTCGTATTCGTAAAACAGATCAAAGGGAGGGTCAGCGAAGCCGTTTCCGTTGACCCTCTGCCAGCCGGCTCTCTTGTTGCCTCTCTCATCGGCCAGGTCGCTCAGTCCGATCCACAGCTGGCAGCTGCAGGATGAGCTGATGCCGCTGCGATTCAGTGTCAGGATGGAGCTGTGCGAGTTAACGAGCTCGCCTCCGATCGATGCGCACTGCCGATTGGCTGAGCACCAGCTGTGGCTGTGAGCTGTGCTCACGAACAGGCACAGACCGGCCTGCATGGTGAACGGTGCGGGACACGGCAGGGCCTGCGACTGCAGCAGCTGGCAGCTCAGCAGCAGCAGCAGCAGCACAAGCATTTGGCGATGCTTTGAGTCTAAAATAATTGTCTCTGGAATATTATCTTCATATATAGAACCGACTGAATCACCTTAGAGCACATTAACAGTAGCTCGTAGAACTACCAAGGGGGTGGGGAAATTCCCCCCCCTGACAATTTTTTTTGCTGCGCCGGAACGGAGCAACGCAGGCACACGAAATTCAAGAACACGGGCTAACTTTTTGTTGCGCACCTTCTCAAACAAGAATCAAGTCACCAGCCCTCCGGACCGTCGAGATATTCGACGATTCTGCCAGAAGGTCGGATTTTTCCCATAAGCGCCAGTGTATTCAGTACACCCCTGTGCGCCAATTAGCACTGCGCCTCAGTGCAGCCTTGCCCAGTCTCCAAATTTCATCAGCACGTCGACCACATGTGTCTGCATCAGTTCTGACTTCGTTGGTCACTGGCCTGCACCCAGGTGGAGCTTCTGGACCCTCAACAGCTGTGGCACCAGGTGACTATGGACACCCTGATGCGGATTTCTCTACGAGCTAGTTTCGCCGATCAAGCCTTGACAGTGGGCAAAAATTAACTGCTGGACATCCTCAGCTAGTCAGTTAAGCATTCAGCCATCACCCCGACGCCGTCGGCACCTTCAACAGGTGACACCAGGTGAGTAAGGACACCTGAGCGTGATTTTTCATAATGCGCTTAACATTTCTGAAGCTCCACAGCTGTTGAAGGTGCCGATGGCGTCGGGGTGATGACGGAATGCTCGAGAGACTAGCTGAGGATGTCCAGCAGTTGAGGCTTGCCCACTGTCGAGGCTTGATCGGCGAAACTAGAGAAATCAGCATCAGGGTGCCCATAGTCATCTGGTGTAATTTGTTGAAGGTGCCGACGGCATCAAGGTGATGACGAAATGCTCGAGAGACTAGCTGAGAATGTCTGACGGTTGATTCTTGCCCACTGTCGAGGCTTGATCGGCGAAACTAGCTCGTAGAGAAATCCGCATCAGGGTGTCCATAGTCACCTGGTGCCACAGCTGTTGAGGGTCCAGAAGCTCCACCTGGGTGCAGGCCAGTGACCAACAAAGTCAGAACTGATGCAGACACATGTGGTCGACGTGCTGATGAAATTTGGAGACTGGGCAAGGCTGCACTGAGGCGCAGTGCTAATTGGCGCACAGGGGTGTACTGAATACACTAGCACTTATGGGAAAAATCCGACCTTCTGGCAGAATCGTCGAATATCTCGACGGTCCGGAGGGCTGGCGACTTGATTCATGTTTGAGAAGGTGCGCAACAAAAAGTTAGCCCGTGTTCTTGAATTTCGTGTGCCTGCGTTGCTCTGTTTAGGGGAAATTCCCCCCCCCCTTGGTAGTTCGACGGGCGGAATAATGGCTCACGGTGCTTCCCACGTGGCAAAATGACTTAAAAAATTGCCCAAGAAAACGGTTACTAATGTTGCAAACTAGGGTGCCTCAGCTGTCTAAAACATATTTTAAAAGAATCGTAAGTGCTTGTCTTGTCATGATATAGTAATTTTTATTCTAACGGCCTTTTCTATTAAGCAGAGCCAACTAAGAGCAATATATATTAAATTAACATTAAGCAGAAAAAATGTAAGAAAAAATTAATGCGAATTTAAACAAAATAAAGCTGAAATTTAGGCCACAAATTTTTAAGAAATAGTAGAAGAATAAGCAATACTAAATGAAATTCAACAAAGAACAAGTTAAGTTCGTACAGTAAAGACAAAAGGAATTTGAAACTAAGCTACAAGTAAATTGTCAAATGTGAAAGCTGTTGTATGCAATGACAGCTGAGAGCAACGCGTCTGGGAATTTGCTGTGCTGCGTGGGCACAGCAAATCTCTGCCAAGTTTGAGCGAAATCGCGGTGCACGCTCTCAAAGGATTGTTCGCTAAACAGGCCGAGTGCGCTACCAGTGGCGCTACAGAAGGTTCCTACGTGGTGCAGCAGCACGTGCACTTTCGGGAAAATTGGCAGACCAAGCAGCTCAAATGCAGTCTTGAACTGCAAAATGTGCTGCTGGAAATCTGCATGCAGCTGGGAACCGAAGCAGCTACTGACGACGGAATCTAAACGCATCAAACAAGAACCGTAGGGCTTCAGGTTCTGCGGCAGATACTCATGAAGCTCTGCAGATTTGCGAAGCAGAGTGCGGCAGGCGTTTCCCTCCATGCTGCCGCCACGGTATCCAACGCGCACAATGCTGCGGTCATGGGCCCACTGATACGCGCAGTCGTTGCCCCACGCCGAGTTCAATGCGTCGAAGATGCGATTCGTGATGCCAAGCATCAGATGCAGCTCCGGTGGAGGCAGAACGAACAGAATCTCGGCTTCATCGTCTGCCTGAAGCAGAGGGGCCTCAACGCAGTTGTAGAAATCCTTTGCACTGCTTCTCTCTTTGCCGCTGCTGGCGAAGTCCACGGCCATCTGTCGTATTCTTCCAACAGTTCTCATCGGGCCACAGGTGTTCAGTGGCACAGGAGCCTCGCAATAGCAGCATGGATGCCTGGATGCATGTGACTGGAGGCCACAGATGAGGTTCGCAACCTTCATGTCAGCTGCTACTGCATTCACCGTTACTCCTCCAAGGCTCAAATGCTGAAAGAGAACTTTGATGCTATTGTAGCACTCGCTCATGTCTGGCACAGCTGCTAGCAGCAACAGCTTTTTTACTCCAGAATCGGCAAACAGCTGGTCCTTTGTCGACTGACTTTCTTGGCTATCACCTCGATGCAGCAGGCTGGCACAAATTTTAAAAAATCCACCGCCTCCGTCAAGACCAAGCTTTACGTCGACATCCGTGTAGCCCCTCTCAGAAGCGACCTTCTCAATCAGGCCTTGCACATCACTGCAGATCACGGCGTTTTTTGCGGTAGCCACTTTGCTGTCGACTTCAAGCAGCTTGCTCACAAAAAAGTCTTTCAGATGCCGGCTTCTGGCAGTGAGGCTTGCACCCAAGTTCGACTGCACAGCCTTCCCTGAGCCGGCTCCTTTTCGCAAAATGCTGGCCGCTTGCAGAGTTTGCCGGTTGCTGAGATTTAATGCAACTTTCAGCCGAAGCATCGTGTTAGCTGTTGTTGGAGCCAGCTGTCGTGTGCTGCAGGCTGTGTTGGCCACAGTGACAGCTAGAGGTCTGCCTCCTTGCGCTCTTTTCAGTGCAACGGTGCTTGCCCCGGTGGCCTGCAGCTTGGCAGCAACTGTAGTGCTAGCGACTTGCTCTGCTGTTCCAGGGCTGATCAAGCTGCTCAGATTTGCTAGCCGGGTTGCTTTGTTGCAGCGATGCGGCTTGCCCTTGCCGATGGGCGAGTGGCAGCCAGAGCAGAGCCGCAAAGGAGCCTGGGCTGCATCTGCACTAGTTGAAGGACGGCCTCTGGCGCAGTTAAGTGTACCAGTTGCATAGGTGCTGTGTGGATCTGCATTTTTGCGCAGGTTGCTGCGGGCAATCTTGCAGATCTCGCAATGGCAGTTTGGTTGCGATCTTCGACTCACAGGAATGCTGCTCAGATCTGCTAGCATTTGCTCGTAGTTGAGTCTGGGCGGCAAAGGCCGAGGTGCTGGGCCTCCAAGCGAAGAAATAATTCGACGGCAGCCCTCGCAGACTCCAACAGGCAGAAGATGCCGCACAGACGAATAATTCGGAAGGACGTACTGCTCAACAGTTGTGATGTCATTCAGGCGGCGCTCAGCCTTTCGCAGACAAAGTAGACATACACTCTGCTGGCACTGGTCATGGGACTTCAAGCTGTTGGGCATTGCTTAATCAACTATCTTTTCTAGAAGATAGGTCGTAGAGTTTAGCTAGAATTCAGGAGTATGAGCTGATTTTCTTGACCTTTGTCACACTAACAATATTTAACCCAATGCTTCTCTAACTCACCTTATCAACTCATTTTAAAGCCAATCCAATATACTAAAAATGAAAATCAATAAACTGAAAGTAAAATTTATTGATTAGGGCTAAAGCACTATGCAAGAGCACTCATTTAGAACCACTACTAGGATAGACGCAGTTGCACCTGGAGAGGTGAACATTGCACGAATGTACTCCTGTTCACCCCACCCCTCTGACACTTTTCCAATATAAGCTCTTCATACAATTAGGGGCATATTGCGTGATTTGAGGCAGTGACTTGAGTTCAACCACTCCCTCACTTTAAAATTATTGATTGTACTTGTCTCATAAATGATTAAACTTGAAGTTCTACACTTTACAATGTATTAAAGACACTTGAAATAGTATAAGTGTTTAATTGGCTTTATCATGACAAGACAAGCACTTATGATTCTTTTAAAATATGTTTTAGACAGCTGAGGCACCCTAGTCTGCAACATTAGTAACCGTTTTCTTGGGCAATTTTTTAAGTCATTTTGCCACGTGGGAAGCACCGTGGGCTTGGTATTCCTACTGTTAACAGGTTGAGCATTGAATTTGATAGCACTGAATCAGCAATTTCAAACTGCAGAATTTCTAGCCAAGTAAGCGTCCTTTTTTCGAGAAAATTTTTGTGAAAAAGTATCTTCGAGAGCGGCAACCCCCGGCAACTTTACGACTGACAAAGGGGTATTTTTATATTCACCTACATATACGTTCGGCTGACGTATGTGGATTATGTTATAGATAACCCTCTTGCCAGTCGGATGGAGAGAGGGTGAGATATTGATAAATGCAAAGAAACCTCAAAATTACGAGTGCAGAGTCCTTAGACAGTTGTTTATGATTACGCTTTAAACTGAAAATCATGTATCTCATTAATTCTTGCCTTCTCTGTTGTTCGTTGCTTTCCTGTCTGTAAGTCGCTAGCGATTCCACTGCAGTGATGTCTGGTAAATTCAGGTGACGATGCTTTCTGCTTCTCTCGACTTTGCTGCATTCATTTTATTTCGATATTTTGGATGGCAACGCTGGAAAACTATCTTAATTGCTCTGGAACTGAGCTCTGGAAGAGAGTTGCGTGTGCAATGTCAATAAGCCGCTGTTAATAGGTTTGATTTTACATTTATTTGACTACCTAATGCATCCAAGCATGAAGTTTTATTTTTATTGACTTTTTTTAAAGCCGATCAAGTCTATCGCAGTTTCAGGTCGACGCCAGAGTCCACAGCAGGGTTTAAACTCTAGCATATTGACGGTCAACACACATCCGTCAGTGGGCTGCTGTTTGTCTACAATGCTATTTGGATTGGCAATGCGTCCATTTTACTCGTAGTGGGCTGAAAATCCTGCAGCTCAAGTAAATTTCTCTGGCTATTAAATCAAATCAACAACTCTTCGAATTCGAAACACTGTCTCCATCCTTGTCTCTATCACTCTCCGATCTCTCCTCTCCCCTCTCCTCTCCTTCCCGTAGCCTGCGTGGTAAAGGCTCTCACGAACGGACCGCGTTTTCTAAACTCTCTGTGGTGAAGAGACCTGATGGCTCGGTTCTTATCCGCGACCGAGAGAAGTTTCTTATCTGAATGTCATCTTTGAGGCCTTTGGCAGAGCACTGGATTCCAAAGCCACTCACCCTCACCTTGTGGATGATGTTCATGGCCCGGAACCGCACTGTCAAACTTCGCCTGTCCAGAAAAGGGGCCCTCAGGGCGGGGTTCATACCCCGGTCTCTGGAACATGGTCATGAGTTGCTTTGCAGCGACCTTTCGTGATCTCATTCTCAAGTTGGGCTAGCCGCCTGAGGGTCAAGAGTAACCTCGACGCTCTCTACAAAATCCAGGGCAGAGCCTGCCAAATGACTATGGGCGCTCCACCCTCTGCTCCTTTTGAGTGCATGAATGCCTTCCTCTGTGCCCCTCCTCTGGATATTTATATCAAAGAAGAAGTGGGTGAAGAGCACCCGGCGCCTTCTGTATGTCGGGAAGGCGTTAAAAAAGGTGCGGGTCTTTAAGAAACGGTCCCTTATCCCGCACTCTGACCTCTGCCTTAAGACTCTCGAGGAGTGTGGCGGGCTCAACATTCTCATGGAGTCGATCCCAGCCGCCCTTCTCCTGAGCCAGCTCCTGTTCGGCAGAGCTGCGCCGAAGGCAGCTCAGCGCTCAGCGGAACATCAAAGATTTTTCACTCTGACAGCCAAGCAGCCCTTCGGGCCCTCTGCCGCAGCACCACCAACCCAAAATCTGTCCTGGACTACAATGCCCAGTTCAATGGGCTGGCGCTTGGCAATCAGATGGGGCTCAGATGGATCCCGGGTCACGCTGGTTTCCTCGGCAACGAGCGCGCTGACTTGCTGGCCAAGGCTGGCTCCGCCGGCGCGTTGCTGGGGCCGGGGCCCAGGGACCCCATCCCCGCCTCGGTGATCAACTCTCGCGTTAAGCGCTGGGATGTCTGCTGCCGGGATGTCCCTCCCCCCTCCTGCGCAGAGCCCTCCTTAGGCTTGACCGCAGGGACCTCAGAGCAGTTAGCATTTCCCTCTCAGGGCATGGCTGCTTCTCTCGCCACCGCTTCATTCAGGGCCAGGTACCTGAGGACTGGTGCCCTTTCTGCCGCTCAGGCAATGAAACTTTATCTGCTCACTCACCTCGGCCCGAAACCCTGGTTCTCCCCGACGTTTGCAGGCCCGAAAGCATCCCGTTGCTCGCCCGGTACCTCGGGGACACGGGACGAGCTGAGATCTTCCTCATCGCCGGTGAGGAGAACCGCGCTGCAGGCGAGGCCGTCGGGTTCCCCTGAGCGACATCGCTTTGATTGAAGTCCTTGGTCGCCAGGGGCCAGCGGAATGGGGGTGTCAATCAGTGCCTATTAGCTCGTAGTGTTACGAATTGCTGTCTAAATCTATTAGTGTCAAGTGAACTGCGGGAAATCGTATCATTTGAATCAATGAGTAAAATAATCAGTACTTATGTGCGATATATCTCAAACCTTATGTGCGATCGTATTCAACACATTGTTTGTTTAATTATGCTTCATCCTCCTTTATTCTTGCATGATATCACCAGCGGCTGCAATTGGAGAAAGTCTAGTTTGCTATTTTTCTTTTTGCAAAGTATTTCAAACTCTCTCTTCAGCCTCCAATAACCACACTAAACTATCGCACCTGTTGATTGTTAGTTTTACACAAGCATTTCTCGTCTCAAGAAGCTAGCTGCTAGCGTTTCTCATCTGCAATGCTTAGCCTTGTTCAAATAAGGAGCAGCTGCAATCGAGGAGCAATAAGTATAGCTCGTATTGCTTATATCTGACTGTTCATGAGGGGAGCAAAATGTATTAGCCACTTTTTGAATAGGAAAAATGTCAGCCCAACTCTAACCATTAAGCTGTCTCACACAGGCATAGGTATTCGGGCTGTAGCAGTGCAAAGTGGGAGTTGAACTCCTCTTGGTAAGTATTGCTTGGCAAAATGCTGCTCGGCAGTGAATCGAAGGTATAAAAAACAGTCCGAGATGTAGCAGCTTCATTCAAAATACATTTGGCCCTTTTCTCTCGAATCACATCTTTCATGGTCAAATCATAGAAAGGACATTCCTGACTGAGGCATCGCTGCGTTGTTTGAGCAGCCAAAGTAGAGCAGCAAAAACTGCTATGATTTTCTCTTCTTTTTTGGTATTTTAAAAGATTCAGATTGTTCTTCCTTTTCTCTGTGAGCTGCTAACATTTAGAGTGGAACATCAAAGCAAAGGCCAGTCCTGACAAGCACTACGAGCGTAGACCAGACCCAGACATGTTCGTCGGCTATTCGCGGGTATTTACACTGGAAAGACAACTGCATTGCTTGGTGGATATTGAAGCAAGAGTCGGATAAATATTGAATCGCTGATGAACAGATGCTTGCTAAGCTTTGCAATTCTTCCAATTCGTGAATCGAGCCTGGGCCGCTGGCATATCAGAGCGTCCAGATGACTGAAACGGCCTTACAAAAAGCAATGAAAAATGCGTTTTACTCCAACGAAGATTCAGACCTTTAAAAACAGGCTTCGCCAACGGATACTGTCTCAGCTCTTAAGCACTCGTAAATGATTGACCTTAGCCTACAAACAATAAATTAAGAAGATCAGGCACTGCTCCACTACTAACTCAGATATCAATTGTTTATCAATTTGCTTTTTAAAATTTCCTGTGTCCTTCATTGCTGAGATCAGCCATCAGTACTCAGAAGTGACTCATGACTGCTCAGTGCAAGCCGAACTTGACCCAGTCGGCGCTCGTCTCGATATCCGCCTCCACCTGAGTGTCGGTGAACAGCAGCAGGCGGCAGGCTCTCAGCTTGCTGTTGTACAGCACGTGTCTGCAGCTGGCCGCACGCATGCCAGCTGTCACGCAGTGCATTGCGTTCTTCACCTGCAGCAGGTCAGCGTGGCAGAACTCGGAGCTGGGGTTACGCTGCGCTTGAACGGAGTCCGCTGCCACAGTTGGCCTGACGGAGACCTCAGTGTTGCTTTATCGACAAACTCTCAGACTAACCCAGCCAGATTCAGAACTTGAAGAAGACAACACAGCAACGCAGTCCTGGTTGCCGTCTTGGTTATCAGGCTCAGCCGATGCCCACAGCGAATTGTCCAGCGGCAGGATGCCGTTGAAACTGGCCAGCTGCCAGTCCGACCTGCTCGTGTTTCGCTCATCGGCCAGGTCGGACACTCCGAGCCAGACCCAGCAGTCGCAGGCGAGTGTCGGCAGTAGCAGAGCCAGCTAGCTGTGCGAGTTGAGCAGCTCGCCACCGATCGATGCGCATCGCCGATTCTCTGTGCTCAAGAACACGGCATTGGCCAAACTCGATGCTGAATGGGCTGGGGCAGGACTGGGTCCGCACCAACAGCAACTCGCAACTGCTCAAGCAGCCCAGAAGCAGCAATACCAGAGGGCACAAAGCTCTGATTCATGCTGCTAGCAATTCTTTTCACCATATCCTATTGGCTCTCCTTTGTTTAGAGCCTGAGGACTAAATTATAAATTCAGTGACTATTAACAGTAGCTAAGATGGAATAATCATCTAGAATGTCATGTCGAAAAAAATCACTTGTTCCCGTGGGGACAGAGCA
>NIVC01000260.1:612500-652460 GCA_002269645.1 Macrostomum lignano
GGTGGCGTTGGTGGCGTTGCCCTGCAGGTACTGGTGCCTGGAGAAGCAGCCGTGACCAGAGAGGGTCATGGTGGCAGCCCGGATGTCTCTGCGCGAGAGGCGCAAGAGGAGCTTCCGGAGCTGGTGAGAGGGCTGAGGGACAGCGCCTCTGGATTGCCTGCAGTTCGTGCGGTTCGCCCAAGTCGAGCGGTGCTGAGTCCTGATCCACGCTTTGATGCGCGAGTCGATGACACAGCCAGGAATCGGGACAAGAGGTTCGGGGCCGAGAGAGGAGCCGGAGGCACCAACTTTTGCAAGGGTGTCAGCGAACTCATTTCCTCGGATCCCCACATGCCCCGGAACCCACTTAAGGGTAATTTTGTTGGCGGAACCCAACACATTGAGGAGTTTGATACAGTCAAGGACTGTAGCAGAGTTGGTGCTGCAGCCACTGATGGCGTGCAAGGCAGCTTGGCTGTCCGAATGGAAAATGATGTTCTTACCAGTAACGCCAGTGGCGAGAAGCTCTGCAGTGCAGGAGCTGATGGCCAGAACTTCATTTTGAAAACACTGGAGTTGACCCCAGTGTATTGAGCGTGGGTAGCGATGACCCTCCCGTTCAGAAAGATTCCAACACCAAAGCCGGTGTTGGCTGACTGCTTAGAACCGTCGGTGTAGCAATGAAGCTCACCAGGGTTCCAATGGTCATTGATGTTATCGCGCGAGTCGATAGCTACGGAGTAGCGCTGTCTCAGGTTGAGCGTTGAGGCAATGCCATCGGTGAAGACGCGATTGGCCTGACACTCGTTGAGAAAGTTGAGGCACAGATCGCTATGCGGGACAAGGTTCCGCTTAGCAGGTGCTCTCATGTAAATGAATTTGACGCCGGCATCAATTAGACGCCGCGTCGTTCTAGCCGCCTCACCCCTGATGAAGAGGTCAAGAGGCGGAAGATTAAGAAAGGCCCCCATGCCAGCAAAGGGCGTGGACCTGGTGGCGTTGCAGATGAGCCTACACGCTCTGCCTTGGATCGTGTTGAGCAGGTCTGCATGGCTTTTGACCTGGGTAGCGCTAACCCAGACAACAGAGGCGTACGTAATGGCAGGTCTAACTACGGAAGTATAGATCCACCAAAGCCGCTTTGGGGATAGACCCCAAGAAGTGCCAAGTGCTCGTCGGAGCTGGGCCAGGATGGCTGAGGCACGCTTAGCTTTTGCTTTCACGTGGAAGGACCAGTTGAGCCGGTGGTCAAGTGTGACCCCGAGACATCTGGTCTGGTGCGCGAAGGCAATATCTCTGCCGTAGAGCTGCAGAGGACGTATGTTCCAGCGTAGTCTGCTGGTAAACATAATGGCAACGGTTTTGGGCTCAGAGAGTTCCAAACCATTGTCATTGGCCCAGGATTCTGCTTTGCGGATAAAGCTCTGCATCAGATCCCTGAGCGTGCTGGGAGACGGTCCTGCCACAATGGCCGTGACGTCATCAGCATACCCGACTTTGAAGACGGGGTCAGGTCGGGAGTCACTCAGAAGAGCGTCCATGACCAGGTTCCAGAGCGTCGGGGTGAGGACTCCGCCTTGGGGTCCACCCTTACAGACTCTGGTGGAGGCAGTTTGCCCAAGAAGTTGGGCAGTGACCGTACGGTTGGAGATCATGTACATGATCCACCGTATGAGGGTAGCATGAGCTTTGCGATTTTGAAGGGCCCTCTGAAACGCTTCAAAGATAACGTTGTCGAAGGCGCCAACAATGTCAAGAAAGAGAGCCAGGGCGTAACCGTCACCCAGTACCGCCCGTTCAATCTTTTCGACAATCGCATGCAGGGCGCTGTCAGTCGACCTCCCGGTACGGAAGGCGTGCTGATTATTGCTGAGGGGCATCGCTGTCAGCTCGCAGGAGAGCAGCCGCCAGAGAATAAGCCTCTCAGTGAGCTTAAGCATTGCTGACGTTAAGCTAATTGGCCGGAAGGCCTTGACGCTTTGGTAGTCACCCTTCCCAGGTTTGGGAATAAAGACTACTCGAGCTTCAGTCCAGCTTTTGGGAACGTATCCCAGCTGGATAGAGGCCCGCATAAGATTGCGGGTGAGTCTCAGGAACGAGGGTATCTTGGCTGCTTCACGAAGGAGAACAGGGTAGATACCATCAGGTCCAGGAGATTTGAAGGGTTTGAAGGTTCTGACCGCACGAGCGATTAGGTCTTCAGTGACAATGCCCGCCGCTAGGGTGGCTCCATCCATCGAATGGTTGGGCTCCGGTCTAGCAGTAGGTACCCTCGGGAAGAATGTGCTAAGCATATGCTGAAGCACTTCTTCAGGGTCTTTAGTAAGAGAGCCATCATCTTTTTTGATCATGGCTAATTTGGACATTTTGTCCATTGTAAGGGCCTTGACAAGCCTAGAAGTAGGTCTGTCTTGATCCAATTCATTGCAGAATTGGCGCCACTTACATTCCTTGGCCTTGCGCACTTCAGATTTGAAATTGCGGGAGGCTTGCCGGAAAAGCTCCATGTCCTCCGGGTTTCCGGTCTTCATGGCACGGCGATGAAGGCTTTTGGCCTTCCGCCTGAGTTTCCCCAGCTCCGGGTTCCACCACGGCGCCGAGGTCTTGCCTCTGTAGGCGCGAGCAGGACAAGCCGCTTCGTAGGCTGCAATAATGCAACCTGTCAGCGTCTCAGCCATATGATCCACATCCTCGCAGGTCTCAATCGGACGTAAGTCCGTGAGTTCCTGCAGGTGCAGATCAAGGGCAGCCTTGTAGGCCGCCCAATCAGTGTTGCGGATATTGCGTCTCCAAGTGATCGGAGACTGGGTTTTAGTGTCCGCGATATTAAAGGCAATAAAGCAGTGGTCAGACAGGGAGGGCTCCTCAGACCAGACTCTCCACTCCTTGACTCTGTCAAAGAGTCTTGGGGTAACGAGTGTGGCGTCGAGGACCTCGGTCCATCTGCCATTATTAAAGGTAGGAGTGCTGCCGCGGTTGCAGAGCATGAGGTTTGTGTTAGAGATGAGGGCCAGAAGCTCCTCTCCTCTAGTGTTGGTATCTTTGCTGCCCCAGTGCTTGTGGTGCGCGTTGAGGTCGCCCCCTAAGCACAGCTCAGCGTTCTGGGACTCGCAGTACTGCGCAAGGCGCAGTAAACTCTCGGGAGCAGGGTCTCTGTCGCCTGGGATATAAACCGAGGCAACAAGACACGTACGCGGAGAGAAATGATTAGATTGGATGACGCAAAGGTCTCCATCAGAGAGATCAGTCCTCAGCCAAGCCTGGAGATGGCTAGCAGCGAGGATAGCCGCTCTAGGGCGGCTGTTCCCCGGGCCACACACATAAAAATCAGAGTAGCCAGAGGGAATGTTGGGCAACTTACCGTTGCGCATCCAGGGTTCCTGGATCAGGATGAGGCCTGGCCTGTACAGCTCAGCAATCTTCATCAGATTTACTGACGCAGATACGCAATGCTGTAAATTTATTTGCAGACAGAATGTCGCTCCTTTGGCAGCGTGGAGCTTAGTCATACTGTATTAAATGCAATATCTGGCTAGAGCCCAGGGTCATCAAGGAGACTTGGACAACAGATCGTCCTCGTCCCAGGCCGCTGGGGCTTGACTGGGAGATGGGAGTTGGTCGACGTCCATGGCCTCCTCACCCCCACCGGCCCCCCAGCAGACTCCTCAGGCTCCGATGACAGGATGGAGGAAGCTTCCTCACCTGCATCTTTACCTTCAGACCCCACCAAGGTGGCCGAGGAGAGCTCGGATTCCGAAGACCCGGCCTCGTCCTCAACTCCTTCTCCGACTGGCAGGTTTGGTTCCCGGGGCTCGGCCGGAGCCGTTACCGCGGTCGCCGAACTGCTGCTAGCAGAGGGGCGAGATGCAGCTTTGGCTTTGGGATCGGCTTGCGCCTTTCCTTGGGCCTTAGACTGCGCCCCGCTCTTGCCGGAGATGCCGGGGTTGGCAGTAGCCTTCCCTTTGGCAGACTTTCCTCGGCGCAACTTGAGCTTGAGGGCACCCAGCTGGAAAGAGGATCCATTAGGGTACCGACTCGCCCAAGTGCTGGAAAGGCCGAGGACAATTGAGTTGCCCGTCTCCCCCCTGCGGACTTTACGGTGATACACCAGTCCACTAGCAGGGAGGTCGGGGTTCAGACGCAGTAGGACCCGGCGAATAACGTCTGGTCCAGCTGCGGTGCTCTTAGCAGGGACGAAAACCACATAGGGTATCGTCTTTGGACGCTGGCCCTCGCGAAGAAAAAGAGCTCCACCAAGGTCAGCATCCAAGGAGACCGTCGGTAGCCGCTGGAGCAGCCGCCGAGCGTCCTCCTCGCTGCTAGGAGCAATAAGAACGAATGTGCTTCGCAGCACCATCCGCTCAACGCCGATGGAGATTCCCTCCTCGACAGTCAGCTCAACAGATAGGAGTCAACAGCACTCCACACTTTTTGAAGCTGATCAGTGGTCCAGTCCTGGTCGCGACCTTGGATGATCACTCCCGGGATTTTGGCCTTGGCCTTCGCCGCAAAGGTAGCTCCCGAAGGAACCTCCTTGTTGGCAGTGGCCATTTGTTGCGCCGTGGTTTCGGCCTCAGCAGCCGCGGCAGCAGCTCCAGGGAGCGCCGCCGCTGAACTACTGGAGCTTCCACCGGCCGGCCCGCCTGGTTGCCTTGGGACTCCAGTCGCTTCAGCATCCATGGTGGACGCCGCCGCTTTGGCCCCCGCAGCTCCCTTCTTGGCCTGCCTTTTGGCGCGTTGTTTAGCGCGTTTGCGCTCAAGCCGAGCCCGCTGAGCTTCATCGGATCTGCCAGATTTGGCCGGTCCTTTAGGCTCAGAGCTCGCGGTTCCCTTAGATCCACCAGCGGAGCTGGCAGGTCTTAGGGTGTTTTGAGTTTGGTAGCTCTGGTCGGATCTGCCAGCAGAGCCAGCCGGTCCTTCCTTTGCCACAGTTGAATCAGTCGGTTGGGATCTGCCAGCAGGGCCGGCCGGTCCTTCGGACTGAGGTTGGGGTTTAGAAGGGTCCCCATCCCTAGAAATAGCTTGTTTATCCATAGTCGGCTCGAAGGCCATGATAGAAGGTTGGTGGGCTACCCTCAAAGGGGCGCGGTACCCACCCGGCCGCTCCACCTGACCGGGCAGTAGGCCAATAGCACCCTCAAGGCTGGCCCGACACCAGGAGGGGGACCGCTTGCGACCGGACTACTCCCCGGCCTTCCAGCCCATCGGCACGGTCAACACCTTAGGCATTAGAGAGTACGTTGAGCAGTACCACGGCCTGCAGGTTGGCGAGCCAGACCCGCATACCCAAATTCGGCCGAAGCCACTGGATAGGGTCGCCAGCGCCGGAGCCCAGTCTGTCCAGCAGCCCTAGGGACTGCCTTGAACACACGCGGGGACGAGTACCCTGGGTCGACTTGCGAGACAGCGTGGGGGGGGGGTCTGCGGCTGCCAGAGGCAAATAGAGGGTGCAGACCTCCCACCAGCCTTGACCTGCTGAAGATAGGGGCAGGCGTGAAGCATCGCAGACCTTAGCCCATGGGCCTAGTCTGTCTCATACTTCACTGGCATGCTGAATACGCCTTCGCGTGCGCCATGAGGTGCACTGCAGCCGGCATGCGTGCGGCCAGCTGCAGACACATGCTGTACAACAGCAAGCTGAGAGCCTGCCGCCATGAAGCATATGAAGCACATGAGGCATAAGAGGGCTTAGCTCTATTAATATCAGGTGTCATCCATGTCTTGCTGGTATTTGAAATCAAGTTCCTAGGCCTCATGTTACTTTTTTAGTGCACGATCCCTTGTTAGACATCGGGTATGTTTCCCGTGACAACTACTACTATAGACAGCGACTGTCACCTTCAGAAATTCCAGTCGTCACGTACTGACGTACTGACGAACTCACGTACTGTATGCGAACCAAGGCAATGACTGAATGGTTCCTGGTCAATAACAGTTGGTTTGAAACTATTGATATTAATTGCTCCGAATTTTGGAAACGTGGCAATTAACCTAAACCGCTTCACTTGAAAACTACGTTCATGTAGACCAGCTAAGTGCCTACTTTATAACCGTAATACTAGGTAATTTATTGTTAGAATCAAATGAAGTCTCTGCTGCTCCTCTGCATCCTGAGTTGTCAGCTGCTCTGGGCGTCAGCTCAGCCGTGCCCCGCTCCGTTCCGCCTTGAGGCCGGCAAATGCGTGTTCGTGAGCACAGTTCGAAACTATAGCTGGTGCTCAGCGAATCGGCAGTGCGCATCGATCGGAGGCGAGCTGCTCAACTCGCACAGCTCATTGAAGCTGCTAAGCAGCATGCCGAGTGTCAACTGCGGCTATTTGCTTTGGCTCGGCCTGACAGACCTGGCCGAGGAGAGAGGCAGGAGCAGGAGGGGCTGGCAGAGTCAACAGCAACGGAATCCTGCCACTGGACAATGCCCTGTGGGCTTCGGACGACCCTAACAACGAAGGCGGCAATCAGAACTGCATTACTCTGTCAGCTTCAGGCTTTCGAATGTTTTATCTGCACTGCTCAGGCCTGGCTGGATTTACCTGCGAGTTTGTCGGCGGACTGATATCGCAACCTCTGTCAAGCAGCTCATGGCGGTGGACTCCGTTCAAGCGCACCAGCTACAACCCCAGCTCCAAGTTCTGCCACGCTGACCTGCTGCAGGTGAAGAACGCCATGCACTGCGTGGCAGCCGGCATGCGTGCGGCCAGCTGCAGACACGTGCTGTACAACAGCAAGTTGAGAGCCTGCCGCCTGCTGTTGTTCACCGACGCTCAGGTGGAGGAGATGATCGAGACGAGAGCCGACTGGGTCAAGTTCAGCGTGTAGTGCAGACTCCCGATCACTATTTGGCCCATATAATCTCAATCTCGCCAATATGCTGAGAAAGCTGAGAAACACACTGCTACTGTCAAACAAGAACCCAGAGAATACAGTGGAAGAATTCTGTAGCAAATTTTTAGTTGCTGTGAAAACCGCGTATGAAGCATACATATATGCACATGCCTGCCAGGCAGCTGTTCAAACGTTCATCGCTAGATTGGTACCGGAAAGAAGCAGCTGTTGAGGAAAATGAGATGTCAGTCTACTGCAAAACTGAATACAGTGTAACTGACAAGCACTCACAGCTGAAGAGATGTAATAGGAGCGCTTTCGGCTGCATAGCAACTAAGTTTCACATTCGACAAAAAGTGACAAATGACAATGAGAATGAGCAGATGGTAGAGCTAAAGGATAAATTCGCGTCAATTAAATGCGACCTATTTATATCCGTACTACTATCTGCTTCTATTGATACATTTCATGAAATTTTCGTTAGAAAACGTGACGTCATACGTCTGTTGATTAACTTCGATTTTTCTGGGGCTAAATATATGAAATAAAAAGAAATCAATATTTCTGTGAAAAGTAAAACTTCCACTGCATAAAAACTATATAAAATATAACAGTGTAACATGTTGACGTGCATGCTAAATTAAAGTAATGGTAATATTCACTGCGCCAGATCAAATGCAATCATTGATTTTGTGATGAAAAATGATTTTTCCCCTTCTCCCCACTGTATTTTTTTCAGGAAATCGACCAAAAAATTTACACGATCTTTGAGTTTTACGTCCAAGGACTACACAAAATACTAGTTGTTTACGTCCTGTTATACTAAAGTGGTCCTTGTGACACATACGAGTGCGCAAACATATGTGACAGTGTAGTTCGTAGAAGTATGTGTACCGTATTTCCTTATCTCGCATTCATACCATACTACTTGTATTCTTTAATTTATTTTAACAATATTCTATACGTATTATTATCGCACTTATGTTACTGTAAAGTGCTTTGTTTTTGTTGTGGATGTTGGTCTTGTAGGTGTTTTTGTCGCCTCGTATATGTATTTATTTTATTATTTGTATTTCATACATACCGTAATTTTTCTCGTAAAGTAGTTCTATCTATGTACATGTACTGACGTTATGGTATTCTTGCACGATACTCATTAATTTGTACATGTACGTTGCGCATGGGGGGCTTGTCTGGCTTTTGGATTAGGGGTGTTGTTATCTTATTTGTTTACCTACCAATTAAATATACACTTGCAGTCAGCGGCCGCTCTCTCCCTTCGCACCCTCTGCTTCGCTTCTCGCTCTAGGCTCGCGAACCCCTTAGCTATCCGGCCTCCTTGCCTCAACTCTCCCGCCGCCTACCTCGGCCCACCAGCCAATGAATCCCGATCTTTGCAAGGCATAACGATTCAAAGTAACGCTAAGGGTGAAAGCGGCTTGCCGATCTGCTAAATCTAAATCGTGAACTATCCAATTAACCGCTACACAAATGGTCTTCCCGCCTTTATTCGTCACACATAATACACTAAGCCTCGTCAAAAATTAAAACGGGATCACAGCTGATTGCTAAAACAAGGCTAAGACTACGTATCGCGCCGTTAAGTGTTGATTTTCAGAATTCTGACGCAAAAAACGCAAATTATACTACTATCTGAAAATGAAGTAAGTAGTATACGAAAACGGTATCCTAAGCGTGATATGCGTATATGTAGTCATATATGTACATTAATCTCACATATGTACATTAATTCCATGTACATTAATCCCTATCTATCTCAAATTGGATATGTACATTAATTCCATGTACATTAATCCCTATCTCAAATGTCCATGTCTATCCCCAATTCTATATGTACACTTACATTAATCTACAGTGTCATCCCCAGCGCGCGCCGCCCAAAATTACATGTACAATACTACATGTACGCAGAGGCGAGAATTACTAATCTCATCTACTACCAAATGAGTCAACTAACCGTGTAGCGTACATCATGTATAAGTATTTACAATGAAGATATATTTACATTTAATCAGTAGCATATTACAGGAATCAAGACATGTACAGCATCACCAGCAAATAGAATATACAGAAAATTTTACATTGTTTTTCAATAATTTTCTCTTCATAAATGATTTTAAACAGGTCTGACATGCAAAATATGTACAATAGATTTTTACATTGGCAATTTCGCCACACACAATACAAAAATGCTCTATGTACATTGAATTATATACAGCAAATAGATTCTGATAAATACAGTAGTATTACAATGCAAATTATGTACAATAAATAGATTTTACTAATTTAATATTGCAAAATGTACATTGAATTGTCAGTCACAACTAGAATACATTATTTATAGCCATAAGGCCTGCTGCAGGTCCCGTACACGCGTTTCGTCAGGACGCGCTGAAACGTCTTGTCCATACCAACAGTGTGTATGGTGCAAGACGCCTTGTCGCGCCTGAACTGAAACTGCGGCAGCTGCAGAGAACCGCCGTGTAGCAGGGCGTTGCGCAGGTCGTCGCTGCGTTCCCGAATCTCCGGAGTCAGGCGAATGCCCTTGCATTTCAGGACCTGGCTCCCGACACCGGCCGCATCCTCGACAATGTAAGTGTAGAGCTTGGGCCCTCCACTTACAAAGTCGGTCATCCGGCTGCCTGCGGACACCTCGTCGGTCCACATTCCGAGGCTCGTGCCATGGGGCGGCTCCCATTGGCCCTCGGAATGCCGGTAAACGACCCTGGGTATGGGGAGAGAGATAATTAGTTCCACATGCCAACTATTCAATTCTAAAAGAATTTTTCCAATGCAATACTTACGAGTCAGTGTCGCAGTAAATGGCCCGTTCGCCGAGCCCCTCCAAGGCCTCGTACAGGCGCAGCCGGGCCTGCGTGGTTGTAAAAACCCCGATTGGCACATTAGAGTAGCGAAACGGCCGCTGATTAAAGTAGCGGTGCCGGTACTCTAGCAGCATAAACTCGCTGCCAATCGGTTCGCAGGCCTTGACTTTGAGGTTGGGGTCTGTCAGCCGGGCGAGCCAGTCCTCGTAGCTGGATACTATTTCTGTCGATGTCAGGTCGTCACGCTGACAAAATTTACCCCAGAGCCTGTGTGTTGTGAAAAGAAGTGCTACTGTTAGTAGAAGAAAATCATTTAAAAAAACAGAATTTATAATTACTTACGAATTCAAAAAGATTTTCGCTACAAAGCGAAGTCCTGGGTTGGGCTCGACCTTGTCCAGCGTGACGCCCTCCTTTGCAAAGAAATCGGCAATGTAGGCGGCCTTGTCTTCATCCGACATGCCGGGGGAGCCGCTCGACTCAGCCTTCAGCTTGAGGAAGGTGCTAACATAGTCACTGAACAGGCCGGTCCGCTTCTCTGTCCAGTAGGCTAGCGCGTGCACCATCTGCAGCCGGTAGCCCAACTGGAAGGCCTTCCGCAGCTCCGGCGTGGCCCAGGTACCAGTCAGTGCCCGCTGCTCGTCTGAGTGGTCGCAGCACTCGTCGCCGCACTGCTGCTCCATACAGGTGCGGCAAAGCCCAAAAAAAAGCTTCTTTTGCACTCTGTACGGCAGCAGCGGAATGTGCAAATTTGACGGCGGCAACACAGTCACCTTGGCAATACCAAAGTAACTAGCCAGCGCGTCAGAATCGAGCACTTGCGGCGTCGGATGCTGCACCGGGTGGCCAATCGGGTACGGGTCCTTTGACTGCACCGTCGGGTACAGAGAGACCTGCCAGTTGAAATAAAACATTATTTTCATAAACTGTATTTTTGCAAAATATTCTACTATATTAGTAGTATCACTACTCACCACATCCCGATATTTGAGAGTCTCAGTCTCGCTGGCCACAGCATGCGGGATAAAACACTCTACGCGGCCGCCATAGAGAGCATCTTCCATCTTGAGCGGAGCGCGCAGATGTGCAGTTGCGGCAATGAAATCGGCCTGCGACGCCAATACAGTGTCGTATTCGTGCTCCCAAATGACTCGAACACTGTAATTGTGCCGCTCCAACTCGCGAGTAAACCACTCGGTTTCGTGGCGAATGTGGCTCAGAGGCTGCCGTTTCAGTGGGTGGACAGCATCCTGATCGGCATGCACTGCTCGCAGCCATGGTAGAAACAGCCATGAAACTGCAAGACAGTGTTGCTCGCCTCATCAAAACCATCCACCTTGCGGCCAAGAATGACAGCCTCGCCGTCAGTCGAGTCGCAGGTGCGCAGCCGCCCGCCAAATTCGGTGGCATTCAAATAGGTCAGCCACTTGCGCGCCTTGAACGATTGCTGGTCGGCCTGCCGGGCAATCACGCCGACCGAGTTGGGCTCCATAAATCGGGTGGTGAAAACGGCCATTGCCAAACTGGCAATCGTATTGGCCTGTACAAATGGTTCCAGGCCGTCGCAAATGTCTCCAATTATTGCCCTGTACTTGATACAGCCCTCGCGAAGCAGGACTGTGTCGCTCAAACAATAATCGAGATATTCCCGATTAAAGTTGAACAACTCGCCCTGTCGCGAGGCTAGCCAAGCACAGATTGAGTCATAGTCCTTGTTTGCTTTGCCGCCATAATATTCAATAGCCGGGTAGGAGCCCACGTAGTTCCAATTAGCCGGCTTGTTAAACTCGTGGGGAAACGTCCCCTTGGCCAGCTTTGTGTCAGCGAGCCCCAGCGCTTTTGGGAATTGCGCAAGCGGGATTGGTATGAAATTTAACGAATCTTTGAATACCAATTTATCCACCGTCATGCTCATTAGCCGGCTGCCCTGGAACAGTACTTGTGGCCGCTTCTTGGCCAGGCCGTTGAGTAGAGCGCCAAGCAGTAGAAACGAATCGTAGCCTGATGCATTGTGCGCTACAACAATGGCGCCGCCTCGGAAAGCTGTGCTCAGCCAGGCGAAAAATGCATTTAGCGAGGCCGGGCCCACAGACACAAAATCGGCCATTTGGCAGGCGCAGTCTGAGTGGCTGACGCAATTGGAGAATTCCTCCCCCAGATCGCGGCCAGTCAGACAATTGGCGGCGCTATGCAGGCCATTGCAGAGGCGGCAAGTCTCGCGCGGAAACGCCCGGCCGGAGCAGGTCTCGCAGCACGTGACGGCAGTCACCAGGTGCACGTGATGCTGCTTCTCATCGTCCGTGTATGTTTCCGTATCGTAGAACACGTACGGCATAGTCGAAGCTTTCACTTTGGGAGCCTTGACGAAGCACAAATGCGAGCCGGCCTCGTCGTACTGTTTACACAGTGGGCACTTGACATGGCCGCACTTGTGCTCCGGCTCCTTTTGACCGGCTTTCAGGTCTTCGCAATACCCGCAATTGGGGCAGACACGGGTTGAGCTGCAGCGTGACCGCCCCGCCCGGTTCTTTCGGCGGTGGTTGTCGAAGCACTGCTGATTGTAGCACTTGAGGCCACAATCAGCACAGCGTTTGTAGTCACGCTGCAGGCTCTTGCAGTCGGTGCCGGGCACTTTGCATTGAGGGCAGGTGTTGGCACACTTGTGCTCTCTAGACTTGCAGTCGTACGGCTGCTGGCACCGGTCACAATAGCGGCGGGCACCAAAAAATGGCGGCACCTTGCACACTGCGTTAAAGTGCTCGCCAATTAGGTGCAAATTCAGCACTTCGCGGCCGGGCAGGGCATACACACATGTATTGCCCTCCTCAGCACTGTATACCCGGACGCCGAAACCCCGGCCGGGTGACTGGGCGTTCAGGGCCGCGAGCAGTTGGGGAAGCACATCAACCCCGAATGGCCCGTCCTGTGCAATGGTTGATAAAGACTAAAACATTTGTATATTAATAAAAATGCAAATTAAAATGTGTAAGATTATTTTTTACTCACCGAATACAATTTGGCGGCAATCTGAAGTTCCCCAGTCAGCTTCGTCTGCAGTGGGGAGTCGGCCTTGATGGTCTGCCAAGTTTGCTTAGTGATGGCTTTGGCCTGCAGATCGGCAAAGGCCTTGGCCACCACCAGCGCTCGAATTAGACAGCGCTTGTCGCTGTTGGCGATGATGACATAATTGCGTCCCCCAATTGAATGCCGGGCCTGGATGTGACGCTCCGCCGCATCTAGGCTGCCGCAGCCGCCCCGCGGGACCCAGGCCTTGAGCAAAAACAATTTAAAGTTGTTGCCCAAGACACTGGAGTCCGACTGCAGCACCTTGTTTATATGCTTGAAGACAAGCTCTGCAGTGAAGCGGCTGCGGCGGACGGGCGGGACATTGATGGCGAGCATCATATTGTCCGCCGTCAGCTTAGATGCGACGAAGTCGTCGACATTCAGGTCGGCGCAGAGGGTTGCTATTACTTTCTCGAATGTGGCTCTAATATCGGTGAGTGCTGTGAATGAGACTTCATACTCGTAGCCCTTGGCTCTAAATTTAGGCAGGGCTTTCGCCCCGCCAAGACGCGCAATGAAGCCTGAAAAAATGGAGGGTTTGAAATTAGAATTGCGAGTGAATGACTCATGAAATAAAATCAACTCCTTACCCTCGCCTTCGACAGTGTCGGGCTGGGGCGGGGGTTGAAATTGAGCCAAATCTGCAATAAAATGCGCATGGTGACTAAAATTCTGACCGCTTGGAATTTTACAACTGTCAAAAATTTTTGATTGATTGCCTGCAGCAGCAGCAATTTTATCGCCCCACCCCAAGCAACAAAAATCGGTGAGTTGTAAAAACCCCAACTCGGCACGTTCCGACACGTAGCAACAAAAGAAATGTGGGGTTGATTGACCCCCGCTTCGAATTTTAGGCTGTCAAAAATGTTTGATTGATGACCCTGATAACACAGATCCTGCTGCAGCAGCCATTGTAAAATTTAAGAAAACCCCTATCAGCACGTGCCTCCATTGTGCCTCCTTGACACCTAGCAACAATACCGCGCGGCCGCTTTTGGATTTTTAAAGCTGTCTGATTAATAACCCTCACTGTAGCAGCCATTGCTGCCAAAACCCCTACAATTGCAGCGGTGATTACATCATCATGTCCAAAAATCGGGGGTTGATTTTATCACTGCCGCCTGCCCGCCCCCCCGCTGAGTCACGCGCGCGCTGCAGGATTGCTGTTTTTGCTTCTCTAGTTCAAGGATTAGTCACATAACCCCTGAAATTTTATGACTATCCTCTACAGGCATTATCTAGCTATACTGCTGCTGCTGATATTCTCTAAAACTCTGTTATTTCAACAGGCCTGAATTTGAGAAATCCAGTTTCCTCCTTTTACTTCAACATCTATGTCAAGAAGAAATTCAGAAATTTTAACCCAAAATGGATGCTAAAGATGAAAAGCAGCTGTGGTTTCAAAGAAAGCCCATATTTCAACAAGCGAAAAGTTTGCAAATCACACTAATGCTAAAGCTGAAAAGCGCAGTTATACAACCCTATTTTTCTAATTTTAGATTTTGCAAATGCTAAAGATGAAAATAATTGAGGCTAATGAATAAAAAGCAGTTTTTCAGAGAGTCCTATTATTTCAATAAGCTGAATTTACAGTTTGCAAAGCAACTCTGAATGCAAAGGGTGAAAAGCAGTTTTACAGTGGGGCCTCCTATTATTTCAATAAGCCTTATTTTGAGTTTGCGAAAGCCAAATGAATGCCAAAGATGAAAAAGCAGTTTTTACAGAGAACAGCCCTATTTTATTCAATAATCCCGAATTTGGAGTTTCGTAAAAGACAAAGACGAAAAAGAAATTTTTACACAGACTTGCAATACTCACCTAGCGGGCGTCCTCTCTTTGTGGCCGGAGGCTGATGCTGTTGTTGCTGCTGCTGCTGTTGTGAGGGGCCTGCTCGCCCCCACAGGGCTGAAATGGCGGCTTCAGCGGCTGAACGCTTCGATGCCATTGTGATGCTGCTGATGCTGCTGATGCTGGTGTGATTGTGGCTGCTGCTGCTGCTGCTGTTGTTGCTGATGCTTCTGTTGTGGCTTCTGCTGCTGCTGGCTGCTTCTGCGGATGCGGCTGCAGCAGCTCTCACCCGTTTTATATACCCCGCAAGAGGGAGGGTGGGGTAGGGGCACGAGAATTGTGCGTGATTTTCTTTCCCGGGTCTATATTCTCCAGATTAGTGTACGATTGAACACTCGGTTCCACATTTGGTATAGAAAATTTGGGGGTCGAAAATAAAATACCCCACCAATTCTTTTCTCATGCGGTATTTTATTGGATCTGAGCGTAGCCAGCCAACCGGCACTCTCGCAGGAGTGAAAATTGCTACAGAGTACAGTCTCTCAAAGAAGAAGACCGCTTCCTCTTGCAGCATGTCTTTTCGACTTGAATCGGATAGAAAACGGTGTTTACCCAGAAAATAATTGGCAGAAGTTGACCAATAATAGCTGAATACAGATGAAAAATATGAAAGATGACTTCTGTGTTTTTTAAGGCCCGCAGGTCTCTGCGAGAAAATGGTTGTTAAAAATCGCTGTATCAATTTAATAACCTGGGAGAAATGGGGTTTGTGTGCAAAGCATCTGATTAACAGAGGCTCGGGGAAGAGTAATAGTCGATGAAAAGCTCTTGCCATCATCTAAAATATCCATCAAAGAGTAATAAAGGTGACAGCCCCTGTCTCGAGCCAAATCAGACAGACAGAGTTTTCTACTTCTGTTTACGTAATGTTTAGGGATGGACCTGGGGTTATAGGGACAGAGAATCAGTTATGGAATTTACGCGGTAGTAAAGAATTGCCTTGGTGTGGCTGGGGTAGGTGTTGTTCTCTCCATATTGGCGAACATTAATTGTCCTGGGTTGAATTTTGAATATGGCTAGAATGTATAGCGGAGAATCGTTGAATTGAGTGATTCAACATGCAAAGTATTCAACAAAACCGATTCAGTGCATCAAAGAGGCTGTTGTGAGCTTCAGAACAGAGAATAACGTTTAAAATAGCATCAATGGCATGATTTAGTAATCGAAATCAATTGAATGCCGAAAACTTTAAGTTTAATAGCAGACTGTGTTTTTAGCCCCAATTTTTACAGTGTCTATAGAATATTTCCCCAGCTTCTTGGGCAATATACATGCCTATTTGAATGACGAAACAGCATTTGTGATGCTTTATTAGCTAAAATTATTATTTGGGGTCAGTCAGTTATATTGAAAAAATGACAGATTTCGATTCATAAAGTAAGCATTTTAACGTTAAGAATCGAAAAATGAGAAAACTCGTGTTTTTCATTAAAAAGTTTGCATTTCTATTTTTTTTACCATTCATCAACTATTTCTTGGGCTGGGCTGGCTTGTGGACTTCCGTGTGGGATTCATTCCTGCTTCGAAGCCGTCTCAAGTAAAGTTGAAACGGCATTTGGACAAATTAGCTGTTGAAATGATGGTTTCCAGTGATGAAATTACTGATTTTGATCAACAAAGTCTAACTTGAAACGGTAAAATTAAAGAAACTGGAGAAAACTCGCCTTTTATGAAATGTGCTTTTTACGAGCTAGTAATTTAGCTTTTAATAAACTTGGACGGAATTCCAACTTGGAGAGGTCAGTGGGTGATTCATTCCTGCTTCGAGAGATCGAACTTTCATAGAGTCTGAAAGCTTGAAGTGAGAGGGCAGGGGAAGCGATAGAATTGACATAGCCGCACGTTTTTGGGCGGGTGGACTTCACTACTTCTAGTATACCGCATTGGTTATAGTGCCAAAGTATTTCTGTGACAAAACACATCTATAGAATTCAGTCTCGGAATTGTATGCAGAGGAGACACTGATTCATAGGCTGTGTACATTGACAGATGCAGCTGGGGTTTGTCAATGCAGGTGGAGGTTGACTCGGATTTGCCCAGATTCGTGGGGTTGATATGTGCATTAAAGTTAGTTTCTTGCTAACTGGGGGCGGCATGGATGACGTAATTGGATAAGAGGGGTTTTGCTGAATGAGGTTTAATTTAAGGTCCGTGCTGTCAAAAGATCTGTTTGTACACTGAAATGGAGAGAGGGGTTGGAATTCCTTGGCATTTAGAAGGGTGACAGAGAGAACAGGGGCGAGTGGTTCAATTCGATTTGCTATAGGGGTCTGCACTGTGTCTGGTAAACATCGGAGGGGTGGCTGTTTTCGAACAGGGTTGAATTTTGAATATGGCCAGAGATAAAGGGTGATTCAACATGCAACATAATTAATTCCATAGTGTACACCAGCGTCAGTGGCACATTTTGCGGATTACAGCGCGACAAGGGGTCTTGTATCATCTGCACTATCAATAGATATATAAAACATTGCTTTCACAGTCTTGATTTAGAGGCCAACTAAATAAATATATACGTATCAAAGCTCGGCCGGCTTTTTGTGTAAATATATATACGTCTTTTGACAACTTATTTGACTCGGGTAGAGGCATTGGGAATGACGTAATTGTCTCGGAGTGGTGACGAGGGCTGAATTCTAGAGGTATGAAGTATAAAACAAGTGGAAATAACAGTGTGGACCGCGATTTTTGGCTGACTCATGCCTCCTCTGCCAATTTTGGGGGATGGGCGGCGGTTTCTGCGTACACTGTTTGCTTTCTGTGGATCAGCAGATCATGAAGAGTTAATTCTTGGATGTGCGGCCACTTTGCAAATTTTGGGTATAATATCAATATGGGTGGGTGGGCGCTTCTGCATGCTGTTTCAACTATTGAAAACTCATTTGGTAATAGTAGATGAGATTGTACAGCGCGCGCGTACACCAATTCTCACCTCTGCGCACAACTGTACACACGTAGTAGGGTTTCGAGTTGTACATGTAGTCTTGGTGATTCATACGCAGAGCGCGCGGGCCGTCTGGGGATTAATGTATGACACTGTACATGTAGAAGTGGATTAATGCACATGTATGTACTGTGTACATATAGAATTGGGGATAGACATGGACATTTGAGATAGATAGGGATTAATGTACATGGGATTAATTTACATATCCATTTTGAGATAGATAGGATTAATGTACATATGTGAGATTAATGTACATATACGACTACATATACGCATATCACGCTTAGGATAGCGTTTTCATATACTACTTACTTCATTTTCAGATAGTAGTATAATTTGCGTTTTTTGCGTCAGAATTCTGAAAATCAACACTTAACGGCGCGATACGTAGTGCTAAGATACATATTTATAGAAAAAAACATTGGCTCCAGCTGAGAGGGACATAACCCCCTTGTCCTCCCCCTGGATTGGCCACTGGGTAGTAAGTCACGGGCCGGGCTAAAATATTCTATTTTGATGTGCTGGTTAGGCCGGAAAAATTGGAAGCATTTAGTTTTTATTATTATATTTTTCGACCTTTCTTACAAATATGTAACAAGAATAAAACAATTTTTATTTTATTACAGTTTCACAAAAGCTTAACAAAATCAACTTTGTTAGGTTACAACAAAATAGTAAACATGCTTAGTTTAAACTTTAAGTCTGTCGTTTCGCGGAAATGTCGTTAAAAGTTTTTTTTGACAGCCTTACGTTCTAGCTCGCTTTAGTGTCATATGAGTGTAGTTTAGTGTTAAAAATTGTGCAACTTTTATTAGCTATTAGATTCAAAATGTTTTAAACCAGAATTACCTCTCTCAGGGTTTAAAGGGCTCCAATATACAAGAAGTTACAATGCCTCGTTTCCAAAAATTTGAATACTAACTAGATGCATTGTGTAGAATTTTAGGTGCAATTGCACCTAAAATATTATCCTGGGTGCAAATTTAGTTTTTTGTACTGTAATTTGTAAAGCTTCAACCTATTTTTTTTAATTTGCAGCCTAAACTTGAATTCTATGCCTATTTATTTTTAAGGCGCATGACCAAGACCGCCACATACCAAGACCGCCACAGCTCTTACTGACTATTGGAATTGAGGGGAAGCTACCAATCTTTCAGCATTGCTATTGGTTATGATGAGTTGTGGAGTTAGATGAGGAGGAAGTGTCCTAAGATTGGTCACTAATAAGATGAATAAGTGGCCCAAAATGATTGCAAGTCAACCAGGGCAATTTTAACAATTTAAATTAAATGAAAAAAACAAGGAACCTGGCTCACCACCTACCTGGCCAGGCTGGCCTGCTCACCAGTTCCTCTCTCGTGGCCTTGTCTTGCTGGCTCTCCCCATCTCACCCCTCCTCAGCACCATCCAATAACATGGCAAGCCAAATTCCTCCCTCTTAGCTCCCCCAAGTGTGGCGGTCTTGGTGTGTGGCGGTCTTGGTCCTACACCATTTTTAAGCATTAGAACAGGGTAGAGACTAAAATTAAAAACATCCTAAGTTTTGCCAATCCCGGGATTCCTAGACTTAAAAAATCCTAGGATTCTTGAGATTGGGATATCCTAGACTTTGCCAATCTTGGGATCTCAACAAATTAGGCTAGGATTCTATGATTAAAAAGTTTTAATCTTTTTTTAATGAAATTTCAATTTATGATATGAAGCTATCTAATCTGATTTTAAAGGGCTTTTAATTATAAAATTAAAGTAGGCCTAGAATAAAATACTTTGCTAACAAAAAGCTTTGAATTAGTGTGATATTTAGACTAATATAATAGATGTACTTTTTATATGCTAGGCCCTAGTCAGCTTAGGAAAATCATATTTTATTATAATGTAACCTAGAGAATAATACCTTACAGAGGCAGAGCTAAGGCCTATCTATAGCCTAAGGTACTGATAGGCCTATCCAGTGATACTTATCATACTAAGGTAATAGAGGATTAGACTTCTCCTTCCTAAGGGCATTGGCTGTTGGCTCTAGTCCTAGATAGAGAAATAAAAGCTTGGTTAGGTTATAGTCTAAGACTAATAGCAAGGTCCCACTGTTCTAACCCCAACTATACTCTATAGCCAAGGAGTTTTGAAGGTTAGGACTGCATAAAGTATATATAGTTCTGCCATTACTCCTATGCTAGGCATCTAAAAGGTATCTTGATAGGCCTATTGAGTGTTGAGTTGATAATGAGTATTGAGAATAAGGTCTTTTATATAGAAGGGCTTTTGATAATAACAGTCTACTTCAGTAATAGCCATTTTGGTAACAGCCACTTTGGTAACAAGTGAGAATAATATAAATTATAATATGTATTAATTGATATGCTCCGAAAGGATGTGCAAATAAGCTTTAAAGAAATAACAACAAAACACATATATATCTGCATGTTTTTAACTTGTTTTAAAGTGTTTTAACTGATCTATTTTAATTTCTAGATGAGTCAGATTATGTGCACCCAAGACATCCTATAGGGGTCTAATTGACCAAATTTTATGACCATGTTGTGTACATTGGAATCTCTGATCTAGTTAGCAAATAGTGACTTAAAATTATAGAATCTACTTTTTTCTTCATTAATTGTTTTAAAAAGTTTCAATTTCAATGAATGTATGGGAGCTATATAGCTTGCTTTGCTTAATTTTCTTTGCCTTTAAATGTTTCACAAAGTTACCACGCAAGTTTAAACAAAGTATAATACAGTGTAACTAGAAAGTTTAATGATACATACAATAAGACATTTAAAATGTTAATTATTAAACTAATTATTTCCAAACCTAATTGTCATAAAAATATAGTCTTAACAGTTGTAAATCTGCTTTGTTACCAAAGTGGCAATTACCAAAGTATTCATTTTTTGTTACCAAAGTGGCTGCTACTGAAATGGCTGTTACCAAAGTGGATTGTATTCCTTTTGATCTATGCAAGGTCAAGACTCTTTGATTTTAGCTAGAGTAGGCCTAAAGATAGAGGGAGAATTCAAATAAACAATGATTTGACTCCTATCTAGCTAACAGCTTAGTTTTGTATCACTGCAGCTCTAGCCTTCTCATTAGCCTGCATATTTAATATCAATAAATCAAAGCAGGACAACTAGGTTATGATTTTTATTTGATAAGTAGCTCAGCTACAAACACTATTACTCAAGAATAAATGATTGAATTATTGAAAACTGGGATCAAACCCTATTTTCAAATCCTCAACAAGTATGATCCCAGGATTTAGAATCCTAAGCTTTAGGCATAATCAAATCCTGGGATTGTATTCCCTAGAATGGGGGGCCAAAGGGGCCATAGCCCTCACTTTTAAACTTTTAAAATGCAATATATTATGGTATCCAGGTAGTTTTTCTATTAGGCCCTAATATTACCAATTTTTTTAATGCCAAAGCTAATGATACACATTTTGTCTATTATGGAGCCTCTTTGATTATGGTTAATTGTATTATATAATCAAAGTAATTAAGAAACTTTTAATAATTGCACTAGCAATTGTTTTAATTGGCTCATATTTAAGAAACAGACATATTGTTTAGCATAGGCATATCTAAACACTGACATATCTAAACACTGAGCATATCTATCTACTATTTATACTTATGCATTTTTTGAATGCCTTAATAAGTTAACATTATTTTGACTTTAGCACTGTCTTCTATATAATAAATAATACTCAGCCTATTCAAAATAAAATATCTGTTTATTCTCATTGCCAATATACTCGTAGATAAAAATTCTTTCAATATTATAAATCATATGGTTAATATTAAGGTATATAAAGTGTTTGACTAACAATAGAAAAAACAATAAACAATTTTCTAGGCTACTACAAAGGCTAAAAGCTAAATACTTTATTTGCCTAAATGCTCTCTGTATTTTTCCTCTATGTAAGGACTTAAACTATCTCCCATGACTAAAGGTTCCAAAATCCTAAAATCCAAAGATTAAAATTACTTAAAACTCTCACTTTAAAGTTCTAGGCTTTTATTAGCTAAGATGACAGAAAAAAGTATGAAGTCATCTATCCCATAAAGAAAATTATTATTAGTTTCTTGTCAACAGTTTTTATCAACTTGTACGAGTGTATTATAATTTAAATTGACTTTGAATTTATTGCATGCTTTTATAAACTAAATCATGTAAGTATTTTAGCCAAATTTATCTAAAAGACAAATTTATAGTAGAATTCAGTTGTGTATCTTATCTAACTTATTGTTATACACAATTGTTTTCATATATAGTTGTCATTGAAATGAATACATTGACCTAAACCACTAAAATAACTAGATGGGCCACTCAGGCATATATACTTAGCAAAACAGCTTTCTACTTTCAGTTCAGTAGCAAAGAAGAATACATAAGCTATTTTATAAAAATAAAGGCAGCTGAAATGACTTTGATAAGTTTAGAAGCCCAAGCTTGCAGGCGTAAACAGCTTGCTTATTGGTTCAGCAATAATGTACATTAGCCAGTCCACTGAAATGTACATGGCAGATTTTGGGTGGAATTCCAAGAAAGGCAATAAAAATTGGGGTGTGCAGGGGGGGTAGTGTAGAAAGGTGCAGTTGGAGGGTTTTTAAGCTGGGGGATAAGATCCAATAAATGCATTAAAATGCTTCAGTTTAACTTACTACTGAGCTGAAAGTAGCTTACATGCAAATGTGCTGAGTGGCCCATCTAGTTATTCTAGTATCTGTGGCTTCAACTAGACCAACCAAGTTCTATTGATTATAATTTTTGCAGCAAACTATAATGAATAAAATCTTTATGGAAATAAAATAAGGCTTCTAAGTAGAAGAAGGACAGCATCTTAATGCTGCCTAACTGATCCCAAAAAATTTGATCTCAACCAATCTCTAGTTCTATTGTAACTTTATTTACTTAGCTTTGACTGGTATAAAGTTGTGGTGTACTTCTGTACAAAATCACAATCTTTTTAATTTCGATTTTTGGTTAGTCTCAATTGTGGTTGACTAATCAGCTAATGAATAATTCATTAGGTATTCTTTAATATTCTGTGCCATTTTTTCAACTAGCAAAGGTTTCCAGTCCAGGTGCTTGAAATCGCACTTATATAATATAGCAGTCCATGAACGGAACCCGACTTTACTGCTGAAGCCTGTCAATGGAGGACTCGAACGATAGCGCCAGCAGCGAGGGCAGCAGCAATTCCTCGTCAAATGTTGGCCTCGTCATGCACGGAGCCGGAGGAGCCACCGGCTGTGCACCGGGTGGTCGTGGCGGCGGCGGCGGGCCTCGGGACCAGGAGACGCTGGACAAGGAGCGCTACGCTCGCGAGAGTCACTGCGAGATCGAGCGCCGCAGGCGCAACAAAATGTCGGCGTACATTGGCGAACTGTGCGACATGGTGCCCAGTTGCGCGAACTTGGCGCGCAAGCCGGACAAGCTGACCATTCTGCGCATGGCTGTGGCGCATATGCGCGGCCTGCGGGGCACCGGCAACACTGGAGTGGACGGCACCTATAAGCCGTCATTTCTAAGCGATTTGGAATTGAAGCATCTTGTGTTGGAAGCCGCAGACGGGTTCCTGTTCGTGTGCCAGTGCGACACGGGCAGGCTGGTCTACGTCAGCGACTCCGTTAGTCTCGTGCTCGGCCTCAGCCAGGCTGAATGCTATCAGCGACCGCTGTACGACCTGCTGCACCCGGACGACAGGGAGAAAGTTCGTGACCAGCTGGCCTCGGCTGATCCGGCCGCTGCTAGGGTGCTGGATCTGAAAACTGGCACGGTGAAGAAGGATGGCTACCATGGTGAGGGCTGTTGGAAGTGCAGATTTTTTAATTTCGATACATATCGGTAGCTTTGTTATTCCATAAAAATCGATACATATCGGCAAACATATTATTTTATAAAAATCGATACATATCGGTAAATATAATATTTTATAAAAATCTATACATATCGGTAAATCTATTATTTTATAAAAATCAATACATACCGGTAGTTTTATTATTCCATAAAAATCGATACATAATCAGTTAGCTTTTTTATTCCATAAAGTTGTTTTCGATACATATCGGTAGTTCCTTATGTGATGTGTATCAAACGTAATTTTACGGAATTGGTTAGTTTTTTGTTTTTAGTCCACTGTATTAAAAGTCATACGGTATGGAGAGCAAAATTACTTAGTTATGATAAATGTAAATTTCTATACATATCGGCAAATGCTCACGATTTTAGCCCACATGCGCAGCACTATGGGCGCCAGGCGCTCATTTATGTGCCGGATGCGAATTTGCCCGCCGGATGCGCAACATCCGCAGCAGCCGCCTCATCAGCGCCAGCGCCAGCGGACTATGCTGGCCCCATCAGCTGACGGTCAGCAATACGTGATCGCCCACGTGTCCGGCTATTTGAAACAGTGGCCAGCCTCTCAGCAGCATCATCATCAGCAATCGGACGATATTGTCGGAGACGCTTCCGGCGCGTCGGTGCCGCACTGCCTGGTGGCTCTGGCCAGGCTGCAGCCGACCGCGCTGCCTCCGGATCTGCCGCATCAGCAGCCGCAGTCGCAGCAGCAGCAGCAACAGCAGCAGCTCATGCTCATGATGGGCGCTCTCGGCCAGTCTCAGTCCGAGTTCGTTCTGCGAATCGGCCCGCCCGCTGGCCAGCCTGCTGAGGGCGCCGATAGCGGCGAAGGTCCCGATCCCACCGTGGTGACGTTCTGCGATCAGCGCGTCACAGCTGTTCTCGGCCACCGGCCGGCGGATCTGGTTGGCCGGCCACTGTCCGAGCTGGCCGCTCCCGGGGACCGGGCCAGGCTCCGGGCGGCCGCTGTGGCTGCTGCAGCCAGCCGAGGGCAGGTGAGGCATCTGCGTTTGTTGCTACTCTTCCTAGCTGATGGCGCCAGCATCCGATAAGTTAAGCAGAGCTGGCAGCGGTTAGTGCAGGCACGCACTCATACACGCTCACACAGGGTGTACAGCGGCCCTGACTGTCTAATCGTCAGGCATGTGCACTCTCTGTGCCTTTGCTGGTCGGCCCTCTTGGTTGTGAATCCCGGCACAGCCCCTGATGAATGCGGCCGCGCACAGGCAGCCATTGTGAGCGAGTAGCAAATGTTAGCTCAACTCTGTAGTAGAGCTGTGCCGGGATGTAAATATGCAGGCAGACAGACACGCAGACAGACAGACACGCAGACAGACAGACAGACAGACAGACAGACAGACAGACACACAGACAGACAGACACACAGACAGACAGACACACAGACAGACAGACAGACAGACACACAGACAGACAGACAGACAGACAGACAGACACAGACAGACAGACAGACACACAGACAGACAGACACACAGACAGACAGACAGACAGACAGACAGACACACAGACAGACAGACACTGACATCAAGTCCCCATCAATTTCCCAGGCTCAATGCGCCGCTGCCTGCCGGTTGCGCACCGCCGCTGCAGCCAGCTCGGACGCCGCTGCCGAGTACCGGCAGGTGCACTGCAGCCTGGCCGCTTTTCACAACCCCTGCTCCGACGAGCTGGAGTTCCTGCTGTGCACCTGCGCCAGTGCGGTGCCAACAACGCCGCAGCAGCAGCCTCCGCAGCCGCACGCAATGATGGAGCACCCGCATCAGGCTCTGGACAGCTGCTGGCAGCAAACTACTGCTGCCTACGATTATTGCTGGCAGCCTCAGCAGCCCCAGCCTCTCATGCCCGACCAACTGCAGCATCCGATGCAGCCGCATCTCCAGCATCATCCTGGGCAGCAGCCGCCGCCGCAGCTGCACCACCAGCAGCTCGCCCAGCATCACGGGTTGCCCTGGCAACAGCACCAGCATCAGCAAGATTATTCATCTTCGCCGTTGCAGCACCAGCCGGAGCTGGCAGCTGGTGCCGCCGGTGTGTCGCCGGATTCTGACGCCGCCGCTGCCGCCGCCGCCGCTGCTGCCGCCGCCGCAGCAGCCGATGTTGTATCCTGCCTGTACCAGCAGCAGCAGCAGCAGTACCACTCAGCTGACTCCGCTCTGCCCTAGGACTAATCCTTATTGATTTTTGAGTTATTGTTGAATATGTCAGATTAATTATGTATTCCTGTGCTGATTGTGTCTCTGTCTGTTAGGCCCTACTGGAAACTGTAGTGTACATGTGGCCGGTCAAGAGAGCTCAAAAGCTGTGTGAAGTGTTTATTAAAGGCCTGAAATTCAACAAGTTAGGAGGAGTCATTGGAAAGCGGAGAGTCTCATCTCTCATATACAATAGTTACATTCATAATAATGTTTGATTACACCTGTCGAATTGGGCCAGATGTGCAACCGACAGCTCAGCCATCTGAAGGCTGCGTCCGGCTGTTCAGTCCAAGGACTGGAGGGGAGTCGCCACACACCCTCAATTACCCCAGCTAATGCTGGCACCCATTTTACAGCTGTCCTGCTCAAGTACACAAGTTGTTCTTCATGGGTCAAGAATCGAACCCCCGACCTTCCAGTCGTGAGTCCGACGCTCTGACCACTAGGCTAGAATCCCTACAAGTGACAAGGCACTGATTACAGGTTCCTCTACAACCGTTTGTCTTTTAACGCTGAAACTGAGATTTCGGCCATAGACAGTTGCAGGACAGGCACTTGTAGACTTTGCAAAACTTGTTTAAATTACTCCTTGAATATTATAATAATCTAACTGGCCTGCTTAAACATTTCACAACAATATTGTTGCTTTGTTTGCGTTAGCTGAATTGGTGTGTTTTTATTACCAATCTGTTATATTATTACCGTTAATTGTTGTTTGCAGCTGTAAACTTTGACATTTTTAGGTTACTACTGATTCACGCCAGTAGTAAGTAGTGTAGTTGGAGCGGAAATTTTTCTTTTAATTTTTTTCAAAAGCGAACGTTTTTGGAACAGACGTGTCTGTTTTTTACTGTTTTTCTGTTTCTGTCTAATTGTGTTTATAAATTTGTAGGTATTGTTTAATGATTTGCTGCGGTTTATAGTAAAGTTTTTGGCACACCGAGTGTCAATGGTTTGCAAAGTTATTTATTATTGTGTGTGTTTGCTATTTATTGTCTTTATCGTCAAATAAACTGTATTAAAATCATATTAATATTATATATATGCTAGTGTCTGCTTGCACTTGTGAATAGTTGCTGAGGACATCGTTAAAATAACCGAGTCTTACATTTGTCTTGTTAAATTTCCACCGGTGTGACTGAGATATACCTGTTATTTATACTCACTGAGCACAGGTGTGACTGAGATATACCTGTTATTTATACTCACTGAGCACAGGTGTGACTGAGCTGAGATATACCTGTTATTTATACTCACTGAGCACAGGTGTGACTGAGATATACCTGTTATTTATACTCACTGAGCACAGGTGTGACTGAGATATACCTGTTATTTATACTCACTGAGCACAGGTGTGACTGAGATATACCTGTTATTTATACTCACTGAGCACAGGTGTGACTGAGATATACCTGTTATTTATACTCACTGAGCACAGGTGTGACTGAGATATACCTGTTATTTATACTCACTGAGCACAGGTGTGACTGAGATATACCTGTTATCTATACTCACTGAGCACAGGTGTGACTGATATATATACCTGTTATTTATACTCACTGAGCACAGGTGTGACTGAGATATACCTGTTATTTATACTCACTGAGCACAGGTGTGACTGAGATATACCTGTTATTTATACTCACTGAGCACAGGTGTGACTGAGATATACCTGTTATTTATACTCACTAAGCACAGGTGTGACTGAAGTTGCAAGCAAAAGTTTGTCGTCTTTAAAAATTGCAAAAAAGTTATCCACAATAAAAGTTGAATTCTAATTTGAATTTGCAAAGAAGCAATGGGTCTTAGAATCCAATGCATAATTTACTGAATTGAATACATTATGCGCACATAGAGTTCGGTAAGTCAATTTTAGAGGCAAGCATGGCTGGGCAGACAGTTAAACAAAGGGCATGGAGTATTTTAATATATTTTAACGCTTTGATACACAGATTAAAACAGTTCTGATACTGGGGTGAATGTACAATTCCTAGCATTTGTTGCACGTAGAATACAAGCCAAGTAAGTTGGCTGTGTGTAAGTTGTAAAAAATGCACACCGATCCTGCTCTACTATGTACTGTGCCGCAATTGTATGTCAAATACGAGCGTAGCTGCGTGTGCATGGATCAACACCTGTGCAAAATGTTCAAATACTGTAACTTTGCTCATGCGGACAGGCGGGAGAGTGGAAGATGGAGAGAGGAAAGCAGAGAAGAGGGAGATAGGAAGAGAGGGAGCCACGAGAAAGTAGATAGAGGAGAGTAGATGCTAGATACTAGATAAGAGAGGGTACATAGAGAAGAATAGATGCTAGATAAGAGATCGAGTAGATAGAGGAGAGTAGATGCTAGATGATAGATAAGACAGGGTAGATAGAGATTAGTAGATGCTAGATAAGAGCGGGTAGATAGAGGAGACTCGATGTTAGATAAGAGAGGGTAGATAAAGGAGAGTCGACGATAGATAAAAAAGGTGATAGAGGAGAGTAGAGGGTAGATAGAGGAGGGTAGATGCTAGATGCTAGATAAGAGAGGGTAGATAGAGGAGAGTAGACGATAGATAAAAAAGGGAGATAGAGGTGGAGAGACTAAGGAAGAGTCCACACTCGGACGGGGGGGTGCCGCAGGGACGCTCGGGTCAAGTATTTAAACACAGTTGGCTCTCATTCACGAGCCTGTAAGTCTTCCCTACTAGAAGCAGTAGGGATAACAGGTAGATAATGTAGATATCAGTAATAGAAAATAAAGCAATACAATCGTGCTGGACTACTTGAGACTAAGAGAGCAGGGTGTGGCTGGCTGGAATTCCCAGGTTCCGAGGGACTGGTGGGGCTGCGCGGGTCAATTCACACGAACGGACTGCGGCAGGGCAGCTGCTGCTGAGGCATCGGGTTCTGCTGACTGAACTGCTGCTCAAAGAACATCGACTGTTGGGCGGCTGCAGCTGCGGACTCTGCGACGCCTCCGCCGTGGAATCCAATGCCAGACTGCTGCTGAAGCATCTGCTGATGCTGATGGTGCTGAGGATGCTGCTGATGGAGCAGCTGCTCTGTCTGCACGGGAATGCCGCTGATGCTGTGGAGGCTGTTGAACTTTTCCCTGCGGGGGATGGAGTGAATTGAAGAATTTGAATGAGCCTTGGCATCTTAGTTAATTCCCCATGAGCCTTGACATCTTAGTTAATTCCCTATGAGCCTTAGCATCTTAGTTAATTCCCTATGAGCCTTGGCATCTTAGTTAATTCCCTATGAGCCTCAGCATCTTAGTTAATTCCCCATGAGCCTTGGCATCTTAGTTAATTCCCTATGAGCCTCAGCATCTTAGTTAATTCCCTATGAGCCTTGGCATCTTAGTTAATTCCCCATGAGCCTTGGCATCTTAATTATTCATTTCCTAACAGCATTGATGCTTAAGAGCGATTCCCCATGAACATTTACGCCTGAGAGCGATTCCCCATGAACCTTGGCGCCTGAGAGAAATTCCCCATGAACCTTGGCGCCTGAGAGCAATTCCCCATGAACCTAGGCGCCTGAAAACAATTCCCCATGAACCTAGGCGCCTGAAAACAATTCCCCAAGAACCTTGGCACCTGAGAGCAATTCCCCATGATCATTAGCGCCTGAGAGCAATTCCCATGAACCTTGGCGCCTGAAAACAATTCCCCATGAACCTAGGCGCCTGAAAACAATTCCCCATGAACCTTGGCACCTGAGAGCAATTCCCCATGATCATTAGCGCCTGAGAGCAATTCCCCATGAACCTAGGCGCCTGAGAGCAATTCCCCATGAACCTAGGCGCCTGAGAGCAATTCCCCATGAACCTAGGCGCCTGAGAGCAATTCCCCATGAACCTAGGCGCCTGAGAGCAATTCCCCATGAACCTAGGCGCCTGAGATCAATTCCCCATGAACCTAGGGCCGCCCAGCCACTCACTCCTTAATCAAATCGGATCCCATCGCCATCCGCCTCGCCTGCAGCTCCGTGTCTCGAACTTTCTGATCCTTCTTGAACTTCATTCGCCGATTTTGGAACCAAATTTTGATTTGCCGCTCCGTGAGATTCAGCGAACTTGCCAGCTCGATGCGGCGTGGCCGGCACAGGTAGCGGTTGAAGTGGAACTCCTTCTCCAGCTCCACCAGCTGCGCGTTCGTGTAGGCCGTGCGAACTCGCTTTGATGCGCCCAAGTCGTCTGCGGGGTAGGGGCGGGGCGTTGGGGCTTGTGAATCTCCCCTCAGTAGAATCTCCCCTCAGTAGAATCTCCCTTCAGTAGAATCTCCCCTCAATAGAATCTCCCCTCGGTAGTATCTCCCCTCAGTAGAATCTCCCCTCAGTAGAATCTCCCCTCAGTAGAATCTCCCCTCAGTAGAATCTCCCCTCAGTAGAATCTCCCATCAGTAGAATCTCCCCTCAGTAGAATCTCCCCTCAGTAGAATCTCCCCTCAGTAGAATCTCCCCTCAGTAGAATCTCCCCTCAGTAGAATCTCCCCTCAATAGAATCTACCCTTAGTAGAATCTCCCCTCAGTAGAATCTTCCCTCAGAAGAATCTCCCCTTAGTAGAATCTCCGCTTTTAGCAAAGCAAGGCTTGTGTTGTGAATAGAAGTGCAGGTTGTTAAATTTTGTAATTACATTCCTTTTAAAAGCCTTATAAAGAGCAGGAAAGATTCCAAAAAAGTTTCAGTTGTAAAAAAGCGTATTAATCGAAATACTCTGTTTCTTTGTCACCGTAATCTTCTTTAAAAGAATGGATTCACGCGGCTGTCACAGGCAGTTCAGCCAAAAAAATAACTTTTTTGTTGCTTTGGAATGGACTTGGCTGAAAGCATGGCGCCCATTTGCAACATGGTGAAACGTTTTCAGTGTTTGGCTTCACTGCAGACAGTCAGTCATCGGGCAGGGAGGCCGGAACATGGCGTTCAAGACTGTGCCGCAGGAGGTAGACTTCGCTGTGGAAATACATCGCCTTGCTCGCGAGGGTGTCAGGATTGGCGCTACTTTTAGTGTCAGGATTGGCGCCAGATTTAGTGTGAGGATTGGCGCAACTTTCTAGTGTCAGGACTGGCGCCACTTTTAGTTTCAGAACTGGCGCCACATTTAGTGTGAGGATTGGCGCCACTTTTAGTATCAGGACTGGTGCCACTTTAGGTGTCAGCATTGGTGCCACATTTGGTGTAAGGATTGGCGCCTCTTTTGGTGTCAGGCTTGGCGCCATTTTTCGTATCAGTATTGGCGTCATTTTTGTGTCAGTATTGGCGCCACTTTTAGTGACAGGATTGGCGCCACTTTTGGTGTCAGGATTGGCGCCACTTTTAATGACAGGATTGGCGCCACTTTTGGTGTCAGTATTGGCGCCACTTTTAGTGACAGGATTGGCGCCACTTTTGGTGTCAGGATTGGCGCCACTTTTAATGACAGGATTGGCGCCACTTTTAGTGACAGTATTGGCGCCACTTTTTGTGTCAGAATTGGCGCCACTTTTGGTGTGAGGATTGGCGCCACTTTTGGTGTCAGGATTGGTGCCACTTTTGGTGACATGATTGGCGCCACTTTTTGTGTCAGAATTGGCGCCACTTTTGGTGTGAGGATTGGCGCCACTTTTGGTGTCAGGATTGGTGCCACTTTTGGTGACATGATTGGCGCCACTTTTGGTGTGAGGATTGGCGCCACTTTTGGTGTCAGGATTGGTGCCACTTTTGGTGTCAGAATTGGCGCCACTTTTGGTGTGAGGATTGGCGCCATTTTTGGTGTGAGGATTGGCGCCTCTTTTGGTGTGAGCAGAGGCGCCATCAAGAGTTACACGCAGACGGTTGCAGAGGGTGCTTCCAACTCCATAGTCAAGAAGATGTTGAGCGCCCTGGTCGGGAAGCTGGGCTCTGCCTCATATTATATTTTATTCTGTAAACTTCCGTGAGGGTGGCGGGCCACTTTTTCTATGAAACAGCGTCTGGGCCTTGTTTTTTATCAGTTTTCATTTAAGCGAAAGACTTATTTGACTGGCAATAAATATAAATCTCGTCTAGAAAGTGGATGGTTATTTCGTAGATAAGTCTGCTTTCCTCTGCGCGTTGTCAAAGAAAGAAGTTGCTTGTCTCAAATTTGGGTTTGTGTGGTTGCATAGCGCTGACGTCATCATAATATTTATGGCGCTTGTTTTACGAGCTATAGCTGCTTTGTTTAATTCTTCAAGATATTTTTCTGGCGTTTCTCTGAGTTTAGTTGCTAAGCGTGGCTGCAGAGTCTACCGCTGACAAGAAGAATGCCACAGTCACCTCACTCGCGTCTTGTGTGCACAGAAATTGGTCAGCCAGTGGGTTGTCATGACGATTGGAAAGCCAAAGAGCCGCTGTACACCCCGTGTGAGCATGGGTATGAGTGCATTCCTGCGTGTACATTATCAAGCAGGCAACAATTGCAGACCAAAAACCTGCAAACAATTGCTGTCAACACAGTCCAGCACAGGACACAGTGCTTGCTTATATCAATGTAGCATGCAGGTGCAGCATTTACCCACAGATCAAAGGGGCCGCACTCCAAGTTGAGTATAGGAGCGGCAGTGTGCAATAGTCACCATGCGATACGGGGATTCAGTCAGTTCTCAGAGGGAATTGTCTGGGGCTGGGTTTAATTCCGTATGGGAAGAATCGATAGGGGACTTGGGTTGCGCATTAACGCTAGTGGAGAAGGCAGTGCCATTGTGTGGCAATCAATGTGCGGGGTCAGTGTGTGTGTGTGTGTGTGTGTGTGCAGCATAGTATTTCTACTGCCATTCATAAGCTATTTCGGAACTCCAATAGCTCGACTTTACAGGCCACAGCTTAAAAAATAGCAAAATGTAATAATGAGATTCATTTGGACTGTTTCTTGAGTCCTAATTTGACAATTAGCCACCTCGGACGCAGTGGCCATAAGGAGTAGGCATGGCGGCCAACTAATTTAATTTGTCAACTAAACTGGTGAGTGTGAGAACACAACTTAAAAACAAAAAATATAGTCTGTGGCGCTAAATTGGCGCTAAAATCCCAACAGTGGCGCTAAATTGGCGCTAAAATCTCAACAGTGGCGCTAAATTGGCGCTAAAATCTCGGCTGTATCGCTAACTTGGCGCAAAAATCCTAACAGTGGCGCTAAATTGGCGCTAAAATCTAGTTGAGAGAGCGGGCCAGTGTTTGAGACAGGAAAGGAGAGGGAATAGAGAAGAGAGAAAACGACAGAGCTGAGAAGAGACACAAGCCTTGAGCGGGCCGGATTGCTATTGTGAAGTTTCAAAGGACCCGAGGGCCGGATAGAGAGACTTTGCGGACCGGAGGTTGCTATCTCTAGCGACTGAAGATCATGAAGAGCATGTCCTAAAGAATGGCAAATTTGGCACCATTTTTCCTATGATCTGTATGAAATAGAAATTCTGCAACAAAAAATTGTAATGATAAAATTAATCTAATATGGTCCCGGCTGACACCTCAATTACAAAATTCTTGACACTGTATTTGGGGAATTCTCTCTTGAAAGGAGACACTGTGCATGCTCGGGGGGGTTCGGCAGGGTGGGTCATCAATCTTGGAAGCTGGGCGGGCAGCCAACTATTATAAAGATGAAGAGCCGTAGCCAATGCACCCGACATTTATGCCTCGGTAGATCGCTTTGGAAAGGATATCCCATCTCCATCATTTTGAGGATTTTGAGCACAACCAAGCCCTACTCAAGCCTACACTAGCCACATAGGTGCTCTCCCGCCTTCCAGCTCTAGCGCTCATTCTTCATGCAAATTCCTTGGCCAAGCAGCGGGGGGTATTTACGAAAATTATGCAAAACTGGAGCATCATCTATCATTTGTCCTTGGGAAGATTAATAGACTTTCTCTCCTGCATTCCTTCGGGTTCGAGCGGATCCAACGATTTCAGACAAAATCTGAGGGATCTCAATCATTTTGTGGAGCGTCCCGTAGTTTTTGCGCTGGCCGTTCTACGCTTTTCTATTTGAATATTGTTATTAGTGTTGGTATTATTATTATTATTGTTTAAGCGCCGGTTAAGCGCCAAATTTTAGCGCCAATTGAGCGCCAAATATTAGCGCCGGTTAAGCGCCAAATTTTAGCGCCGGTAAGGGGTCCCTGGCCATTTTTACCTCCCCTAGATGGGTCCCCCATTGTAGTTGAGCCCCCAGCTAAAAATAATTAATTATTAATTCCTTACCTAATATATTATAAAACATAAAGTTTAGAGTACGGGAGATAAAGATTCTCAAAACAAACAATACAAACTATCATACTGTATTAGAATTTAATTAACAAAATAATACATAAATTTGCGTCCCGACTAGGATACAATCCTTGTTCTGGCGCTCCCTAATCCTTGTTCTGGCACTCCCTAATCCTTGTTCTGGCGCTCTCTAATCCTGGTTCTGCGCTCCCTAATCCTTGTTCTGACACTCTCTAATCCTTGTTCTGGCGCTCTCTAATCCTTATTCTGGCGCTCTCTAATCCTTGTTCTGGCGCTCTCTAATCAACCAACAAGCTTTGAAATAGATTCATTATTTGCTTAAAAAGATTCCAAATTACAGTTTTGTACAAAGCAGAATCAGTCTATTTATGCTAAGAAATAATTGCCCCTGGCTTAGTCTCTCATTGTTTGGGAAGAATTGGGAAGCTGCCGCCGCCACAGCAGCTCCAAGCCCCGAAACCCGGCCCGGGGGAAGCGGCACCCCCTGTTCGGGGCAGTGTGTGCGGAAGCGTTGTTCATAGTGAAAATTTATGACCCTGTGTTATACCAACTCCTGGCTGCTGGAGCCTTGTTGTCGTTGCGGACTTGACAGAGAGAATAAGGTGGCCGACCCCACCCCCCCCCCCGATGAGGGATTGTGCGCTGCCCGCCGGGGGTAACCAGCTGCAGGTTATAAATTATTGCTGCCCAAATACTCCTGGACCCTAGAGCTCCGGGATTTTCTGCTTGGAATTGCATTGGGTTTCTGCTTGTTTGGGGTGGGGGGGGCAAGGGGATCTGGAAATACTTTGTGCTGGGGATATAATGAGCGGCTTTGGTTGTCTCTCTTGGAGGGTGCGGTGCAGGGAGTGCAACTGTTCGCGCTTCGAAAGCTTAACTGAGCACACGGAGTCGCCGCCCTCCGCTGAGGAGCTGATGCGGCAGAGAGACTGACGAGAGTTACTTGTTCTATGCTATATGGAAGAACAACTCAGAGAATCACTCCTAGGGAAGAATGTCCAACTCGGAGAATCACTCCTAGGGAAGAATGTCCAACTCGGAGAATCACTCCTAGGGAAGAATGTCCAACTCGGAGAATCACTCCTAGGGAAGAATGTCCAACTCAGAGAATCACTCCTGGGGAAGAATGTCCAACTCAGAGAATCACTCCTAGGGAAGAATGTCCAACTCAGAGAATCACTCCTAGGGAAGAATGTCCAACTCGGAGAATCACTCCTAGGGAAGAATGTCCAACTCGGAGAATCACTCCTAGGTAAGAATGTCACTCAGAGAATCACTCTAAGTAAACAATGTCACTCGGAGAATCACTCCTAGGGAAGAATGTCACTCGGAGATTCACTCCTAGGGAAGAATGTCACTCAGAGAATCACTCCTAGAGAAAAATGTCCAACTCGGAGATTCACTCCTAGGGAAGAATGTCACTCAGAGAATCACTCCTAGAGAAAAATGTCCAACTCGGAGAATCACTCCTAGGAAAGAATGTCACTAAGAGAATCACTCCTAGTTAACAATGTCACTCAGAGAATCACTCCTAGTTAACAATGTCACTCGGAGAATCACTCCTAGAGAAAAATGTCCAACTCGGAGAATCACTCCTAGAGAAAAATGTCCAACTCGGAGAATCACTCCTAGAGAAAAATGTCCAACTCGGAGAATCACTCCTAGAGAAAAATGTCCAACTCGGAGAATCACTCCTAGAGAAAAATGTCCAACTCGGAGAATCACTCCTAGGGAAGAATGTCACTCAGAGAATCATTCTAAGTAAACAATGTCACTCGGAGAATCACTCCTAGTAAAAAATGTCACTCGGAGAATCACTCCTAGGGAAGAATGTCACTGGGAGATTCACTCCTAGTGAAGAATGTCACTCAGAGAATCACTCCAAGTAAACAATGTCATCAGAGAATCACTCCAAGTAAAAAATGTCACTCGGAGAATCACTCCTAGTAAAAAATGTCACTCGGAGAATCACTCATCGCTGCATCAATTCCATTCATTTTGCATCAACCAATCAGCTGTAGATTATTGAAAAAAAGGATAATATATATTTTAGAGTCCGATTGCACACGACACGGCTGCAGTTGCTATGGTAAGGGAGCTGTGCATCGAAGCTTTATGCATGGATATATATAAATGTATGTTTATTTGTTAGTCCATATATATATAGTTCAGTGGCGTCGATCTATAAAGTAATTTCGTATATAGGTGGAGCAATGCCATAAATTCACTGCCCCTCGTGTTAGGCAGATAGCAATAACCAAGTTATAGTTATGATGATGAAGCCAGACTCACCTCCGCTTGCAGACGCTGTTCCGCAGTCCAGCTGCCCAACCAGGTGCTGGTGACTCGCGTCGCTGGCGACTGCTGCAGCAGTGGAAGCGGCAGCGGTGGCTGCAGTGACAGCTGGAGCAGCCTTGCCAGACTGTCCAGCAGCTCTGGACAGTGCAGCAGCGGTGGACTTGTTCGTGGCGGAGTTGTGCCGAGTCTCCAGCATCCATGGATAGATCGGGTGATGCAGCATTCCAACTCCGCCTCCGTTCTGTTGTCTGACTCCGTGATGCTGGTGATGATGCTGCTGTTGGTGTCCGTGGACATTTGTCATGATGTCTGACTTGGACGCAATAAAACTCGAGACTTTGACGATGAAATGTTCGCAGTTGCAGAATTCGGAGTTGCAGAGCCGCCGCCACTATTTTGGCAATTAGACCTCTAGAGATTGGGGAGTTTCTCCTCTTCGCCCCAGGGCTAATGCGGCGGTGGGATCTGTGGGGTGGCGGGCAATGGGGAGGGGAGAGCGGCGCTTTGGTTGGCTGGGATGTGGAGCCTCTCCGAAATATCCCCTTTCCCTCGCTGCATATGGGTCCAGTCCAGGCTTAGCCAACAACACTCTGTCAGAAGCGGGCGGCGGCGGCGTGTCCAGAAGAGAAAAAGAGAGAGAGGGAGACAAGGAAAAATAATACGGCTTATTTTTGTCGGGCCGCTTCTAACTGGCCTTTGATCTCTGTGCGTGTGTCTGTTGTGTGTGTCTGCATTTCTGATCCGATCTGAGCTTCAGAAGTTTAACTACCGCCAGCCCCAAGCTGCACCACCCGAAGCAAAGTGGCTGGCGGACCCCCCCCCCGCCTCCCCCCCTCTCTCTCCCTATGCGGAAGTAGTAGTTTTTTTCGACTCGGCATTTCTGTAACAGACACCCCGTTGTGGTGCAATGTTAGATTGTGCGCAACTGCCCCAGCAAGCTGACTGTAGCGGCACTGCTAGATGTAGGTGTCCATCGAACCCATCTTTTTCCGATTGGATGCTCACAACAGAGGAAGGATGTGCTGGTTGGCTACTGGAAGAGATTAAGAAGTGTTTAGAAGTGTTGCGGAGAGAACATTCGGATCTGCATTCGATGGGGAGGGGTTTAGGGACGGCGGAGCGGGGGGAGAGAGAAGGGGAGACTTGGTTGGGGATAACAGCGGGGTTCAGAGGAAGCGGCGGTCCCCCGCTGTTGCGACGCCAAAAGCACAAAGTGGCCGCCACTCTTCCAGCTGACTTCGCTTGTCCAAATTATAATGTAATTTTGCATGCATAGCAGCTTTTACATGTAACTGACAACTGCAGGATGGGTGAGCCTTTTTTTCCCAATGCCTTGTTCATATCGGGTTTAATTTTGCCTGTGCCTATGACAATCACACCTGTTTTTGTGTCCTCCACTGTTGAAAAAGGCTTTTGAAGCTGCTATATGAGTCTTGGAGATGACCTGAGTCTTGAATATGACCTCTGAATCTTGAATATGACCGCTGAATCTTGAATATGTCCTCTGAGTCTTGAATATGACCTCTGAGTCTTGAATATGACCTCTGAATCTTGAATATGACCTCTGAGTCTTGAATATGATCCCTGAGTCTTGAATATGACCTCTGAGTCTTGAATATGACCTCTGAGTCTTGAATATGACCTCTGAGTCTTGAATATGATCCCTGAGTCTTGAATATGACCTCTGAGTCTTGAATATGACCTCTGAGTCTTGAATATGACCTCTGAGTCTTGAATATGACCTCTGAGTCTTGAATATGACCTCTGAGTCTTGAATGTGACCTCTGAGTCTTGAATATGACCTCTGGTCTTGAATATGACCTCTGAGTCTTGAATATGACCTCTGAGTCTTGAATATGACCTCTGAGTCTTGAATATGACCTCTGAGTCTTGAATATGACCTCTGAGTCTTGAATATGTCCTCTGAGTCTTGAATATGACCTCTGAGTCTTGAATATGACCTCTGAATCTTGAATATGACCTCTGAGTCTTGAATATGACCTCTGAGTCTTGAATATGACCTCTGAGTCTTGAATATGACCTCTGAGTCTTGAATATGACCTCTGAGTCTTGAATATGATCCCTGAGTCTTGAATATGACCTCTGAGTCTTGAATATGACCTCTGGTCTTGAATATGACCTCTGAGTCTTGAATATGACCTCTGAGTCTTGAATATGACCTCTGAGTCTTGAATATGACCTCTGAGTCTTGAATATGACCTCTGAGTCTTGAATATGTCCTCTGAGTCTTGAATATGACCTCTGAGTCTGATTGAATCTGAATCTTGAATATGACCTCTGAGTCTTGAATATGATCCCTGAGTCTTGAATATGACCTCTGAGTCTTGAATATGACCTCTGAGTCTTGAATATGATCCCTGAGTCTTGAATGTGACCTCTGAGTCTTGAATATGACCTCTGGGTCTTGAATATGACCTCTGAGTCTTGAATATGACCTCTGAGTCTTGAATATGACCTCTGAGTCTTGAATATGACCTCTGAGTCTTGAATATGACCTCTGAGTCTTGAATATGTCCTCTGAGTCTTGAATATGACCTCTGAGTCTTGAATATGACCTCTGAATCTTGAATATGACCTCTGAGTCTCTTGAATATGATCCCTGAGTCTTGAATATGACCTCTGAGTCTTGAATATGACCTCTGAGTCTTGAATATGACCTCTGAGTCTTGATATGATGATCCCTGAGTCTTGAATATGACCTCTGAGTCTTGAATATGACCTCTGAGTCTTGAATATGACCTCTGAGTCTTGAATATGACCTCTGAGTCTTGAATATGACCTCTGAGTCTTGATATGACCTCTGAGTCTTGAATATGACCTCTGAGTCTTGAATATGACCTCTGAGTCTTGAATATGATCCCTGAGTCTTGAATATGACCTCTGGTCTTGAATATGACCTCTGAGTCTTGAATATGACCCCTGAGTCTTGAATATGATCCTTGAGTCCTGAATAAGATTTCTGATTATTTAATATTATCCTAAACTGAAATCCCCATTTGCAAACAACTAATCCCATAGTTCAAATTAGAAACCATTTCCTGAAATCAGAACCGTTGCCATATCGTATATACAAACTAGCTCGTAAATGAAGCTGCACTCCTTGAGCAAGTTCCTTTGCTTTCCTTTGCTTTACTTGACTTTCACCAAGATTTATAGTTGAATAAAAGAGGCCAAGTTGCCCAACCCCCATGATTCCCCATCAAAGCCTAAATTTTTCTGACAAGGCAAAGGTGTCGGAGAGCAACTCTCAGTTCTAGTAGTGGGAAATCTATTTTGAATTCAAGTGGAAGTGATGGAGGTGTCAGAGCGGCTGAAGTGGTCTGCATTCACGCTCACAGTTCCACTTAAGTAAGTCTGTCTTGACTTCTTCCACGACTGACTATAGCGGAGACCTTGCGCAAGGACCTCAGATAACTGGACTGTGGAAGCCAGTGCGGTAAAACAATCGAACCTCTTTATTGAGGTGCGAAATCCGGATTGGCTTCCAAACCCTACATTGTGAGATTGTATAGTTTGTGAATATTGTACAGTTTGTGAAGATTCTAATTGTGAAGATTGTACAGTTTGTGAAGATTCTATAGTTTGTGAATATTGTACAGTTTGTGAAGATTCTATAGTTTGTGGATAAGATTGTACAGTTTGTGAGGATTCTATATTTGTGAATATTGTACAGTTTGTGAAGATTCTATAGTTTGTGAAGATTGTACAGTTTGTGAAGATTCTCATTTTTGTATTTGGATTTAATTCAAAATATAACTCACATTCGATCCTGTGCCTTTTAAAACAACCGTTCGGATTGCTATCATATTAGTTTAAGTGACTTACGAGTGACTTGCAACATTC